>OW240919.1:120074981-120254752 GCA_933207985.1 Pelobates cultripes
TGTTGCTGGAGCAGGACTACCAACATCTATTCCGCTCATTGAGAAGGTATGACAGGAAAGCAGAGTGACAGACCCAGATCCAGAATCCTACAGCTGGGACGATATTGTGGAGATTTACTGGGAGGAACCCCAGGCGGCAGGTGGAGAGTGGGTTCCAGCCATCAGCGGCCGAACTCGCCAAAGTAGAGGCTATTGCCATCTGGCCCCAACCCCGTACCAAGACGCAGGTAGTAGCTTTTCTAGGGACAGCGGGCTACTACCGCAAGTTTGTTCCCGAATATAGCACCTTCGCCAAGCCCCTCACTGAGAAAGAATGCTTGGCTCTTTTATGGACATTAAAGAAGCTGCAGCCTTATCTCTATGGCTGTCCCTTCACGTTAATGACTGACCACAACCCCAGACTCTTTTCATTCAAGCAATAACAAAGGGAAAGATCATAAATCACAGAGATAAGACAGGGGTGTGTGTGTTCGTTCATGTCGTATGTGCTAAAAACCTATCTGCGACCCAAAGAAACTTAGCCTATTTCATTTTGGCCCCTACCTACAGTGACGTCTCTAGGATTCATTTTTAAAGGGGGAACAGGGTGGGCCAGGGACAAAAGTAGGGTGATATTTAACCCCGCCCTCGCCGCAGTTTGACCCCGTCCCTGCCGCATGTTAAGCCCCGCTCCCGACACAATGCGTTGTTTTTTTAAAATAATCCCCGGTAGAGGATTCATTATTTTCCACCAGGGATTATTAAAAAAGAAACACATTTCCCTTGATACAGTGCCATAGTTGCCAAAAAAAAAAATTCCAAGGACATTTGCAGCACAGCTATCAATTACTGTCTGTGTATAATATCCCTGGACAGACAGTGCTCTCTGTATAATACAGGGTTGTGTGTATAATAAATTGGGACAGTCAGCGGTCCCTGTACAGTGCTGCTCTGTATAATACATGGCTGTGTGTATAATATCCCAAGACAGAGAGCAGCACTATACAGGAAGCACTGACTGTCCCGGGATATTATACACACACACATCTGTATTATACAGAGAACAGCACTATAGTATTATACAGATAGCTGAGCATATACCCCATGTCCCAATCTCTAGACTACTAGTACCTGTCAACAGCAGCTCACGCGTCTGGGACAGGGCTAAAGTGTGCGGCAGCTCACTAAGATGATTCATCGTTAAAGAGCACTCGCTGGCAGAGCCAAACTGGGAATCCCTGGAAAAAAATGTATGCCATTCCTACAAGTCAATATAAATATATATATATATATATATATATATATATATATAGTAGTGAGCACACAAGCTCACTGACAAGCGCAAAAAGGCTCACTGACAGACAAAAAACCTCTGACTCACACACAAGCTTACTACAGACAAACTCACTTGTATAAATACAAGGCTCACTACAAAGAAGTTCAGGGGGACACACAAGCTCACTAAAGACAAGCTCACTGACACACACATGCTCACTAAATAGAAGCTCACTGACACACACAAGCAGTACCATCTTAACAGTGTTAAGGACCCTGGGCAAAGCAGTGCACTGGGGCCCTTCCTACACAACTCACAGGAATAACATTTTTAATTATTGATAGACTGCTGAGTACATACACACAGTACACTGAATAGAACACAGAGAGACTGCTGAATACACACAGATTTCTGATTGCACACAGGCTTATTTATACACTTACACAGAGATTGCTGAGTCCATACACACACACACAGACTGCTGAGTCCATACACACGCAGACTGTGTGCTGAGTCCATACACACACAGACACACAAACACAGACTGCTGAGTCCATACAGACACACACACACAGAATGCTGATAAACAGATCATCTCAGACTGCTGAGTCTATACACACACACCGACTGCTGAGTCCATACACACACAAGCTTCCTCACTAGAAGACAGACACTAAGCCTAACTGTCACTGGAGGCTGTTGCTAGGGGTCAGAAAGCCATCTTCCATCCTTTCAAGCAGCAGCATGGGCTGCTGCTAAAAGGCGGGGCTTCGTTTGGCTGCGGGGCCTGTGCCAGGGAGCTTGTCAGTGCTCCCTCCGACCTCAGACAGCCCCCAGCACCGTTCCAGCCCCTCTGTCCTGCATTCCCTCGGGCTGTGATATACTGTTACAGTCTGAGGGAATATAATTTAAACACATGGCCAGCAAGTTGCCAGCATTTGGGGGTTCAAGGGGGGGCACAGAATGATGTAGGGGGGTCATGGCCCCCCCGAGCGACGCCACTGACTACCTATTACCAAGCTGTGCTGTTCTGCTTTAAGAAATGCCACTATGTGACCTATAGCTCCCCAATGGATGTCACTCCTATGCTCCTATGCTCTTCTCTGATAAAACATAGAAACATAGAATGTGACGGCAGATAAGAACCATTCGGCCCATCTAGTCTGCCCAATTTTCTAAATACTTTCATTAGTCCCTAGCCTTATCTTATAGTTATGATAGCCTTATGCCTATCCCACGCATGCTTAAACTCCTTTACTGTGTTAACCTCTACCACAACCCTCTGTTGCCTGTCACTCAGCCACTGCCTTACCCATTCAACAATATTTGAATCCAAACTTTTTTTTGCAGTTTATTGATAAGCCTTCTATGTGCAACAGTGTCAAAAGCCTTACTGAAAATCTGAAATCTAGGTAAGCAATGTCTACTGCACCACCCTGATCTATAATTTTAGTTACCCAATCAAAAAAATCAATTAGATTAGTTTGGCATGATCTCCCTGAAGTAAACCCATGTTGTCTCCATAAGACGTGTCACTTTCTGCTGCTCAAGGATACAGTCCATCATCTCCAGAGACTGGTTTAATCATGTCACAACATCTTGGCAGAGATGCTGTGGGCAAACCAACTTATTCTGAATGCTCCCTAAATATTTGACTAGCCTTCACTCGGTGGTGGAAGTGCCTTGCAATCTTTCGAGTTCTGAAAATAGGCTGCTCAACTTGCCACACAACTTTAGGATTTATAGGAAAATAGTATCCAAGGATGGGGACATTGGAAGTGTAACATGTTGCCAGTCAGATTTGCACATAATTCACATTACCACCTGGAATTCTTGTTCTGGGCTGCCTGACACTTAATGTTGATCTTTCAACGGTTTAATAGCCGATTCCCCTATTTTACTATCTTTGTGGGATTGCCTTATTTAAAGGACCACTATAGTGCCAGGAAAAAAATACTCGTGCCCCCACCCTCAGGGCCACCCTCCCGCTGGGCTCTAGGAGATGGAAGGGGTTAAATTTACCTATTTTTCCTGCGCTGGGCGGGGGACTCTCCTCCTTCTTTTCGTCATCGGCTGAATGCGCATGAGCAGCAAGAGCCAGTCCATAGGACTTTAAACATGAAAACCCCATAAAAGGGTACCAATTTAGGGAGTTATCAAAGTTCAAAATGTTATTTTCTCCAGTTTGATCTTTGAGTTGCGTAGTAGGCAACTATAAAATTAGGGAGCTATCCACTAAACACACAACCTCACAGATACACACATTTCACTGGGAGGGCTACAATGGCTTCTCCATCACTCTCTACAAAAGACCTTGTGTATTGATGTGCCTGCTCCATGTCCAACTACCTTTATAGAATAGCTCAAAGACCTGAATGGCAAGAATTTTCGCTGAGCTGCTGATTCACAGCCTGCGCATGTAGCAGGAATGATTGCACCTCACATGTCCAGGGTCAAGTTCTCCACAGGCTTTAGGATTTTTATTGTGGCTGATGGAGTGCAAAATGCTATGTGGTTAATAGTTATTTTGTTGAGATTGTACGACTGGGAGCCAGGAGCAGTAGGAGGTGCCTGCCTAGACAGAACCATGATGCTCCACTCACAAATTTGCCACCCATCCTTAAAGCCAAAGCCTGACTCCTGTGACCAGGACTTGCCTAGTGAGGACACCTCTTTCTGGTTGGTTCAGTAAATCGAATCCAGCCTTTTTATCTCCCCTCCTCCTTCTTCTCTACAGCTCTTTTCCTTCACTTTGGGGAGCCAACACACTCACCCCTCCCAGGGTACTTTCTCCCACTCCTCACCATTCATCCACTTTAGTTTTAACCTATAGACTTATTTGGATCAGTACCATACACCTTCCAAGTGACAATGCCACTACCTGAAGTGTCTCCATCAATGCAAGGGGGCCCAACGTCCTGACCAAAATACACTGCTCAGATGGGCCCATAGACCGCAAGCAGATGTAGCACTACTGCTACAAGAAACACAGTTTACCGAATCTAGACAATTCGCCCTAATTAACAGACACTACAAACATTTCTTAGCAAACTCCCCAGAAGTCAAATTGGTGTAAAAACTTCATGCCCTTTGTCGGACACCTCTATCACCCTCCCTTAGAGAGGATTCCTAATCCTATCCAGCAAGATGCCACTCAGGCTCTGATTTTGACAGAAGACTGCCTGAGGGGATGAGACGATGGCCATCGTGGACAGACACCCTCCTTGCACAGTTTCTAAACACCCACAACTTGCTTGAAGTGTGGCAAGCTCAACATCCTCGACAACAGCCTATACTTTCTATTCCCGCCCTGACAACTCTTACTTGAGATTATTTTCTCACTTCTCCATACCTCACGGGTGAAGTGCTCAGACATTGGCTACATCACATGGTCTGACCAAACTGATGTCCAGTTAACTCTCTCCATCCCTAGGCTGGCTTAACCCACTCCTACTCCATGACAAGACAATAATCAACTCAATCTCCACAGGCATCAAAGATTACTTTAATTTAAATGAACACTGACCTCCCACGTTTATCTTGTGTACAGCCCACAAAACTGTCATTCACTGCAAACTTGTTAGCTTAGCTTCAGCAAAGAAAAATTGTAACACTCAACTACTAATGCTGACATTATTGCGCAACTCAAACCCGCTCACCACATGCAAGAGATACATTGAAACCCCTCTCCCTGACACTTCAAAGGCCTTAAAAGACACAGAGGAAAGGCACGGGGATCCCTGGGATGTAGGATAGGGGCACAGAGGCTAAAATATGGAATTGTACCACCTCTGTACTTCCCATACCTTCCAAAGGAGGCGCAGTGAACCTCAGTGAATTAGTTAACTAGGGGTAACGCAAAACGAGCTCCATTCACCAACGCACGAAAGTACCCAGACACCTAACTCCCGATGTGTATGCTTAGTTGGGGGGAGCAGCCGGAAGGATGTATTCACTCGAATTTATGTACCTTAATGTGTTGTTTAAATGCTATTTCTTCAGTCAAGTGGATATCCCTACTCTCCCAAATGAGGCAAAAGTGACGTCCAAGGAATTGGCTGCAGCCCTGGGCTACTTAAAGTCAAAAAGCCTGGGACCAGACAGTCAAAATTTTGGTGTCCTCCTCTTACCACCCCCTAGTTCGCTTTGAATTCCCAAAGGGATTTCGATACTTCCTTCAAAGACATTTACTACACCCTGGTAGGCTCCCTACTCATCCTGAATATTAAGACAGACATCGAGAATTGTTCTAGGTACTTGCAGAGCCATAGGCGAAGTGTGGGAATATTTATGGGATAATAATAGTAACAGTGAGAATTGCCCACTAATTCAATTCTCAGATCCCAAAGAACGTTTATCGTGTTAAGTGGAAAGTATTTCATATAAATAATCACAATGTATAAAAATAGATTTTATTTATGATAACCAATAATTAACAAATAATATTATGTAACATGCATGACAATAATCAATGAATATCCAGTATAAAATGGTATGCAATACAAAGAAATGGGGATTACGTTTCAATGGCTAAACGGCATTATCTGTCAAGAATTCTGACGATTTATGACTATCTTTAACACAGGCTGAAAGTGAAACCTTTCACACAGAGAACAGAATTCCTCAGAGTGCAGCGTAAGGTCGTAAAGTTTAGCAGACAGTTAGAATAACCCTTTCAATGCTGGCTAGATCTCCTAGGTAGTTAAGATCTATTCTTATGTAATTTTTAAATAAAATAACATTTAAACCAGTTCATTAGCCATTTCCTGAAAACAATCCAATAAGAGAATCTACATATTATATAAGCAGATTTTTAATTTGTCTAAAAGATATCTATCTTAATTTAGAGCAAATCAATACACCTGGATAAAAACAGCGGTATGCTAACACGTGATAATATCACATCAATATATAATTATTCTTAATTCCACCTGCAGAATGGAATGTTTATAACTATATATTCTTAGTTAACTAAGATTTCTTAATATGGAAATCTGACCGTGCTTTATCCAGTCATATATAATGCTATTAATATATTTTAATTAATTTAATTTAATTAAATGAAACCAGTATAATTACCAGTTGAGTAGATATTTCATCCGATTGGTAGCTCAGGAACTTATTTGGATGTCTCTCTGCATGGAGGTTGGAGTCCCCAAACTTCCAATTCCTCTCTCCTCTCCTTTGCATCTCTTGCTCTGCCTCCTTCTATCTCTCTATCTTCCCTTTGTCTTAACTTTTAAAGGGCCAGACTCTCTGTACGTCATCAGTTGATAACCCAATAGAAGCACTAGAGGTGTGGTTATCTTCCAGATCGCAAATTAGTTATTTGGTCTGTAGAGGGCAGTCTTGTCCCACTAAACATACCTATCCAGGAAAGAGTTAACTTTTCCTGGTGGCTATTTTGACGTCATTTTGCGTTATCTTTATAGTGCCATAATTTAAAATTTCAAAGGGTTTCTTAAATTTTGTCCAGACTTAGCGTCTGCAATTCCTGCCATAATTTCTGATATGGCAGATCATGAACTAAGTTTACCCTTTTCCATACAATGGTACCTTATATATATAGACAGTTAAATATTAAATTATTTAATCTTCTCTGTCACAATTGTCTGGGTTTAGATTTGATTATATTCCATTAGCATTTTAGACAGTCTATCCAACCCCCTTCCTTATCACTTGTTTGTATATACTATGCATTCCTCAGATCTGGGAAAGTGGTTAGCTTACAGATAGAAATATAGTGTCTTTTTGTTAACTTGAAATAACAAAATGGAGTCTGGTCTGTTCAGAGTGACTCAGAATATACACTTTTAGTTTCTATCATAGCACAAAATGTCTGCCGATATAAATACTCTGACATAACCCCCCTTTAGTGCATTTCATAGCCAAAATTAATTTAGCTTATGAATAAGCACTATAGAAGTTATCAGACATATTGTGCAATCACATCATTTCTAACATAGGCCCGTGCGTGGAATGAACATTTTTGTATATATTTGTACCTGTAAGAGTTTTGAACTTTACACTTAGTACAATCAACCATAATATCATTATTATCATAGTACATTGTTTTCATTTGAAAAATGTTTTTGGGAGTTACATATGGTATGGCCAATAAAAAGCAAATCTCCATACATTTAATTGCATAGGCTCAATTGTCTCTCCATCCACATTGGCAAGCATCGCATGAACAATATCCTTGGATACAAAATACAGAGGTATGCGTCCCCCTGCCAATTCGATCATTCCAGTTTGCACTTCGTCAAGAAAAGCAAGTGTGTGGAACAATATTGGGTCATGCAGAAATAAAAGTTCACGCTTAAATAAGTCATGACTTTGGTGCAACTCAGTGGATTTGGCAATTAACTCTGAATGCAAATTTGTTGTAACAACTGTGTCTTCCACAATAGTTAACACGTCTTGGAGAAGTGTTCTTTGCTGTTGTATCACCTGATGAATATCGTTAATGTGTTGCTTTAGCGCATAGATTTCCATATCCAGCTTTTGGACAGTAATTGAGTTGGCTGCAGACATTCCAGTTGCGACAACTGCACCGACAGTGGCACAAACTAATGCAACAATTATAGCGGTGAGGAACCTTTTGGGTCGGTTGCTCATCGGAATAGAACTGGATACAAATGGTTTCCGGGCTTGCTCCAAGATGTTTCGCACACGGTCCTGTGCTCTTTGGAGGTGCATCTGGTACCAAGTCTGTAACTCAGGAAGCTGCATCGATGAAATGTTGTATGCCTTCTCGATGGAAATCTTGGGGTCCAAGCTGACGAACACACGTCGGGTCAGGATCCTCTTCTCCGTTAAGATGAACCCTGGTGTCTCTTGAATCAGGATGCCGGAGGATGGTCCCATCTCTGCGATCGGGTCGGTCCGTAGCTCTTGGCACAGGAGCAGTACGATCCAGAAACACGCCACATCCTTCTTGGACATCCTTCGACAGTCACGGATCAGGAACTCGTTTCAGACTTATCTACTAATGATTCAAGGTTTGTTAAGCATACAAACTTATAACAGTGTGACATCACTTGGCCTAGGACAACACATTATTACGATTCATCAACATATGTATTCTCTCTAATTCTATTTTTATAACTTCATCCCTCACTACATTTATTACTGACTCTTCAGCAATTTGCCTATAGCATTTAAACAAGCTAGTAACCTGCTTATAAAATGTAGTTATTGGATGGCAAGGAAATGGTTAATGACATGAACGTACATGAGATCATGGCACATCACAACATTTCACATCATACTATACCACGTGAATCAAGCATTCATCCAGGTTAGTCGTTCACCCTTCTGCATCCGAATCCACACCTATAATCCTTAATTGAGATTTAGGATGACAAGCACGCAACTGGTTAATGTGAACCCACTTTTCAATAAAATCACCATCCTTAGGAATTTTTATCTTGTACGCTACTGGGGAAATTTTGTCAATAATGACATATGGCCCTTTCCAAGAAGGTAAAAATTTCTTTTCCTTGACTTGGTTTCGCGCAAAGTTATACAGATAGACTTGATCAGTTATCTCATATTCCTTTTTCGTGGTTTTTAAATCGTAATAGGTCTTAACCCCTGTCGCTGCTTTTTCTAGATTCTTTTGGGCAAAAGCAAACGCATGCTGTAAATGCTTGCGCAAATCTTCGATATACTGATGCGTAGTGGCAGCATTGATCAAGTTATGATCCGAAGTACGATATAGTAAATGCTGTGGTAAAACCATCTTTCTTCCTGTCATCAATTCAAAAGGTGACAATTTGGTAGCAGTGCTAGGTGTAGCTCTAATCGCCATTAAAACTAGGGGCAATTTAATGTCCCAGTCTTTACCAGACTCCTTAACATATTTCTTTAGAATATTAACGATAGACTGGTTATATCGCTCTACCCCCCCGCTAGACGCAGCGCGGTATGCAATATGTAGCTTTCGTTTAACACCTAGAATGTTCCACATCTTAGCCATTACTTCGCTGGTAAAATGACTACCTCTGTCTGACTCAATTCTTTGAGGCAGACCGAACCTGGAAAAGACATGGTTAATCAACAAAGTGGCGCACACGGTACTCGTGTTCTCTTTACAAGGCAAACATTCTATCCACTTTGTGTACATACATGTAACGGTTAACATGTATTTGTTACCTCTTGAAGATCTTGTTACAGGACCTATAAAGTCAATTTGAATATCAGACCAGGGTAATGACACCCCCCTCTTCTGAAGTGGTGCACGATGGGTTGGACCATGGGGTTGATATTGCGGACAAATCAAGCATCCCTGACAGTATGTCTTAACATCCCTTAACATGTGTGGCCAATATGCATAATCACGCAATATCTCATATGTGATCTTATCACCACGATGCCCAGATGTAGGTGCATCATGTGCGTGTTGGAGCATTAACCCTCTGTATACAGTTGGGACTACCCATTGTTGTATACCATGTTTAGAAGTTCTGACCAGTAACCCATCCATGATACTAAATTGGACTTTATATCTCATCAAGATTCGTAAATCTTCATTATCTTTGCAATCCTCATCTGTGATGGGATTGGCAGTAGGGTCTTCTATATGTCTATAGAATATGCCTATGACGGGATCGTTCTTTTGACTAGTAATCAGGTCCTCACTAGGAGCTTCTTGACTCCATTGCACGACATTTAAGTCGGCATTATCTCTAGCCTGTCGTCTAGTTATGGCTTCAACATGAATTGAACCCATAAGATCATCAATGTTTAGGGTTTCACCATTGATGGCAGCTTGTTTTGCCAGTGAATCAGCTAAGTCATTACCATCCTTGTCAATACCTTCTATTTTAGAATGGCCTTTGGTTTTCTTCCAATATATGGATAAACCATTTTCCTTAACCAGTTCATCTATTTTACAAAACAATTTCCCATGTTTAACAGGTTTGTTATTGCTTTTCAGCATTTGGTTACGTTTCCAGCTAGGCAGATATTCGACGAAACTGTTGCGAACATAGTTGGAATCAGTTATAATAACAAATTCTTTGATACCATATTCTATTGCCATTTGAATGGTCTTATATACTGCACAGAGTTCGGCTATCTGACTGCTTTTGGGACCAATATTGTATCCTATAGATACATTGGGATAATCACCTGTCCAGGCGATTCCGATACCTGCAACTAACTTCCGTTCAGCACCAACGGCGTGGTGATATGAACAACCATCAATGTATACCCACGGTAGTGGTCGACAGTATTCCTCGTCATAAACTTTATAAGGGGATAGCAATTGCTCTTCTAGGAAGTCATCTCCGGTGTCATTATCATCCAGAGATGGAGCAGTACAGTCATGTAATTCTGCTAAACCTTGGGCAACTGGGCTTCTCTTATTATGTTTATAACGGACTTCTAACGGCCATCCCTGTAAGGATAGAGTCCATGCAGTAATCCGACTGTTAGAGAGATTACCGTCTCTAATTCTTTCACTCTGCAGATACTGTAGAGGTTGGTGAGCTGTTTCTACAATTATTTTCTCACCTTGGATATAGCTACGAAAATTTTGTAGTGCCCAGACAGTCGACAATAACGCCTTCTCACACGTGTTGAATTTAACTTCAACAGGTGACAAAGTCTTGCTAGCATATGCAATAACTTTGTTTAAACTGTCCTGCTTCTGATACAGAACAGCACTTATGCTTAAATCGGTATAACCTGTCTCCAGATAGAAGGGTTTACCCCCCTCTGGGTATGCTAAACAGGGTGCCTGAGTAAGCTTCCTCCTCAGTTCACTTACCGCTTGGTCCTGAGGCTCCCCCCAGTTCCAGGTAGTTTCCTTTTTAAGCAGGTGTAAGAGTGGTTTAGTTATTTCTGCATAGTTGTCTATAAACTTACGGGAGTAGTTAGTCATACCAAGGAACGATCTTAATTCCCTGATGTTTGAAGGTGTTTTAGCCTTTAGTACGGCTTCAACCTTCTTCCTCTGGGGATTTAATCCTTCAGAAGTTACCTCATGTCCGAGGAAATTGACATGGGTGCAACACCATTGCGCCTTTTGTAAAGACAGTTTAATCCCTGCCTCTCTTAACTGAGTGAGAACATGTCTAATCTCTAAGATATGCTTATCAAAGGAAGTGCTTTTCAGCAAGACATCGTCGACATATGATAACGTTCCTCTCTCGAGTGCGTCAGGCATCAGGCATAGCTTTATGCATGAACACAGCGAATTCATGACCAGAGTTTATATAACCGAAAGGCATACGGGTCCAGGTATACTGCTGCTTTCCAAATGTGAAGGCCAATTTGTATTGGTCTTCATTATGGACTGGTACAGTCCAATATCCCTGCGCACAGTCAATGGCAGTGAATATTTTGGATCCCTGCATTTGTACCAAACATTGGTCTATGTATGGCGTTGGCCAACCAGACATATAGACGCGTTTATTTAGCTGTCGTAAGTCAGCGCATAAACGCCATTGTCCATTAGGTTTCAGAATCCCCAAGATCGGATTATTATACGAACTGTGCACTGGACGTATAATGCCCCTTTCCTTTAAATTCTGAATGATGTCTTGTAGACCATCATATGACGCTAATGGGAGTCTATATTGTTTGATAAATACAGGTGGTAAATTTGGATCAGTTTGTATTCTGGCTACGTGGAGGTTAGTTAACCCACAGTCGTAGGAATCTTTGGCAAAAATATCTTGGAATTCCAAAAGGATTTCCTTTAGCTGCTGTCGCTCAGCATCATTGGAGCAACCGTCAGCTAAAGATATTTGCTCTTCTAGCCTTTCCTGAAATCCTGGAAAGATTTCAGGCTGGCCTATCTCATAAGCTTCTTCAAGCCTAGAAGTTAGGTCAGTTCGGTGTTGACTTACCTTTTCTCTTTGGTCGTGATACTCTTGTGATTCCTGCTCATTGAGCGGATGATCGAAGGTGATAGATGCTTCTTCGATTTTACACGAGCCTTCTTCATCGTTGAAGGGATATACAGATAGGATAGTGAATAATCCTTCTGGGGAGGAATGGAATATTTGATCGACAATTTCGTCCTCAGTTAAGTATTCTTCAGGGATGAGGCCTATAATTTGGTTTTGGAAACCAAATGTATAGTACTCAGCATCCAATGCTAGACCTAATAATGTTCCTTTTGGTAAAGTAACACTATTGGGTGTAACATTGTTGACCATGATATAGGTGGGATTCTTACCAATACTTACCATTGGTGTATGTGTTACCACCATCCCTAATTGTTGTATCTTGTTAGATAAACAGATTAGGGCATCAGAGTTTTCCAATCTCTGACCCTCCTTGACCTGTAGGGGTAAAAGAAAATTACTTGTCCCCTGTGGAATGGTTATGTCATCAGGAACTTGGATACTTACCGCATATGGGAGTATTTGTCCTGATTTCAGGGCGTTTTCCTCGTGTAGGTATCCACAAGGATTACCTTTTAACCTTGTCCACAAGTTGGAATTAATCAGGTCAAGGTGTATGGCAAAGCGATGTATGACATCATTGCCAACGTAAACCTGATAGCGAGGTTCGTCTATCACTAAGAATAGATGTTTAACTGTCTTATTTCCGATGGAAATAGATAGTAAACATTTTGCTATCACATTGTGACTCTCTGATTCGCCATCCAGATTCTGGATCCACCTGTCATGTGGGGAAGCATACCTGATCATTTTAGGATTAGCGATCTGCTTTAACAGACTTCTGCTAATATAGCTGTTCTCACTCTGTAAGTCCAGCTTTGCATTCCTACTTCTTCCTAAGTCATGTGTTTGCATAGGAAAGAATAAATTGTTATTAACCCTTTCAATTCTGGCAAGGAATTGAGCATGACCTGCCAGATCTACAGATTCAACATAATCCCTGTGGAGAGAGATGGTTAAAACATCACCTTCCAGAGAGACATTCTGGATCCTCTCTGGAGCAATTCTTACGGAATGCTCATCTACAGGTGCGATTGCATCATTCACCTGCAGGATAGTCACGTCAGGTGACTGACTATTTCTAAAATGTACCTCTATCGAGTCAGGTTTTTCTTCTATCACATGGCAATTACGATCAGATTGTACATGTGATTTCTCATAGGTTATGGGAACCTTAGCTTGTGACCACACAATTCCATTCACACAGTCAATAATTGTGTTAAGTCTTCTGAGTATGTCTATACCCAGAATCAGTCGGTCATAGGGGAGATCTACCACTATCACCGGGTGTCTAAAGGTTTTGTTACCTATTTTAAACTTTAACCATGTATTGCCAATAACATGAAGGGCATTTCCTCCTACACTCAACAGAGCATTGGGGAAACCTCTTAGCTTCGGCTTATCCGTTGCTAAGTCCATTACCTGCTGGAAGTAGGTATTGGATAAGATAGTGGCTTGTGAACCAGTATCTATTAACCCTTTAAAAGGCTGGGGTAACGAATCCTGTATTTCTACAGACATGTAGTACCTTCCTTCATGTTCTTCTAATTCACATAAGAATTTAGAATGTGTCAACATATTACTTGTTTTCCATACATTACCGGTCACAGCAGTAGTTTCTACCTGTACTGAGGAATGCTCAGTCTTACCCACAGGCCCATCCTTTTTAGGAACATCTTGAACTGTCAAGCGGGAACTAGTGGTCGGCATCTCATCAGTTAACCCTTTCAGGTCTGGATCCTGGAAACTAGTGGCTGCTGGGGCTACTTTAGCCTTTGGCTGAAATGAAAAAACAGAGGAACACGTTGCGCCTCCTTCACCCGGAAGTGAAGTGACGGTATAGGCAATAGGTTTTCTAACACAACTATTGTTTGTTTGACTGTTAGTACCTGGAAAGGAAACAGGGTTAGGCATTACATCTACTGATAACCTAGCCTGTTTAGTCACAGTGGCTATTATTGCTGCGGCACCTGTTGTTGTTGCTGCGGTTGCACAGGTAGTTCTGCAATTGGAGCTATCCCTAAAAAAGGATTTTTGGCAAAGACTTCGTTAATCTTTGTCATTCCCTCCATTAATTTGCCCATCTGGTCTGTCAATTGACTAACCTGACGACGCAAATTATTTCCGCCATTGCCGTTTTGTCTTTGCCCATTAGAATTTGGCTGGGATGGCTGAGACTGTTGGGAGTTATTGGAAGCAGATTGGTTGTTTCTGTTTCCATATCTCCTATTTCCCTGAGGATTCCTTCTCCATTGGGAATTGCCTTGGTTCTTATTAACCCAGGGGCGTTTATTCCCATTGGTATTGGACTTTTCAGAGTTATTAGAGGAATTTGCAGAATTGCTTCCGGCATTTTCCTGTTTCTGAGGTTTTGGAGTTTTCAACACCTCGGAATAGGTCCTCTTTTTCTGTTGGGTTTCTAAACCTAACTGAATTTTAGTCTCTGACACCATTTTATCACCAGGTTTCTTAACCTTTGGCTGATTTTCGTCATGTGCATGGTGTATAGTGTACAACTTCATGCACTGACTGACTAGCCATTCTAATGGTAACTTACAATCGTAATCTCTTGCGAGATTCATTTGTATGTTTACTGGCATGGCATGAAAATACAGATCTTTGAAGTCTGTGCTTTCATACCTGGGTTTTCTTTGGGCCACGGAGTATGCATTTTTAAGAATTATTAAAAATTCTCTGGGGCTTTGATCTGGACGGCACTTTAAGTTATAAAGCGCCTTCTTTGCAGAGGCAATGGTTTTATACTTACCATATTCCATGATTATTTCATATTTCATCTTGGACCAGGACATTAACTGTATAGCTTGAAGACTTTCTAGATAAACACGGCACATTGAATCAAAGGTCCATGTAATGAACCATTTCTTATGAATGTCATCATACATGCCCAATGAATTCATTGCTCTATCATAATTTTCCAGATGTTCAGATATGTTTCCTGAACCTCTAGAAAATTGTGGGACAGTCTCTCTAAGGAATTTGATGACCTTTGGTGTTTCAGAAACAGGCGTTGTTGATTTACGATCTCTGTTTCTGTGTTTGGGTAAACGTCTATGCGATCTGTCTGCTGAAGAGGAATTAGACCCGTACAACAGTGCAGATGGCATATCAGTTACATGGCCTTCAGAGTGGACAGTGCAATCACTTTCACTCCCATCACTCTGAGCTTCTTGTTCACTGTCACAACTCTGATCTGCATCAGAATTCTGCCAGTGTACAGAACCATGTCTGTTTTCATTCCTATCACCTTGAATCGGATTCCTTCTGTCAAGCCTGGCCAGGACAGTCTTTTCAAACTGTTCTGCCCAAGATTGCCAAGAATCTACAGGTGTTTTCTCAGAATTACTCACATCTTTTCTTAGAGACTGTTTTATGAAAACCTGGTCTGGTGTGTGAATATCAGGAAATTGAAAAGAATCACTTGGGTCTTTTCCCAGTAATCCTTCACTTCCCTTTTGATATTCATCTAGCTGCATCTGTATCTGTTTTATCTGTTGATCATAATCATCCACCATTTTGTTCATTCTTTCCAGTTTATTCAAAAGGTCAGAGTTTAGAACCTGAAGGAGATTATTTTCATCAGACAAAGTTTTGAACCTTCCTTGTTCGAGCACCAGGTCTTTCTGACACTCGTCCAATTTACGTTCTATCTCATTATGCTTTTTTAACATAATAGAATAACCCAATATGAAAAACGGGCATGAGTTGGTAACAGATCGCATTGTAGACTCTTCATCTATATGGCTAAGATATTTAACCATAGGTGAATCAGCCGATCTATCATGAATCGAATCATCAACCTGTTTTTTTATTTGGAGTATCCACTCTGGATAATCAACTTTAATTTTTAGATACTGATATATGATGCTTAAGGGAAAACCTTGCATTTCCGCTAACTTCTTCCCATTCTCTGATTGAGATGAAGCGCTAGATTCAGCCATATTTCTATACAGTGATTTAATCTCAATACAAAACTCTTTTCTATATCAAGATTAAATTGCATGAATTACACCAATATTATTATTATATATGAAATACAATTTCAACTTAAACGATCTCAGCAGTGCCTCCAATATGTGGGAATATTTATGGGATAATAATAGTAACAGTGAGAATTGCCCACTAATTCAATTCTCAGATCCCAAAGAACGTTTATCGTGTTAAGTGGAAAGTATTTCATATAAATAATCACAATGTATAAAAATAGATTTTATTTATGATAACCAATAATTAACAAATAATATTATGTAACATGCATGACAATAATCAATGAATATCCAGTATAAAATGGTATGCAATACAAAGAAATGGGGATTACGTTTCAATGGCTAAACGGCATTATCTGTCAAGAATTCTGACGATTTATGACTATCTTTAACACAGGCTGAAAGTGAAACCTTTCACACAGAGAACAGAATTCCTCAGAGTGCAGCGTAAGGTCGTAAAGTTTAGCAGACAGTTAGAATAACCCTTTCAATGCTGGCTAGATCTCCTAGGTAGTTAAGATCTATTCTTATGTAATTTTTAAATAAAATAACATTTAAACCAGTTCATTAGCCATTTCCTGAAAACAATCCAATAAGAGAATCTACATATTATATAAGCAGATTTTTAATTTGTCTAAAAGATATCTATCTTAATTTAGAGCAAATCAATACACCTGGATAAAAACAGCGGTATGCTAACACGTGATAATATCACATCAATATATAATTATTCTTAATTCCACCTGCAGAATGGAATGTTTATAACTATATATTCTTAGTTAACTAAGATTTCTTAATATGGAAATCTGACCGTGCTTTATCCAGTCATATATAATGCTATTAATATATTTTAATTAATTTAATTTAATTAAATGAAACCAGTATAATTACCAGTTGAGTAGATATTTCATCCGATTGGTAGCCTCAGGAACTTATTTGGATGTCTCTCTCTGCATGGAGGTTGGAGTCCCCAAACTTCCAATTCCTCTCTTTTCTCTCCTTTGCATATCTTGCATCTGCCTCCTCTCTTGTATATATCTATCTTCCCTTTGTCTTAACTTTTAAAGGGCCAGACTCTCTGTACGTCATCAGTTGATAACCCAATAGAAGCACTAGAGGTGTGGTTATCTTCCAGATCGCAAATTAGTTATTTGGTCTGTAGAGGGCAGTCTTGTCCCACTAAACATACCTATCCAGGAAAGAGTTAACTTTTCCTGGTGGCTATTTTGACGTCATTTTGCGTTATCTTTATAGCGCCATAATTTAAAATTTCAAAGGGTTTCTTAAATTTTGTCCAGACTTAGCGTCTGCAATTCCTGCCATAATTTCTGATATGACAGATCATGAACTAAGTTTACCCTTTTCCATACAATGGTACCTTATATATATAGACAGTTAAATATTAAATTATTTAATCTTCTCTGTCACAATTGTCTGGGTTTAGATTTGATTATATTCCATTAGCATTTTAGACAGTCTATCCAACCCCCTTCCTTATCACTTGTTTGTATATACTATGCATTCCTCAGATCTGGGAAAGTGGTTAGCTTACAGATAGAAATATAGTGTCTTTTTGTTAACTTGAAATAACAAAATGGAGTCTGGTCCGTTCAGAGTGACTCAGAATATACACTTTTAGTTTCTATCATAGCACAAAATGTCTGCCGATATAAATACTCTGACAGAAGTCTGGGCCATCTCTTAGTTCCCCTCCACCCAAACTATATAAAAATCCAGTGGCCTAGAATTGGATAAGCGAACCGCACAAATCACGATACACCAAAAAAAAACTTTCATAAATTTGGTAATTTGGTGTCTCCCTGAATCCAAGGGTTCCATAGTAAACACTGGATCACTCACAATTTCACCTCTCGACATTTAGTGTATTTCTTACCAAACCTACCACCTTCCCCAGTATCTGTCCATGGGGGAGCAGGCAACTAAACACCCACTCAACTGACCCTGAACACTTCTCCTTTCCTTATGAGAAAAAGGACAATAACACAACCCCTATTCTTGCATAACTTTAGGCCAATTCACTCCAAAGCACCCCAATATTGGTGAAGCAGGGACCAACTGGCACCTTACCTTGCTCCCCACACTAAGGACCAACAACCATATAATCCCACCAATTTCAAATTGGCAATGTAAGATGCTGGTCTTTACCTAATGCACCACTTTTAATCCAATGTTATTGGTGCTAAAAGTAAACTTGCTCTCTGCCTTTACAGACAACTGCTATGCTATTATTGCTATGTGTATTGTTCCTTTATTTTGTACAGTGTTCTTGAATGTTATCTCTTTATAAATGCCACAAAACGAAAGAATTAAAAAAGAAAAAAGAAAGAAATAAAGTCTACCAGGACCACTTCATGAAGCTATAATTGTTCTGGCACTTAGTTCCCCCCAACATGCAAAATATCAGTAGAACCGCATTTGAGATAACTTGCTTTTCCAGGCGTCCAAGCGGCAGTCATAACAAGTGGGATGTAGTTGCCCATTTATCACAGTACAGGTAGCATTGAAAAGGTTAAAACAACAAAATGCAGTCCCCACCCCAGTGTCCTCCCCTCACAGTCTTATAAAGGGAAACTCCACCCTGAGCTCCCCAGTATTTGCCTGTCCTCGAGAGAGACATGTTAGGTTGCAGAGCTCTGCCTTCCCTTTGCAGAATTGGTGAAGCTATTCACCTTTCTTTGTGTTTTGGATAGACGTGGTGAGTGGGCGGCGGCTCATGGAGGGTTCCGTCTTGCTTTTGAAGGTTTGCTTGGCCAGTGCGCTTGTCCTTCAATTTTTATAGGATATGAACACACGACGGGCTCCTGTGTTTCACTCCTTTATCATTCCACCCAATCCATGCCGGGTGACGGAAGAGGCGAAGGTGCGTCTGTACGCACAGCTAGGAGGCTCCATATGTAGTGGTGTTGTTTTTGTTGAGGTGTTGTTGCATTCCACTTAAGAATCGCAGAGTGCTATGCACGTGCACAAAGCGATCTCGGCACCTGGTGAGAACTCTTGAATCTGGAGCCTGATGGCAGGATAATTAAACCCAGCAGTAACTATCTGGCCACCGGGTGTGTTTCAGATTAGTTACCAGTGTGCTCTCACCAGCATAGGCGTGCGCAGCCTATTGCATTAGGGTGTGCACCCTAAAGCACAAGCACACGCCGCATATACATATGTATGTATGTATGTATATATATATATATATATATATACATACACATATATACACACATACACACACTGCTGTGTGTGTGTGCTGTGTGAGGGTGCTGTTAGTGTGATGTGTGTGTGACGGTGCTGGTAGTGTGCTATGTGGGTGAGGGTGTTTGTGTGTGCTCGCTTGTGAGGGTGCTGTTAATGTACTGTGTGTGAGGGTGCTGTTTGTGTTTGTGAGGGTACTGTTAGTGTGCTGTGTGTGAGGGTGCTGTGTGTGTTTGTGAGGGTGCTGTATGTGTGTGTTGGTGCTGTGGGTGCTGTATGTGTGTTGGTGCTGTGTATGTCTGTGGGTGCTGTGTATGTCTGTGGGTGCTGTGTATGTCTGTGTGTGCTGTATGTGTACATTACTTGATATCCCACCTCTCTTCTTACCTTATGCCTGGGAGGGGGGATCCTTGTTGCTGCTGCTTCCATCCCTGGTGTTCCAGTGGAGAGTGAACTCTAGCCCCTATCTCACGTGAGGAACCCGGTGGAGCTACTGGCAATAGCTCGGCCGGGTCCTCTCCTGCCTCCCTCCCTGCATGTGGGTCGGTGGGGAGGGAGGCTGAGAGTAGAGCCGGCGCTCGGATATCGCCGGCTCTGCATGAGCCGACAGGGGAGATCCTGAGATCTCCCCTGCCGGTCTCAATATACATTGGCGTGCCGCGGGGATTAGGGTTTGTCCAGGCACACCCCGTGCGCACACCTATGCTCACCAGTCCCCCAGCACACCACAGGCTTATTAAGGTGAGACGAGTAGCTTTCATCTTAATAGTCTCTTTCTTTCCTAAATAAGTTAATTTGGAAACGTGTGTGCCAGGTGCAATGCACATTAGCCTCTGTGTGTTCTTCCAATTTGTCCAACAAACAGAGGCAATTAGGCGACCAATTCCTTATAGCCTCGTTATCCTATTGGTTTGTTTCAGCAAGCTTGTTCCAAATTCAAGGCTATTTCCAAGGCTGGCTTATCTACGAAGGAAAAGACTGGATATAATGCCTGTGAAAGTTGATCTCATTGTGGAACAAAAGCACAGGTTGCTCTGTGTCTCCAATAACAGAAAAAGAATGTACACACAGGTTGTGATTCATCTCCTCTACCAGCATATGCATGTATCTTCTGTTTTGGTTCAAATTACCCACCTCTGTACTGCTTAAATGCCTATTTGTGTACAATGCTCAGGCCCATCTATGTACAGTGTACAGTGTTCAGACCACCTGTGGTCCTTTCTTTCTAGCCTTTAAACACACTCTAAGATATTTGGTACACTTGTTTCAGTTAAAGCACTGGTGAGACCTATTAAGGTATACACATACTGGGTGTATGTGAAATTTTCAATCAGGGATATTTCTCCCAAAGATTCAATTGCATTTATGTATATATTGCCAACATACTCTGTGACGCTGTACAATAAGTTAACTAACACAAACAATCCTACAAAACTTGTTTTGTCAAACAGGAACAGTAGGTGAAGAGGGACCTCCCAAATAAGCTTATTATCTAAAAGCTTGAGTTTTTCTCTATAGTTTGGCCATTATCAATTCTGTTTGCTGCCAATATAAATTACTGGTGGAATTTTATCCTAAACTGTGGTTATCCTCAGTTTTGTCTGATTAGTATCAGATCCCCTGCAATCTGTGCAGGAAATGGTTTAATGAGGTAAAATATATTTTACCCTTGAGATTATAACTCCTATAACATATGAGATGCAGCATCGAAACATGAGTTGTTTTACAGTAAGGTAAATTCTCAGTCTATACAGTAAGATAAAAGAAAATGTACACAAAGTGGAAGAAAGAAGATATAAGCAGCTCAAGTACACCTAATAAGTGGTATCCCCTACACCACTATAAATACATAAAAATACATACAAAACAATAGGCGGAGCCGCATAAAATCTTGAATAATAAGACAGGAGTCATACCATCATATGACTCTAAGGGTATGCTTCTTTGGACCATTTGGGGGTTGTCCAGACCCTTTTGTTGCTGGATTCTTGGTGTTCCCCCTTGTGTTTCTTTAACAGGTCTTCCCAAAGAATGTCAGATATTCAGATGGTCCTTTTTGAAAAGCGATTTTATTTCAATAAAAAAATATATTCCATATACCAGGATCAGCTGGTTAAAAGTGAATTGTAATAAAAGTCCATAGAATAAAAGTCCAATAAAATGTACAGTTAATAAAAAGTCCAAAACGCGTTTCGCCTGTTAATTAGGCTTCCTCAGTTGGATATAAGTGTTCCATCTTCTTTACCTTCTTTTAAATATCCCGCCCCTCTTCCTCCCTCCAATCAGGTGGTCACTTCCAGGTTTCGTGCGCTGGAATGCACCGTGCGTTCCAGCGCTGGCGTCGACTTCCGGGTTGCGCCAGAATGGCGTCTGACGCTGCATTTGTAACTCACTACCCTGATTTATGGTTTTCTTGACTTCGGGCTTATTTACCTATCTCTGGCTTATTTACTTAAAGCGCGGCCATACATTTAGCTCTATCATCTTTTACACACTGTTTGTTGGGTCACTTAGTAATCCTGACAATCCTTAAAGGGACACTATAGTCACCTGAACAACTTCAGCTTAATGAGGTTGCTCAGGTGAGAACTATAGCTCCCTGCAGCCTTTCTCATGTAAACACTGTATTTTCTGATAAAATACAGTGTTTACATTAAATGCTAGGAATACCTCCAGTTGCAGTCACTCAGAGCGAACCAGAGGGACTTCTGAGTTGATGGAGACATAATATGCCTCAATCCACTCAGATCCGCTGTGCACGAGCATCCTGTGATTCAGTATCTCCTCCCACTGCATGTAGACAAACTTTCCTCATAGAGATCCATTGATTCAATTCATCTCTATGAGGAGATGCTGATTGGCCAGGGCTGTGTTTGAATTATGCTGGCTCTGCCCCTGATCTGCCTCCTTGTCAGTCTCAGCCAATCCTATGGGGAAACACTGTGACTGGATCAGGCGATCACATGTCAGCAAACTGCTTGTTTTTCCTGAGTCTCAGCATGCAGATTTACAGCTTCTGGCTTGAATACAGTAAGATTTTTACTATATTTATGGAGGCATGAGGGGCCCAGAGGGGCTAGATGGTCTTGTTAACACTATAGGGTCAGGAATACATGTACTTGCACTGGTGACTATAGTGTCACTTTAAGTTTGTTCATATAGCCCAAGTCACATTTTCCCAATACTATTACACATAACCCAAATAGAAGACCAGTCAATTTAGAGTCCACTGGTCTAAAACAAAACTTCTTCCCCATCTCCCACCAATGTGGCAAGGAGTCATCTAAACAAGTATTGTTCACCTTTATGAACCCCTACACAAGCATTTAATTTATTTCTGTGTTTTATGTGCTTCACCACTTGAAAATCCCTAATAGACAGTTTATGTTCATTATGGCGTTTAGTGGAGCCTTAGTTGTACTGAATGGAGAAAGATTTTCTTGGCACCATACACACTGCTTTTGCTAGGTCGTAAGGTTATTAGGTGCATAATAGGATTTTTATAATTTATTTCTATAAGTTTGTATAGCAAAATTATATTATAATAATATAAAGTCCGCAGTGCCAATTAAATGACAGTGGCTTTAAATACTTTAAGAAAATAGAAATATATTTGTTCTTTATTCCTGTTAAATATGGCACCTCCCTTGCTTTTCATGAAATAAAATCACCATTAAATTAACCTTTATTTCAGTACCAGGACGGACACCTCTTCTAAGCCTCATCCTCTACCAATGAAGTCATTAATCACGATGTACAATCAGATGCTTTTCACACGGAAGCATTGAGAATACACGATCCATACTCCACCAATTGTCAGCATCTCATGGAGAAGAATGATTTTCTGTGAGAACCATTAGCTAGGTTTGGTATCATCATGCTGCGAATAATAATGTTATACGTGAAAACCTTGGAAAGTGAAATGATGTGATTATCTGACTACAACTAAATTGGTGTTTTTAGACAAATGTGAACATTGTTGTTTATCAGAAATGACAATGTTTTACACTGTCTGAGAATAGGGACAGCTATCTGTATACAGGGATATAGGGCTGTATTTTCCACAAGGCTAACAAGACATTTGCCTTAGGTGCTACTTTCCAGGGGGGCGGCAAAAAAATGCTGCACCTAAATCCCGGCAGATGCCTTGCTAGCCTAGTGTCATGGGAGCCTTGCCAGCCTGCCACCGTAGGGACCCCCAAGGCAGGCGGTCATGTGTATTGCAGGTGGGTGGCAAGGGAGCTGGAATATGACATCACTACCGAGAGTGCCCTGGCATTACTAAGTGGTGTGCAAGTGAGCAGAGCTCCTTTGCCGCCTGCATTGTGTGCCCACCCAGCAGCCCAATAGCCACACTGGACCCCAGGGAAAGTATCCACTCTAGCTCTCTCAAAGGTAGGGAGACTGGGTTTATTTAAATTTGAAAACAAAAATTATTTGTGAGTGTAGAAGAAAATAATTGCATAGTTCATCCATGCCACTATGTTATCACAATGAAAATGTACTATAAAGTGCCTGTTCAATACAGTCATCCTTGATTTACATACGGACTGGATACATTGATATTTACTCTTTATGTATAACATGGTATTTTCTTTTTCATTGTAAAAGTTTATTTTTGTTATTAAAAAAATATCTCTATAAAATATATTTGAAATGAAAATGTGTATGTGTCTGTAAGTGGGTGTGTGTGTTTAAACATTACATCTCACTTTACTGGAAGGCTTTAGGAAGGCTGTGTAGGTCACATGCAGGAAGGTGGAACTAGTGCTGCATAACCATAAAGTGATTTAACTCCTAAAAGGCAGAGAATTGAGCAGTGAGACTGGAGGGGCATAATAGACACAAAAAACTTCATTAGGCTAAAGTTGTTTTGGTGTCTATAGTGTACCTTTAAGATGTAGTGATTTTGGTTCTTAGAACATTATTTCAAGTACAGATAGCATGTATTGCTGTGTGTATGGAAATACTATTCGCGCTCACATAGGTGGTTGTATACTTGGAAGATTATTGAAAACATTTTTCAAATAGGATGCACTAAACATTTTATCCCCTTTATATGTATTATATTTGGCTTGATGGGAGCATGTGTGGTGTATTTATAATCAGAAATTTGCATGTACAGAATTTTATTTATGCAATTATATTTGATTGTTGAAATAGAAAATATAGATTTTGAAAAATGTTTTATTTTTATTCTTCTTGTTTACTGCTAAAATCCGTGTGATACCTTTCTCTATGCTTTGAAACCATACCAAACAAAAATACTAATTATACACACTTTAGAAGTTTGCAATTTGACTGCTTTTAAAAGTGAAGATTTGTGTGTGTGCATTCCAAGCAGCCATCATTATCACAGAATACATATAAAAAGGGGGAACGAGCCTCTTATAGAGCAGAATTTAAATTCAAGCAACATTTCTGTAATGCTGAATGGGGCACGGCTATTGAATTGTATAATGAGTTGGCTATCCAACTCAAAAAATAATATAGCAGACATGTAGTCGCACACATAAAGGAAGACAGAAAAAAATATTTTAATACATTAAATAAGGTTTAATTGCACTTGTAAACCTAGAAATATTTGGTGCTCATCAAAACATCCCCAAAGTCTTCTGAATAATACACATACACATCATGCAACCCTGCATGCTTTAAAAGATAATAAAGTTTTAAAAAAAACAAAAAGCAGCACCAAATTTAAAAAAACCAAAAAAAAAACCGAACAGGTTCCCTAGAGCAAGGTAACTTGATTTCAATCAGTCTCTTACAAGGAACTCTCTGTGGTGGTTGTGATACCAGGATTACCATAGGGCCCCTTAAAATAAGTAGGCAAACCAATTGCTAACAATTTAACTTCTCTGTTTGGGTCTGACAGATACAGGCCACTTCTTCTACTGAGAGCCACTGAGCTAGCCATACACAGCTGGGTTATTGGAGCTAATGGAAAATCCATGCCTGAGCTTACGGCTCTCAATAGAGGAAGTGACTAGCACCCAATGAACCGAAGGTAAGAAGTAAAACTAATAGCAAATGCTATGGCTACTTACATTTTGAAGGTGGTTATGGTGCTTGGAGTCTTGCTTTAATAGAGAAATTTGGATTCAAGCTGACATTGTGTATATGATCTTCCCATCTGCACCCTACATTTCTCCACACCCAATGCTTTTCTCAAGGGTAAATCCAAAAGTAAGTTCTGCTGGAAGAAGAGTGTTTTGGTTTATATGAGCTTAACCTTTCAATTCAGCATATTTCACCTGAAATTAAAGGAACACTCTGGCCACAATTTCAACCTCATAACACATTCATCATAATGAAGTCTCTATCGATTGCAGACCAAATCGATATAAAAGAAAAAAATGCAGACCATTTTAAACTGTTTCAGTTCATGCCACCTCCTCTGCCTTGCCCTCAGCTGCTCTATTAGGGAAGCGTTGGCCAAACAGTTAAAGGCTGAGAGCATCAGGTGATATAGTATGCTTGAAATGGTTAACACCGTAAAGGTAAGAAAGCACCATAACTGAGATGGAGTTGGATTGTGATTTGGCCTTGGCCTTTAAAATTAGTCATTCTCTATCATTTTAGGTCTATGTTGCACCAAACTCTCCACCAACATAACTGATAGAAGCCCCTGTGCCCCTTGCTCATGGAGGCAAGCCTACTCCCCACACACTATGAACCATGTCCCAGGACACTCTAAAAATACCAAAAAGGGCTATGATCACTGTAGGTTGATGGTATAAGCAGGCCTACCATCCTGTTGGGTGAACTCTAGGGATCACCAGGACCCACTCACGCACCAAGCATCTGACCGGGAGGTAGCTTGACACACTGGAATTATTCTTTGTCTGTCTCTCTGTACCCAAACCACCAATTATGGTGCTCTTTGGAGTGAAATACAGGGAGGTGAGGAGTTATCTGGGGATACCTGGGAGTTTGGGGCACTACCTTCCTGTAGACTCTGAAACCATAGAAACGAGAACCGGAACAACCATGAAGCCACATGGAACCTTGGGCCAGATCATGGGATGGCTCTGACCCAGTGGAGCTTTAAAGGACTGTTACTTGAGCTGGGTACGTTCAATCCAGGCGCATTTTAGATAGTGGGTAGCTGATGGGAGTGAGCTACCCAGAGATGTGTGTTTTGATATTGGGAAAGGGAATTTTGGGTCTCCGATTTCCTGGCACCTTATCTGGAGAGGATACAGCAGAGGGAAAATATAATTAACTCTCGACTCATCATAGAAAGTGATCTCATTAACACGTATCAGCCTAGACAGAGTGGCATCGGGGAGGGGATTACATTATCTTGTATTGTACGGATCACTCCCTGCAAGGTGAATCCACATCAGGGGTAAAGAAATATAATAATAATTATAATAAGTTGCAAATTTTATAGCGTTTTTCTCCCTGTGAGACTCAAAGCACTTTACAAATATACAAGCATTAAGACATAAAAAAGTTAGGAGTTTCTGAAGGTCAGATGAGCGGACTGAATGCCTGATGGAAGAGGTGGGTCTTTAGCTTTTTTTTTTAAAAAGTCTGTAAGGACGATGCTCTCTGATTGAGCACAGTAAAGAGGTCCAGAAGGTAGGGGCAGCGTGGCTAAATGCCCTGGAACCGGAGTCTGTCTTTATTCTTGGCAATGACAGGAAGAACTTGCTGGCTGACCGAAGTGAACGGGATGAAATGTAGGGTGTCAGGAGCTGTTTCAGGTACTGTGGGCCTTGATTGTTTAAGCCTTTGAAGGTTAGCAGTCCAATTTTTAAATATGTTCGCCATTTAATTGGAAGCCAATGCAGGGAGTGGAGAACAGGTGTTATGTGGCAGGAGCGAGTTTGATTGGTCAGTAGTCTGGCTGCTGCATTTTGTACAATCTGAAGGTGATGGAGTTCTTTTTGTGGGAGGCCCAAGTAAAGTACATTGCAGTAATCTAGCCGAGAGGATACAAATGCATGGATTAATGTTGGCATATCATCCGGTGGAATTAAGTGTTGTATCCTGGCTATGTTTTTCAGATGAAAGTAGGCAGATTTTATTACGGAAGAAATCTGCTGTTTAAAGTATAGTCCAGAGTCAATCAGCACTCCGAGGTTTCGTACCTTTGATGAACTAATGAGTTCAGAGCCTCCAAGCTCCAGGCCAGTTGGGTGGGGTCTGTGGCGAATGTGATCTCGCCACTGGTTCTTGGAGGGGACTGATTGCAAGCCTCATGCCTTGGGACTATGGCCCTTGGGAGATTGTGCACTTTAAAAACAGTATTGGGGCTTATGGACTTCTATTAGGCTGTGTATGGCCCTTTAAGAATGGTATTTGGGCTTATGGGACTTATTGGAACTCTGCCCCTTTAAGACTATGTCCCTAGGGTCCCAAAACCTTTAACATACTTGGTTCATGTCTTTCTCCCACTTGGTTCAGTAAATGGAGCTTACTGAACCAAATATTACATTGGCGAACCACGCAGAAGTAGAAGTGTGCAGCTAATTTACTTCCCAGGCTGGGAGACTGCTGTAGGTTAATTGCTGCGTGGCCACCGTTCGTACAGTCGAACACGTGGCAGTGGCCATCTTTATTCATTCAAACGCGGTCAGTGGTGTGTGCAGCCAAATCTATGGAACTGTTTTCGACTACCCAATTGCACGAACACCGCTGACCCGTACCTTCTCCTCTACTTCAACACTGCGGCTGGAGACTAAGTCCCGTTCGACAATTCAAACGCATGTTCGAATGGGTCATTTTTTCAGTGTGAAATTGACCGACCGCACAGCCCAAATCTATGGAACTCTTTTGGGCATGAAAATGTTGGTCAACTAGGACTTCCACTTAACTTTTTAACCCCTGAACCGATTACCCTGATTTTTGAGTACGTTTATATTTGAATTATGCTGATGCTGAAAATGTATGTTTTATGTGAATGGCATGTATATTTTGAAAGTTATTAATATTGTGTAAAAACTGTATATTTCCTGTCTGTGATAATTACATTAACCCTTTGTGTACAGTAATTGTATCACAGGCAGAGGGGAAGATTTTGTGGGAATGAATGGGAGTGTTTTACTATATATTACGGGTTTGATTGGTTGTTCTTCAAAACCCTGTGGGCGGTACTATGTGTGTAAAATGTGCATAAAAGCAGAGTGTTTCATTAAAACTTCAGTTCTACTTCACCCTCAATTTGGAGTCCTGTCTCTTCTTGGGGGAACCTGCTACAAGGGATTGCTATGCTCATCATACTATCTTGCTATAATCACTACTAAGCTCTTTTAAGAGCTTGTTCTTGCTTTGCTCTGAAGGAAGAGGGTTTCGGTCTGCGGTGGTTGTGGTGTCTGCTAGAGTGCTTGGAGCCCTCAGGAAGCGCTAGGAGCATCCTTCAATGGAGGTACCCAGTCGGGGTGCCAGGTGATCCGTTACAGGGTCACTTTAAGCCTACTAGCATTCATCCATTCTACGAGGTCTGCTAAGCAACTGTTGATGCGGCATGCTGGATCTGTGGTATCTGGGGCAAATTAGAAGTAGAGTTGTGTGTCATCAGCGTAGCAATGATAACTTAGGCCGTGTCACCTAATGATGTCCCCCAGTGGTAGCAAGTAAATTGCGAATAGCAGGCCAGTTCTGTTGGTGCGGATAAGCTTGATCCTCGTGTTACTATTTGGATTTTGCCAAGGCATTTGATACAGTTCCACACAATAGATTAGTGTTCAAACTCAAGGAAATCGGTCTAGATGAAAATGCTTGTTCTTGGGTAGAACATTGGCTTAAAAACTGAGTACAAAGAGTTGTCATTAATGGTAAATATTCAAGCTGGACAGAGGTGGCAAGTGGTGTCCCTAAGGGGTCTGTTCTGGGACCCCTTCTATTTAACATATTTATAAATGATCTTGAAGACAGCATTGAAAGTCATGTTTTAGTGTTTGCAGATGACACAAAACTTTGTAAAATAATACAATGTGAGCAAGATATTACTTTGCTGCAGAGGGATTTAGATAAACTGGGGAACTGGGCACTCAAATGGCAGATGAAATTTAATGTTGAAAAATACAAAGTTATGCACTTCGGCATAAAGAATACACAAGCAACGTATACCCTTAATGGAAGCGAATTAGGGATAACAACACACGAAAAGGACTTGTGCAATGTCAATCAGCAGTGGCCAAGGCCAGTAAGGTATTGCCATGCATGAAAAAGGGCATTCATTCTCAGGACGAGAATATTATTTTGCCTCTTTATAAATCACTGATAAGACCACATATTATATATGCTGTACAATTTTGGGCACCTGTTCTAAAGAAGGATATTATGGCACTAGAAAAAGTGCAGAGGCGGGCTATAACATTAGTAAAAGGAATGGAACATATCAGCAATGAAGAAAGGTTAACAAATTTAAACCTATTTAGTTTAGAAAAACGTCGCCTGAGAGGGGATATGATAACATTATACAAATATGTTCGGGGCCAATACAAACCATTGTGTGGAAATCTATTCACAAACCGGACTTTACATAGAACACGTGGTCATGCGTTTAGACTGGAAGAAAGAAGATTTCATCTAAGGGAAAGGAAAGGTTTTTTCACTGTAAGAACAATACGGATGTGGAATTCTCTGCCTGAAGAAATAGTTTTATCAGAATCCATACAGATGTTCAAACATCTACTAGATGCATACTTGCAAAAACAGAATATTCAAGGATATAATCTTTTTTTTTTTTTTTGTAATTCTTTTATTTTTGGCGTGTCGTTGCAATAAATTCTGGTGGGTATAGCTGTATAGCATAGTACATACATGGCACATTCGAGTACAAGAATACATTGTGTAGTGCGGTTCGTATCTTATTATCTACATTGTCACAAGCTGAGATGTACTGTTATTGATGACACTTTTTGACATTGTCACATTAAACCATTAACCAATTAACTGAGCAGAGGAGCGGGGGCCCTGGCCCGACACCTCGTTGATTGGCGTCGACCCGAGGCCCCAGCCCCCCGACAGCATGAAAGAAAGGAGAGTAGTGGATAGAGGGTGGGTGGGGGGGGAAGAGGGAGGTCAGAGACCGGAGTTTCGCCCAGACCACGCCCAGTGTTGACCAGGGGTGGCAATGCCCTCTGCCCCGCTCTAGATTCAGTCGTCTCTATGCGTGGCCTTCCAGGGTTCCTCTCACCAGTGCCGTGAGGTGGTCCATGACTTGGATGTCTCTTATTTTGTGTTTCACCATACAGATCTGTGGGATGTCGGGTTTAAGCCATGCCTTTGCCATAGTGAGCCAAGCTGCCAGGGTGATTTTACGTAGGAGTTTTTGCTCCCATCCTGTCCAGTCGTCCATTGGTCTATGCCTACCCTCCTCTGGAACACTCTGTCTAGTAGGCTCCCCACTTCCCTCCAGAAGGCCTGTGCCTTCGGGCAGTCCCACCACATGTGCTTATACGTTCTTATACGTTCCTTTTGTCCAGCACAGGTCGTCTGGGATTTTGTGCATGTGGTGTAGCTTCACTGGGGTAGTATACCATCTAAACATGGTTTTGTACGCCTGTTCCTGTTGTGTAACACATATTGAGGTGGTCTTATTTGCCTCCCATATGTCTCTCCAGTCTGTGCCCTCCAGGACCTCTCCCAGATCTGATTCTCACTGGGTCGTGTAATGTGGAGCCCCCCAGTCAGTGTTATTGGAGCTAAGGTGTGCATAAAGTGACGAAATTAGCCCTTTCGGGGGGTTTTCTTTTAGGCACATTTTCTCGAAGCCCGTGGGTGTAGTCTGTGCTGCAGTTTTTGCTAGGTTGTGTTGTGGAAAATCCCTGATCTGGATGTATCGAAAGAAGTCTGAGGGTGTTAGCCTGGTCTTTGCTGCCAGGGCTTCAAATGTTAGTAGCTGGTCACCCTTGTACAGGTGGATCGCCCGCTGTAGGCCTGCCCTCTCTATATTCTTAAAGTCTCTGGCACGCATTCCTGGTAGGAAAGCCCTGTTTCTCAGGACCGGCATCATGGGGAGGGTGAGGTAGTCAGTTTGTATTTTAGACCTGTGGCGTCCCAAACCCGTATGGAATTTAGGATTGCGGGGCATGATGCCGGCCTCTAGGTCTGCCCATCGTCAGTCTCCTGGTGCTGAGTGCCACATGGCAATTTGGGGTATCGAGATAGTAGTTGTGGAGATGGGGCAGGCCCAATCCTCCCCCATCCTTGGGTCTATACAAAACATTCCGGGACACCCTATGCCTTTTGCGCTGCCATATGAAGTCTCCTATTGTCTTTTGTAGGGGGGCCAGGTCAGATTTTGAAACAGGGATGGGAAATGCTTGGAAGAGGAGTCTTGGGAGTATGTTCATCTTTATCGTGTGGACCCTTCCTATCCACGACAGAGGTTTGTGCACCCATTTGTCTAAGTCCATGGTGAGAGTTCTGAGGAGGGGAGTGTAGTTGGCTCTGTATAGGTGTGTGGGGTTTGCGGTGAGCTGTATCCCCAAATATTTTATAGCAGTGTTCGCTATGGGTAAGCGGTAGTGTTCTCTTATGTATGTCACGTCTGTGGGTGTGACGGCTATTGGGAGCACTGTGGAAGTATATAATCTTTTAATGTAGGATAATAACTGCTTGATCCAAGGATAAATCTGACTGCCATACTGGGGTCAAGAAGGAATTTTTTTCCTAGCTTGTTGCAAAATTGTGCTTCAAACTGGGTTTTTTTGCCTTCTTTTGGATCAACAGCAAAAAACAAATGTGAGGTAGGCTGAACTTGATGGGCGCAAGTTTCTTTTCAGTTATGTAACTATGTAATATGAAACCCAGACTTGCTGATAGTAGAAATACACAGCTTTTTATTTTTGCTTTATGTCCATAGTGAGCAGTTCATTTTCCTAGTTTCGTCAGCCAACTTCTGTGAGTTGGGCTAAAACTAGAATATTAACTTCCAGTTTGTACTCTTTAAGAGGTTAATTTGTATTTTATAAAGCAAGTTCATGTTTATGGTTTTGTCTTTTTATCTCACCATTTTATTGAAATACCCTGTCTTACACCACAAGGGTCTGCTGTGTAGCCCATCAGAGGCAGATTATTATAGGTGTCACTGGAGTAGCTAGTCCAGGCCTATGCCTTAAAATACCATATATGTGGACTGTTTTATGTAGGATTTCTGTTTCCATTCTGAAGTGAGCTGCACCCACTACAATGAGATCAAACTGACTTTATCAGTTTTACACTAGTCAGCATGTGCTGTGCACAGAGGCTGGGCTTCATAGTGTGTGTGTGGATTTATAGTCAGGGCCGTCTTTAATATCGATTGGACCCTGGGCAAGCATTTGCTTGGGCCCCCTATACCTGCCCTTCCCCACTCCCCCATGCCCCCCCATTCTCAACCCCTAGCTCCCTGGCATGCAATCAGGGCCTCCACCCCAACCTATTGATAGAACTAATGTAGAGAGGGCTGTGGTGCAAGAATTGTTTTCTCTCCAATGGCGCAAGAGTGGAGAAAAGTTAGATACCCATCTGTCGTACAACTTCCACGATGGGGATCCACCGTGTGGCCATTCTTGTAGGGTTGTATTTGTGAGCAGTGTTTGTGAATTTGAATGTAAGCATGTTTTTGTATAGAGTATATGTGTGCATATAGGAGTGTATTTGTATATACTGCTACTATTGGAATGCAGCTGTGTACTTTTGTGTAGTGTTTGTGTTTGAATGCAGGGGTGTGTGTTTGTATGTAGTGTTGGCTTTTAAATGAAGTTGTGCTTTTGTGTATTGAGTTGGCGTTTGTATATAATTTTAGTGTTTTATGTAACATTTGTAATTGCATGCAGGGGTGTGTGGATGTAGGGTTGTCTTTTAAATGCAGATGTACATTTGTGTGTAGTTTAGTGAGTGAAGGGTGTGTTTGTATACAATTTTGGAGTTTGTATTAGGGGTGTGTTTGTATGTAATGATTGTGTTTGCTGTGGTGTGTTTGATTGCCTGGATATATGCACATACATACACAGACAGATACACACACTGACACACACAGCCAGATACACAGACTGACACAAACACAGACAGATACACACACAGCTAGGTACACTCACAGCCAGGTACAAACACTCACAGTCAGGTACACACACACACACACATACAGCCAGATACACACACTGACATACACATAGCCAGATACACACATTGACATACACACAGCAAGATATACACACACAGCCGGATGGATATATATATACACACACACACACACACACACACACACACACACACACACGCCCAGATGCACTCACTCAGACCCAGGTACACACACATATATCAAGTTACATCATATTTTATCCACCCTCTTGTCTCCTTACCTTTTGGGTACAGAAGGGTGGCTTCCCTGGGGTCCAGTGGGAGCTGGAAGGCCAAGGCTGATGAGAGTCTGTCCTCAGTCCCTTCCCTCCTCCTGTGTATACCTCCTCTACCTCCCCAGTGGCACTCTGTTACTTGGGAGGAAGTGATCTCACCTCACTTCCTCCCAGCAGGCAACATCAAAGGGGCCAAGGCCGAGCACTCTTAAAGGGCTGAGGGCCCTTAATTACATCAGGTGCTGCAGTCCACAGGATTTGGACCCCAGCAGGGGGCCCACAGAGCAGCTACTTTGGGCCCGGGGCAGCTGCCCCTTTTGCCCCCCTTTAAAGACGGCCTTGTTTACAGTGAGATGGTGGCATCTCAATCACACCTGGAAGAGTCCAGACATTGTGTAAACTAGCAGTTTGTTTGATTTTCATCACACATGTAGGCCATAAATACTATCCAGTGGAAATGGTAATTCAGCTTCTCTTGTTAGTCTCTATGCCTTTGCATCCCAACATACTAAATGTCCAGAGGAGTAGAGTTTGAATATATGCATTTTTCTACTTCTGAAATGTGCTATTTATGCATCTATGTATGATTTTATTTTTGTTGAATCCTATATTTGTCTAGTTATCACATTACCTATGTGCAGATATATCTTGCAGCTTTCCCCTCATCTTTTTCACAAGCGATTAAGCCAGGGTTTACAGTATTCAGTGTACTGCAATAAGCTTACCGTATATACTCGTGTATAAGTCGATCTCATGTATAAGTCGAGTGCAATTTTGTGACCAACAATTGTGAAATATGCTATGCCTCGTGGATAAGTCAAGGGTAAAACTTAGGGCTATGAAATTCTGGGATTTTTATAATTATATACATATATATATATATATATATATATATATACACATACATACATACATACATACACACCCTCTGCATTATTCTTATTTACTTTTTTTAATTTTAATATTTAAATTTTTTTATTGTGATTTTTTTGTATTTAATTTTTATTTTCATCCCCCCTCCCTGCTTGTTAGCTGGCCAGGGAGGGGGGCTCTCATTACCGGGTGGTCCAGTGGATGGGCTGTGTAGGAGGGGGGCTGGCAGAGAGCTGTTACCTTTCCTGCAGCTCCCTTCTCCTTGCCATAATACAGACACTGACTCGAGTATAAGTCGAGTGGGGGTTTTTCAGCACAAATAATGTGCTGAAAAACTAGACTTATACTTGAGTATATATGGTAAGTTTTTATAGCACTTAAAGGGACACCGTAGGCACTGTATCTGCTTCATCTCATTAAACTGGTTACAGTGTCTGGAATCCTCTGGTCCAATAATTTCTCTCAGCATTAAAATATTAAAAACAAGAGTCCTGGGCAATCCATCCCCTCTGTGCTGCTTTGGCTAATAAGGAAGTATTAGCCAGAGCAGCTGTGATTGGCTGAGACTGTCAACTGAATGCTTTTAGCCTGTCAGAGTTCCAACTGACGGTATGAATGGGTATGACAACAAGGAAGTGTGTAATCTCTGCCTTAGCTACACATAGTGAAGGGGCCAGACTGTGGGTGGCCAGGGACTCTTATTTTGTGGCATACTGCACGAACATGGTGCAACACTGAATGGAGGGACAATGCCAGGGCACTCCAGGCACTATAACCAATTCAAAGAGATGAAATGTTTAGTGACTACAGTGTCCCTTTAAAGTCTTGAATAATTGTGGTGGTCCCAATTTTAGCATTTAACACCTCCAAATGAGTTTATTCCCCCTCATCTTATTTTGTTACCACAAACTCACAATCCACTTCTGGGTTTATGCTTACCTTGGATATTAGGGGGCCCTTTGTAGGTTTCATTTCTCTTTTCCTACATTTATTCAGAGCGTTTTCTCCATATGTTAAAGTATCTGTACAATGGCTAGTTGTGAGGCTGTTCACACTAATAGTTTAATTAGTGGTTATTTGTCTTATTGGCCTGCATGTTCATCACCGATAGGAATTTGTTTTTTCCTATTTTCTGTTTGGTTGGTGTAGGTATTGGGCTATAGCAATCACCCTATAATGATAAGTATATTAAAAAAAATTTTTGTATTTATCTGTATAAATGACAAAATACACTAAACCAAACCCCTTAAATGCCACCAGTGAAGATATGAATAATGAGCAATTGCCCTGCTCTATTCTGAAGGCTGGAGAGCAGAAGATTCCACCAAATCTTTACTTATACAGACATAAGTCTTTATTTCCATATTAAAATGCAAGTGTTGTAAGTCACATTTGGATTTACGCTCTGGAAGAGCTGATTACCAACAGTGTTTCTTACCCCACAGATATGAATAAGGTTCTAACTTAAAATTTAATACGGGTGTTCTAGAATTACTCCAGTAGGCAGACCCTGCCGCTTGGGGGATGGTATACTTTGAGATTCAGGAGCCATAATCCACAGGCTCCTGTATGGTGGGTTCTCTAGGGGAAAATGTCTCTCTCTTCCCCCTCTCCCCCCCCCACCGTTTTTATCTTGCTATATCATCCCTTGTTATGACTGCCACTTGGAAAAATCTAAGATTTTACTTGCTGTAAATTTTTCCTGTAGTCCAAGCGATAGTCCTGATTTCCCTCCCTTTAGCTCAAAAAAAAAAAAATATATACAAATTGTAAACCTATATCCTACTAGGTTGTTCTATACTGGGAGCTCAGGGTGTAGTTACCCTTTAAGGCTAGGAGGGGAAGAGACTAGGTTGGGGGACTGCATTTTGTGATTTTAACCCTTTCAATGCTGCCTGTCCTGTGATGAATGGGCAACTACAGTGCACTTGTTACGACTGCTGCTTGGACTATTGAAAAATAAATTTACAGTAAGTAATAAAAATTCAGTCCTTCCTCCAATCCATTTTCCATCTTATGGAGTTGGCTCACCTTTTATTCTAAATGTAATTCGAAATCTGTCCCACTACCCAAGTAGAGTTCCTCAATCTCCCTTCACATTAAAAACCATCATCATTTTATGGCATTATTTCCATCTTCTTACACATATGCTCGACAATACCCTTTCCAAATTCTCCCCTCCCAAAATCTTTTTTTTTTTAATTCTTTGTCATACGATAGGTTATAGTGAATACAATACAACTTACAGGCTTACGCAGAAGCCAATAGTAAATAACTTTCTTGGGCGTACAAAGTGTATTACGAGTACACATTGACAAGCCATTTAGAAACCTTTTGTGCCTTGCTTTCCATCGAGGATTTTAAGATACTTCCAAAATCTTATTTACCTAGATAATAGCTGGATTTTCTTTAGCAAAGACAGAAACACCCAAACGGACTTTAGAAAATCTTTATTCACAATACAACTGAATACACATTTATATATAAGCAGTTTATAAATACATATGAGAGCATAAAAAGATAAAGGAAAAGATAAATTAAGATTTGATTGATGGGTGTATGTCAGTGCAATCTTGACAAAATTGCTAGAGGAACTTCCTACTTTACTGTATGAAGCAGGCATATCCAGTAACAAGTTTTTTTTTTTAAAATCAGAAAAAAATGTATATGATGTCCAGTGGTTACTGTACATTCACTCCCAGCTTCCTTTTTTAGACTGCTAAATCTTTGGTTCTAAGAATAAAACTTATAACCCTGAAAAAATAAAATGCACTCAAAGGGTGAACTGACATTTTCACAGTAATGCTACAATCAGAAGAGGATATTAGAATATTGCTTAACCTTGGCACATCAAATGCAGTCTCCCTAACAGGAAGATCGAAAGGTGTCATTTTTTTTAAATGCAAATTTGCAGTCAAGAATGTGCTAGAAGACTTTAAAAGCAAATGTGTGGAAGGTAAACAAAAAACCCAAACAAAAAAAAAAAAAATTTAAAACCAAAGGCAGTTACAAACATTTTGCTATTCTAGGAATAAACATTCTTAAAATAAGTTTACACAAGATGGGATTATTCATCGAATAAAGGAATTTAACTGTGAAACCATGTTACACTAAAATAGCCACCAAGATTGAGGGGAACTGGGGAAATATTTTGGACTATTTTGGCCTAAAATGGTCAGTTCCCCACAAATCCAAGCTTTGTGAATAAAACCAGAAGTGTTACTACAATGCAACAAGTGTTTCCTGCAGAATGTTGAAATCTGGGCCAATGGTCAGTTTTCTTTCAATAAAATGCACACAAAAACCCCCAAAAGAAATGTACTCTACGTGATGTTTCCCAATTCAGAGATACTTCATATTTGAGAAGAGCTTATGCAACCATTTGATACAGTAAAGCCTTGTGAGAGACAGCAGCAAATACCAAGTTTCAACCTTTCAGGGGTAAACTCTACTGTACCAGAGGCCCAGTGTAATCTTGTCAGGGCAAGGCCAGTTCTTTTGTTATATACAATAGTTTTTGGGGGGGAATTAAAGTTACAGTGAAAGGAATGTTCTAAACATCATGAAGCTAAAGAATCAACCAATATAAATCTAAACTACACAGCAAGAAAAAAACAAAACCAAAAGCAGCATTTCATGATTGTGCATACTCCATTAGTTGAATGAAACGTTTACTTTATCATGCTCTGCAAAGATGTTCCAGAGCAAAGCATAGTGAATGCTCGAGAAGACCCAGTACCCACAGGGTTTTGGATGGATCAAGTCCTCCATGTAAGCGAGGACTGGATGCCAGGGTTAGAGGATGTCACAAGAGAGCCAAAAAGCACCCCTTCTCTAATTGGGTAGCCCCAATTAAAATTGACTAAGTTAGCCCTGAGTAACTACATTAACAGATCAGCTTAAGGGAGAGCTTGCAATAAGTAGGACAGTGGATGTTTCCAACCTCCAGCTTTAAAGTCCATAAAAACTGCTCCCAGTGTATACAGGCAGAACGTACATTAAAAATGATATTGATATTACTGAAACAGACATGGTAAGACTAAACACTGAGTGCTGGAGCAGTGCACGCAGTGTTAAGAATAAAAAACTAAAAGCATCACTTTTAATAAAGTGAGATACAAGTTTGTTCTTTACTTTGATTACTAGTTTGCCCATTCTGAAGTGGGGAGAAAAAAAATAAAAGTAACTTGCATGATATTTTTAAAATTTTAGGGAAAAAAAAAAAATACACAAACAAAAATAAATAAACTGCAAGACCGACATCTTTACAGATATAACCAACCCTCTCACAGCATGTGATCCAGATATTATAACTGCTAAGAAGTCAAAGGGTTAAAGAAAAATAAAATGCTACAGTGAAGCTAATGTCTTGAACGGCCACCTTCAAAGGCATGATGCTCTTCATGGGCTGCAAGAGAAAACACAAACATGTATTTCATTATAATATTGAAACCCTGCTGCAAACTAGTCTCCATTGTGTATGCATACACACGATACATAGGATCCTTGCACACAAAGGTAGGTGAGCAAGCAGTCTTTATTGTAGAGTAAAAGCCTACAGCATAGGAATCTGCAATATCTGACATGTTTTATCCACATTTAATTCATGAGAAACCAGCGGTCTGCAGTCTCAGTGTCGTCACTAAGAAAAGGAATTACATACATTGCTACCGTTGACTGCGGTGGATCAGCTAAAGGGCGACTTAAACTCTTCCCTGCATTTTAGAAAACAAAATTATACATAGAAGATTTTAATACTATGCTAAATAAGAAAGATAGTAAGATTTGTTTAAATACTTACGTTTATAAAATACAGCTTTGAAAGATGTGTTTGGCAGAAGTTTGTAAATTTTCTCTAAAACAGTTGCTTCACCGACAACACAGGCATTTCCATTCCAAACTTGAACTACATCTTCACGGTCACGGACACTTACACTGACACCAATCACTTCATCATCTAGCAAGAGAACCACAGAATGACTCAAGGGAAGGGGTGGGTGAAGAGTTTACCAAGGCACAAAACAGAAAACCATTTACCTCTACCACATATCCATGTTCAATGTTGCTGCCCATGGATGCCTCTGGTCTCAGACAAGTTATGGATGAGGGCATGCACTTTCTAAAGTAGTGCATCATTGGAACAGCATTGCAATAATTAACACCTTATTAAACCAACAAGCAATACCAGGCAAAGATTAGCACAGTCAGCTAACCTTTATGCATTTGGTGATGCTAAAGAAGCAGAAGCTTTAGCCGTCGTTTGTTTCTCGCAACGAATGCAAGACGGTGCTTTACTTTTTACTCTTTAATTTTATTCATAAATACACTTTGTTATGGAAGAACAGATTAAGGAAAATATACAGAAGGCAGGCTAGATTTTAATACCACATCTCAGCCTGATTTTCAGTAAACACACCAGATGTGTCCCTTTGAGGAATTAAATCCAGGGTGAATAAAGTCAGAATTTGTTTTTAACATTGACGACAGTCTTTGACCATGTGGATCATTTCATAAAATTAATCTAGTTTTGCCTGCCCTCTTTATTAATGAAACATGCATGAGGTCACTGTTCAAGCACCATGATATATAATTGACCTCTAAAGAACACTAAAGAGGTACCAATATGGAATAAGCCATAGTACTTTTATGAAAAACAAAGAACTTAAACTTACCAATTGCACAGTGATCTGTAAACTGCTCTCCAATGGTAGCCAGTAGTAATTCTTTCCAAACCAAAGCCTAGAGGATAAAATAAGATTCAGAAAAAAAAACCACACAAACACACAACCTAATGTCATTGCTTTGTGTGGAAATACTTACTGAGCTTTCCTTTGGAACTTTCATTTTCCATACCCCTCCCTTGGCATTACTTTCTTCTTCCCTGCATAGAAGAAAAGTAAGAGAGTAATTTAGTACTAAAAGGTAAAGTCTTGCACAACATACATTGCTGTTGAGTTCAGTGCAGAAAGATAGGCTTGCTGCTAAACAGAAGCCTTCTATGCAATCTTTTCATGTGCCATTTAATAGCACATCCCAGTTTTACAGCAGTATCAAAGTCATTAAGACTGTACAACAGATCAAAATTGACATTTAGTTTATACACATTTTAAATATTCATGGTTATAAAGCAATACAATCTGATGTTCCCAGCCATTTCAGATGATCTAGCACCAGTGTTAACAGATCTTTACTTATGTTTAAGAGAAAACAGTCACAATACTACAATATTTTGATGAGCTGTTTAACATTTCCTCTAGATTAATGATAGCAACCCACTGCAATGCAGGTGTTCTAGCCATTATTTACATAGTACTTAGGGTTGACTGGTACAATTAGTCTGCAATACAAAGACAATTTGAATTGGCTAAATGCATAGTTTGTTATTGATAATTGAGAGGTTGACTTTAATCAGTGAATGAAATAGGCCTTACATTACCAAGATCCATGAGAAAATTTGGTCTGACTTTTTTGCCAAGTTTGCAAAACTAAAAGCCAGCTGCCTTTTAGCATTTAGTGAATAGCTCCTATTGCATCTTTATCAGTGAGAAGATGCCATTATAAAGTAATATCACACGATGCATGGTACCAGGAAATCTATGGTCTTACAGATCTGAGGACATTTCATGTGGTACATATGGAAGCCAAGCAATATAGTAGGCTGAACATTTAATGCAATGAAGTGGACCACTGAAAAATGAAATCCATTCCTATGCGAACTCACCAAAGCGGCTTTCTCTCTCCCCTCATCAAGTGGTAGCTACATCGCAGCGGGAGATTTGTAACTGGTGGAATATTGTTATACACACTCCAGAAACTCTACAGAGGGAAGGAAGATCACATTAAATATGGCTTATACTAGAGAAACCAATAAATCTAGACACACGAATAGGACCTTGGAGAGAGATTGTCATGTAAGTTTACATTATACATAGTTACTATGACCGCACCACAAATATTTTTTGGGGGAAAACAATCTACCCCAAGGTGTAATTACACATATGGTCCAACATTTATATTTTGTACTGTTGGAAAGCACTATGATTTGTAATACCTATAAACAAGCCTCATTTATTTTTAAGAGTAGAAAGATCTAAACCCCACAACTCTTAAATGAAAGCTACCTTGGGAAACACTTTAATCCAGTCAATGGAAGCCTCTTGTATTAAAGAACCATACAGATCATCAGTTGCCATAAATTCCTTTTTTGATGTACACACTGTCACGAGCGTGGGCTATAGTCCCAGCCGAGACAGTGGGGAGAGTGTGGAAGTGACAGGGTTAATGACACCAGACCCCTGGTTACCGGTTGCTAGTCCCAGCAACCAATTAACCCCTGCAATCCCTTCTACACACTTTACTGCCAACACCAAGACTTTTAACCTGGGCATCTTAGGTTACCCCACACACAGGAGAATTATAGTATCACAGTTCTACTTTTACTGATAAAACATATATAGTTAACCCCTTTTGGTAACGTGTTTACCTGAGCTTTCCTCTGGAGAGTGAAGCTCAGAGAACAGAGACACAAGCTGATTAAGTAAACATTTAATCTGACAAAAAAAAAAAGTCACAGTGCTGAGTACAAAATACAGAAATAAATGACAGATAAATTGCAAAACAGTATATAAAATAGGAGAAAACAAGAAATTCCTTACATGTAGTTACCCCATATAGAATTCTTGTGGGAGTCTTAGATGGTATAGGTCTCCTAGAAGTTGCTGACAAAAGAAAAATGCATAACTCTGGATAGTCCAGCACCCTCATTATATATCTAAACTAGTTGTTTCTCAGTGGGCAGACCCCTGGGGGGTGGGGGGTGGGAATCAGAGGGTGTTGGTCTGACAGTTTATTGCCCTCTCTATGCAGTTCCTTGTGTCCAGCTCTGGTGAAGGCTATCTAGCCAGATCAACGACCACAAACATCATCCCAAGGTTTTAAAAAACAAAACAAAAACCAAAAAAAAACACAAAAAAACCAAACCAACTCTTAACATATATCAATACATCAAACACCAACTCATGCTTTTGGCATGACACACCCATAGGTTTAGTTCAGCCATTTGCTTACTACAGAAGTCCCTAATGAGCAGGTACAAAAATAAAGTCTTACTGTACATTTTCCATAGTACAAGCAGCAGTTAGTTTCCCCTTTTCTCTCAGGACAGGCAGTACCAAAAGCACTGCCTGGACAGTTTTTGCACCAGAACAGCTCTATTGTGTCTGGTGCTTTGAAAGGAACACTCCAAGGACCATTACAAAGTTTGCATATCACGGCCCACACAGGGAACAATAAACGAACACTGCATTACCTTCCATTATTGTGCCATCGTTTCTTCATTTTAAATAAATATACACAAGACGGCGATTAAGCAGACCACCGCACTGGGAAACTGCAACTTTGACTTATAAGTTCCATTCTTTACCTGAGACCTCAGATGAAAAAATTACCTAGGTCCCGCTGGGTACACTTTGGAGTCTCCTTGCAGGAGCATCCAGTTAGCACCACTAAGCTAAGCAGGGTTGTGCTCAGCTGAAAAAAAAATACACACATATATCCATAAACAACCCATCTGTGATTACTGCTGCTTGAAGAGCATTATGCAATATGCCTTTATTTCCCCTAGACTCATTGCATGATTGCCAGAAAGTTTAGAGTTAATCATTGATTAACCAGAGTGATACTAGGGTCATGGTTTCTCTAGCCTGCATGTAATTTATTAAGAGACCAGCTATAACCCACGCGGCCTGAATACCATTTAACTCTCAAATTGCTAACCTTTGCTTAAGAATGGGTATGAATTTTTGTGAAGTCGTACTTGAATCCACTGATGCAATACAGTATTAACAAAATAGCAGTACAGTAACAAACAAGACTGCTGTATAAAACGTTTGACAAGAAACTTGTCCAGGTATCATCAAGAATATATCAAATTAAATACAAAACACACGGTGTAAAATGTTTTGAACAAACGCTGGTGCTACTATCACCTTAGTGGGCCACAATAACCACTAAAATAAACACAAGTGATAAATAGATAAAAAATGGTGAGAGCACTCAATACCGAATAATATTACCCACAATTAAATTAATATCTGAAAAAAGAAACAGAAAACAACATAGGGTAATAGCGTCAGAGTAAAATACTCTTGAACACCAATTCTATTTAATATTTTTGTCTCGATTATTCCTCTTTTTATAAACAGTATTTTATGTTTTTATTATTTACAATCACTCTTTCTCCCTTATATTTTTTCCTAACCATTATTTAACAAAATCTTTTGGGATCAATATGGCCAGTTGTATATTTAGATTCACTGTTAGAATAATTCTCCTTTCATTAATGGTTTGTGTCTCAAGTTTATTTCTGTAGACTTTATGCTATATACAGCCAAGAATGCTTGTGTTTCTATTTTGACAGTTCCCACACATCATATTCACCGAAACCGGAAGTGACACTAGGACGTGATGACGCAGGGCATGTCCTGACGTCAGAACCTGGAAGTACAATGCGGCGACAAACTCTGCCAAACCGGATTTAAATTGAACCTCAAGCCTGGACTAATCACAGCACCTCTGACGAAGGCTTTTGTGCCGAAACGCGTTAGGTGATTTTCAAGGACATCCTGGGACTATTTATATATTTTTTATGGGACTTTCCTTACTTATTTTATGTAGTTTTTTTACTTCATTTACAATTAAAGTTTGTGTTTAATCCTGAACCTGCGTTCCTGATTTCCACATTTATCTTGGGAAGAACCCAGCGAAAGCTTGTTCCAGTCCTAAGGATTACTTCTGTTCAAGGCATGCAGCTTGAGCCAGCTTCTAATTGGCTCCCTGTATGTGAGTGCAATCTACCCCTCCGTTGTGTATTTTACTCTGACGTTATTACCCTATGTTATTTTCTGTTTCTTTTTTCAGTTATTAACTTAATTGTGGGTAATATTATTCTGTATTGAGTGCTCACCATTTTTTATCTATTTATCACAAGAATATCAAATTACACTAGTGTGCCTGTACAGTACAGAGTGGCAGCTGAAGACTGCTTGCATTTTATTTACGTTATTAGAATAGGTCTTAAGATACTAAAGGCTTATAAGTATTATTGTCTGTAATGTTACCCGAGCACACAAGTGTTTTAGAAGCATCTACAGGTAATTAGCCAGTAGTCCCTAGAATCCTTCTGAACATCTGGTCATAGATTAGAGATCTTTCATACACAATTTTTGCTAACTCTCTTACCTGGACAGTTTGCACTGTATATATTTTTTTCAAGTTTGATTCACATTCTGCTGCTGTTGTTCCTGGAAGAGACCTGGAAAACAAAAACGATGGTAAATTCAAATTGCAAGCAGCTTGAGCTGTGTGTGATCAAACAAGCATGTTATCTGCCATAGCACGTTGTGCATAAAAAGCCTACCAATTAAATGCATGAGAACGACCCACATTGTGTTTCTTCACTTTGCACATACTGCAACATGTGTTAATTTTTTTAAATTTTAATTTTAAATTGCAGTTTGAGGCCAATTGCATCTAACATGCAATTAAACCTTATGTCCTGCTGTGGAAGTTGTGAATGCCAGAACCTGAGGAGTTAAATCACAGTAAGTCAGGCAGAAAGAGTGTGACAAGGACTGCATAGACAGCCACATTAGACTTAAAGGAACACTATAGGGTCAGGAAAACAAACATGTATTTCTGACCCTATAGTGTTAAAGCCACCATCTAGCCACCCCTGCCTCCTCTAAATATAGTAATCTTACTTTTGTTAAGGTCTGCAGCTGCTGGCCCTGGCCATTATCTGCCAGTTGGCTGACACCAAGTGTTGCTCTGAGCCAATCAATGCCTTCCTATAGGATTGGCTGAGACTGTCGAGGCGGCAGAGCGAAACAGCCTTGGCCAATCCACATCTCAGATGCACTGAATTAGTGCATCTGTGAGTCAAGTTCAGTGTCTCCATTCAGAGGGAGGAAACACTGAATGGCAGTGCTGCACAATGCTGTCCCAGGAAGCACCTCTAGTAGCCATTTGAGGAGTGGCCAGTGGAGGTATCCCAGGCTGTAATGTAAACACTGCATTTTCTCTGAAAATACATAGTTTACTACAAAGTGAAATGCACGAGAAAGGCCCATATTGGGTTTCTTAACTTTGCATATACTTTGAACATGTGTAAAAAATTTAAAAAATAAAATAGCAATTTAAAGACAATTGCATCTGACATGCAATTAAATTAAACATTATGTTCTGCTGGCAGTCAGAAAACAAGTAGTGTTACTTCCTGGTTTTTTTAGCTCAGTGAGGCAGCAATTGCACTGAGCAACTGCCTTGCAAAGACTTCTCATTGAGCTGCATTGGGAATTCTGTGATTGGCCAGGTACAGAAAGTATAGTCTGTTACAGATAAGTGGGGCTGGAAAAGGTGTCAGACAAGATATGCAGCTTTTGAAAGCTTTTTTCAAAAGTTTATACCCACAATTAAAGCTCTCCTACCAAGCAGGACAAATCAAAGGCTGCATGCAGACTGGAAGTGGTTGTTACAGGAGACAAAACATGGATGAAGTAGGATATGGTGGCAGTGTATAGTGACTAAATAACTTAACATTAATATAGTAGCTTTGATATATGATGCACTGAACACCTCATTTGATAGCTTATTTGTATAAGCAACATGGCATAAACACATCAGTTGTGTTTAATAATTTCTATACACCTGCAAATAAAGGAAAATAAATTCACCATTTAGTCCAGATACATATAAGATATGACTAGGATTTCAGTTATATTTAGAAGTTCAAAAAAAAAAAAACACATCAGGTGTAAAACCTGTAGTAAGAGGAACACTTATGTTAGAATTAGTTTGCCTTCCCAACATTATAGGGTTCATATAAAAAGGAAACTATTGTTTACCAAACAAATACAATAAAAATAAATAATTTTATGTTTGTACTAGCTGCAAACTTTGCAATATTGCAATTTTATTCTTAAAGGACCACTCTAGGCACCCAGACCACTTCAGCTTAATGAAATGGTCTGGGTGCCAGGTCCAGCTACAGTTAACCCATTTTTTCATAAACATAGCAGTTTCAGAGAAACTGCTATGTTTATGAATGGGTTAAGCCTTCCCCCATTCCCTCTAGCAGCTGTCTCATTGATAGCCGCTAGAGGCGCTTGCGTGCTTCTCACTGATTTTCACAGTGAGAGCACGCCATCGTCCATAGGAAAGCATTCTGAATGCTTTCCTATGTGACTGGCTGAATGTGCGTGCAGCTCTTGCCGCGCGTGCGCATTCAGCCGAAGGGGAGGAGAAAAGGAGAGCACTCCGCCCAACGCTGGAAAAAGGAAAGGCCTACATTTAAGCAAGCCTTACCTTTGACTTCACCCCACATCCATGGGATCCAACCCAAAGATGTCACTTTCTAAAGTCTTAAGCAAAAATTTGTAAATATCCCTCTAATTGGCAGCCACTTTCAAGTATTTAAATACTAGCAGAATGCGATTGCCAATTTCAGTCTTAAAGGACAATAGTCACCAAAACAATTTTAGCTTAATGAATCATGCCCCTGGTGTTTCACTGCTATTAAGGAGTTAAATCACCTTTGTTTTAGTTTATGTAGCTCTAACCATACCTCCCCTTTGCTGTGCATAAACACAAAATGGTTTCGTTGTCCATTGTAAACTATGTTAACAGTTGTTATCTCCTGCTCTGTCAATAGCAGTTTAATTACATACCAGTCTCTTGCAGTGCTTAGCAAACTAAACTGTGCAGGAGATAAATTATAAGTTAAATGGAATGTGCAATAAAGGAAGTGTAAACATTAGATGACACTTTACAAGTGTTTAGGAAGGCTGTGCAGGTCACATGCAGAGTGGTGAGACTAGACTGCATAATTACAGAATTAAGCAGTGAGACTGCAGGGACATGATCTATACAACATAGAACTTTGTTACGCTAAAGTGGTTTTGGTGACTATCGTGTCCCTTTAACCATAAAATACAGCACCCCATCACTATTAAGATTGCGTAGAATGGTTTTTAAACTTACATGTTTAGCACACAAGTCACAACTTCACTTTGGAGTTACCCTAGGAATGATTTTACATTTCTCCACTAGGACTCCAAATAACATCCCTTCTTTCCATTACGGAAAAGAAAGCATTTGCAAACAAATGCTTAGCTTTTGCAATCAGAGGGTTTTGAGTTCATCCAGTGCACTACACAATTTGAAAATTGTATCTTACATATGATTTAACTGTACTCCCTGTATGTGGAACTTAAGGACACATGATGGAAATATTCCATCATGATTCCCTTTTATTCCAGAAGTTGTGCCCTTAAGGGGTTAAACTATACCATCACCCCTTTCCCTTACCTAATGCCCCTTGTACCTTAAGGATTAGACTACACTCACATCATCTTTTCCTCCAAATTTCCATTACACCATTTCATTGCACGTACACAATGTACACAGTATGCCTTCCAGTGGTGTTCATTTTGATCACCAATTGTGTTTAATTTAGCAATTGAAGTGGAACTTAGATTCGCCAGCTTTTGCCAATGATGACACTTAACATAAATAGTTGTTTTAATTGAACATAGGACTAAACCAAGGTGAATTGTAACACACAAAAAAATAAAACATAAACCACCACAAGGAAGAGGGAGGAACAAAGATAGAGACCGAATGTACAAGAAACAGGAATTGGGAAAAGGGGAGGGCAACAGTGGTCAGTTGAAGTCTAAATTCTAGATAAAACCAGTGAGGTTTCATTTAATTACCCTGTAAGAGTTAATGTGAGCTATAGCAGACAACAGCCAGCAGTCAGTGTATAATAGCCAGCCAGCAGTCAGTGCATAACAGCAGCCAGTGTATATTATTGTTATTAATAGGCAGCCAGCAGTCAGCGTATAATAGGCAGCCAGCGTATAATAGGCAGCCAGCGTATAATAGGCAGCCAGCAGTCAGTGTATAATAGGCAGCCAGCGTATAATAGGCAGCCAGCAGTCAGTGTATAATAGGCAGCCAGCAGTCAGTGTATAATAGGCAGCCAGCGTATAATAGGCAGCCAGCAGTCAGTGTATAATAGGCAGCCAGCGTATAATAGGCAGCCAGCAGTCAGTGTATAATAGGCAGCCAGCAGCCAGCGTATAATAGGCAGCCAGCAGTCAGTGTATAATAGGCAGCCAGCAGTCAGTGTATAATAGGCAGCCAGCAGTCAGTGTATAATAGGCAGCCAGCAGTCAGTGTATAATAGGCAGCCAGCAGCCAGCATATAATAGGCAGCCAGCGTATAATAGGCAGCCAGCGTATAGCAAACGCCAGCGTATATAGCAAACGCCCAGCGGCCAGTATACGCTTAAACGCCCAGCGTATAGCAAACGCCAGCAGTCCAGTGCCGCAACAAACGCCAGCGTACCAATAAACAGCAGCAGTCAGTAGCCATAGCAGCGTAGCAGCAGCATGCAACAAACAGCCAGCAGTCCAGCATTATAGCCAAGCAGCAGCGTATAATAGAAGCAGCAGCGCTGGCAGCCAGCAGTCCCAGTATATAGCAAACGCCAGCGTATATGCGGCAGCCAGCGATCAGTAGCAAACGCTTAGCGTATAATAAACGCCAGCGGTCGAGTAGCATAATAAACGCCAGCGCAACCAAACGCCAGCAGTCCAGTATATAGCAAACGCCCAGCATTATAGCAAACAGCCAGCATCCAGTATATAATAGAAACGCTTAGCGTATAATAGGCAGCAGCAATCCCAGTATATAATAGAGCAGCAGCAGTCAATTGTATAATAGAGCAGCCAGCGTATAATAGGCAGCCAGCAGTCAGTGTATAATAGGCAGCCAGCGTATAATAGGCAGCCAGCAGTCAGTGTATAATAGGCAGCCAGCAGCCAGCGTATAATAGGCAGCCAGCAGTCAGCGTATAATATTGTTATTATTATTATTATTATTCAGCTAGCAGTCAGTGTTATTATCAGCCAGTATAATATTATGATTATTATTATTCAGCTGGCAGTGTCACACAGTCACACAGTGTTTCCGCCACTCCAGCCAGGCTCCCCCGCCGCCCGGTACCTGTCCAGCCAGAATGTCCAGGGTGAATGCAGTGGGATGCCGTCTCCGTCGGCGGCCAGGCTGCTGAGCTCCTCCAGGCCCCGGTGGTTGAGCTCTAGTTTGTCCTCGGTGTCGGGCTGGAGCCGCCGGTCGGGAGCCGTGGGGAGCGCCATCTTCCTGTGGACTCTCCGCTTTAGCCCTGCCCCCGCCAGCACCGTAGTCGTCATTGTTGTCGCCTGCGTAAGACACGTCACCCGTAACCACAGCAACCTCGCACTCTGCCGCGCGGGCCTGGGGAACGCGCGCTCTTATTGGCCGGGGTCCGTGACGTCATCGGCCTGTTTTGTTTTGTTTTGTTTGAGCGTTGCGAGCTCTGCGCTCTGATAGAACGCCGGCTCCCATTCACAGAGCGAGGGCTACAGTGTAACACACTGACTGGCTGGCTGGCTGGCTGCTGATCCCAGTAATGTGTTAACACAGGCTAGCCAGCACACTGACAGGACTACAGGGAATTTAACATTTAAAGGAACCCCACAGTGTTAGTAATAGAAAACTGTATCCCCCCCTCCCCCCCATATAAAAGGGCAAATAACACTGGCAAATTAGCCAATCTGTAATACTTGGTGCTATCTAATACAGACAAAGCAAATCAAAAAGAGAGTCAAATAAGTTGGTAAATCAGAATTCCTTTAAAAAAAAAACAAACAGGCATAACTCTATCTTTGATATAATAGCAGTATGGGATCCCAAAAAGGGGTAACTCTTAATTAAGAGTAAAAAGAAAAAGTGCCACATTCGCTCATATAACACCCCCCATCCCACTTTCTAAAAAAAAAAGAAATAAGAAGCTCGCTCTGGTTTTGGTACAGAGAGCTTGGTATGTTTCAGGTCTGGTAGGGGTTCTCACAGAACTCTGGGGTATATGAGGGAGATAGCTATTATATAGAGTCAGCTACATTGAGTTGGAGTCAGACAATTAAACAGTTTTTTTTTTTAGATTGGTGGAATATGAGGTACATCTTTCCCCCCTCTTGAGGGATTAAATTGTTAAAAAAAAACAAAAAAACGTTTCTTTGCTTAGATAGTATCAGCTTGCAGATTAGTGGAGGTTATTTAGATATATTGTTACAGGGAAACTGTGACTCAAGATTAGTATCTTTGTTGATATACATAGAATAGTTTAAACTATCAGACAGTGTTTCAGGGAAACTGTGACTTTTAAAGCAACAGTGTCAATCCGAATCTACCTTTCTCCTACTGTTATTCTTTGTTTCTCTCTCAGAATCTGTTTCTTTTTTCTCTTTATTTCTGATCTAGTTTCCTTTAAAAGATAAGACAAAGTAGGGATTACTTTGTTTTATGTATTTTTCAAAGCTTGACTTTCTTTGACCCAACTCCATTACCTGTGTCATAGAAAGTATTCACCCTTCTCATTGACACAGGAAATTAAGATGATTTAAGCTCAACCTTTTGTTAAAGATGGTCAAGCATTGGAAAAATAATTAGTAATCCCTACTTTGTTTTATGTTTTAAAGAGAACTAGATCAGAAATAAAGAAAATAAAAACAGATCCTGAGAGAGGAAAAGAAAAGGAAACAACGAGAGAAAGGTAAATTTGGAATACCAGTGCCTCTTAAGGATAGCATTAAACTGCTAAAGCTCAGTAGTTCTGCTGCTCAGTATGATATAGATTCCTCTGAGCTTCACAAATTACTAAAGGCCGATGTTTCTTCGGACAACATTTAGTGACATTTTTGATTGTGTATGTAGAGGCATAGTTTCATAATTTTGATTTGGTGTGGCATGTTGGTCTTTCATTTTTCTTTTTCTATGAGTCTATAGCAATGAACCAGCATTACAGAAAGGTTTGAGGGAGTTCCGCTTATTCATCAAGCAGACCATATGCCAACAATTCCCATATTCTATGGAAACCGTACCCCTACTGATAGGTTATCTAATGGACTTGCAATTTTGAATAGACACCTCATCTTGCACATCACACTGGCCATGCAATTATACACTGCACATAAAAACCACTATAAATTTCGAGTGTATGAATTTCTCACAAGATGCTAGTCCAATTAAAAACGTTCAGTGTGATCTGGTAGACTTGGAAGACATGAGCTATCAACTCCTGAACATGAATAAAATTGCTTGTGCCTTTTGTCCAAAACCTATTTTAACACATTAGAAATATTATAATGCGAAGTCAATGTCAACAAACCATTCTCCTTTTCAAGTAATCCTCGTTCTAGGTGCATCCTTTTTAATATTGCTTCTAACAAAAGAGACAAAAGTAACATTTATATGAAAAAAATGGTGAGTGACTCTTTAAGGAATCATCTGTAAAATCTTCCATTTTTGACAATTCTTTTCCTCAAGTTAGTTTCAGCACTCAATGTAGTTTTCACTATTTGACAGATCTCATTTGCTCATCAAGAGTGCAAAGAGCAAACCACCTTTCATTTCCTGCTTGCTGAATATAATTGTCAGCAGAGAGTTGGCAAATAACTAGGGAATTTTAGCTCATCCAAATCTTTTTCAAGGGACAGACCAAGTAACACTTCTCTTGCCAAGCCATCCGTTTATTAGTGTACTGCATTACCCTGTCATCTTTGTGGTATACACATGATCTGGAAGGACTGTGACCTAACTGGATCTTTGATCTGGGTTCTAAGTAATATATATATAAAAATATATATATATATATACTTGTTTAAATTAGCTGTGGGAATTGGATGCCTAAGCAACACCATTACATGGATTTATTGAGCATGTGGAATACCTGGAGTACTGATTATATCAGATTGAAGTGTACACATCTCCTAGTGGCTACAGCAGTCGTTTCCAAACCAGTCCTCAAGGCATGTCTGCCAGTCCAGGATTTAGGGAATGCCCAGGTGCGTCTAAGGTGTTTTTAGAAAGAAAGAAAAAAATCTTGATACAACTGGGTAATCCCTAAATCCTGAGGTATTAAAAAGTGCATAGGAATGAATTGTAACACAATATACTGGTAAGTTTTATATTGTTAGTTCCAGATAACATCCATTTCACTTTCTTTTGCTGTGCAGGTTGGTTTTCATGTATAGCTAATTAAGCTATGTATTCACTGTTCAGTCTAAGCACCCAAACAAATTCAGCTTAATTAAGTAGTTCAGCTTCTTGGATCATCTATCACAATCTTACTGCTCAGTTTTCTGGCATTATGTAAACCACTTTTTTTCTACAAGCCTAGCTAAATGTCTCCTGACTGATGTATACAACCTCCCTACACACTTCCTGAAGAAACATGTTGACTTGACCCCTATCTTAGGTACTGTGTACTTTAGATGTTCCTATCTCCTGATCTGTTAGTTGCCTGATAGCGTCTGCAATTATCACAGCCAGCAAATAACACAGTCACAACCTGCTGTGTGAGTAGACTTCTCACACAAAGCATTCACACACACACAAAAATAAATATACACACTAACATACAGATATATTTACATACTTACAAAGATGGACACACTGAAAGATACATGAACACACATAGATGTACATATTGAAAAACTGGATAGCTATATTATATATATGCATACATAAATACATCCAGTAGTTTTAGATACAAATGTCTGGGCAGCAGCTGTGGTTTCTTTAAAGAGACAGTCTTTTATTCAGGAGTACAGATTATAAGCAACATTTCAACACCAATCAGTGCCTTTGTCAAATCAAGACTTGACAAAGGCATGGATAGGTGCCGAAACCATTATTTTCTGTACTCCTGAATAAAAGACTGCCTCTTTAAAGAAACCACAGGTGTGCCCCACAGGTGTGACCAGGCATTTGTATTAAAAACTACTTGACCTATTTGGGAGTTGGCCTTCACGGTTTGGAGGCACCCTGAAGGGAGTATTACCCAAACAATAGTGTGCGCATTTCCTCTTTGTTTGAAAAGATATACATAAATATTCACACACAGATATACATACACTGATAGATACGTTAATTGACAAATGTGTACTAACCGACAGATGAGTGATAATTTATCAGATAAGTGAACAAGCATGCATAAACAGACCGACAGATATACACAAACAAACAAACACAGTCACATACACTAACAAATATATAGTCATACCGGTATATACAAGTACACTCAAAAATAAAGATACATAAACTGACAGATACATATAAATACATACATGTAGTTACACAGACACATGTAATACCTGCCTGATTTATATACACACACAGAAACATACTGTGACAGATACATGCAATATATGCCAGATGTATGTATATATATATATATATATATATATATTATACATACATTATCACACACAGAAACATACCGTGACAGATACATGCAATACATGTGCACTGACAGATGCATATTTAACACATGTACAGATTCACAAGCTCAGACTGTACTTCTTGTTCATTCATTAGTGAATAGCTTGACTCGTGTGTATGTTTAACATTTAGTGGGTTTACCCATGCCCCCCACCAGGGCCATGCCATGCTCTCTCCCTCCTCTCCCCCTGTGCCCCTGCCTGACTCCCACCAGAGCCCCCATGCCCCCCACCAGGGCCATGCCATGCTCTCTCCCTCCTCTCCCCCTGTGCCCCTGCCTGACTCCCACCAGAGCCCCCATGCCCCCCACCAGGGCCATGCCATGCTCTCCCCCTCCTCTCCCCCTGTGCCACTGCCTTTCTCCCACCAGAGCCCCCATGCCCCCCACCAGGGCCATGCCATGCTTTCCCCCTCCTCTCCCCCGTGCCACTGCCTTTCTCCCACCAGAGCCCCCATGCCCCCCACCAGGGCCATGCCATGCTCTCCCCCTCCTCTCCCCCTGTGCACCTGGCTGTGCGTGCTGTGGCTGCACCGTGCATACATTACAGGATCCATGCTGCTGCTGCTGGAGGTCCCTTTAATCTGCACATGACTTGCCAAGGATCCGTCGCTCACAGACAGCTGTCTCCATGGCTGGGCAGCCTGATCTAGGGAAAAGCAACGCATCCCTCCTTCCCAGCGACATCAGCCCTGCATCCGTGGCTAAACTGGCATCCCTGGGCTTCATCGCCTCTGTCAGCCTGGTGGGCAACCTCCTGTTCGCCTTCATCACCCTGAGAGCCAGGAGCCTGCACACAGCCCCTTATTACTTGATGCTGGACCTGATCCTGGGAGATGTCATCCGCTCCCTGCTTTGTTTCCCTTTGGTGCTGAAATCCATCACTAGTGGATCTCAATGGACCTATAGCATGAGGAGCTGCCGGATCATGGCCTTTGGGGCAGTCCTGCTCTGCTTTCATGCTGCATTCATGCTTTTGTCCATCAGCCTGACCAGGTACATGGCCATAGCCCACCATAGGTTTTATTGCAAGAGGATGACAGGCTGGGCTTGTGCCCTTCTCATCTCCATGGCTTGGATCCTGTCCACAGCTATGGCCTTACCTCCAGTATTTGAGGTGGGCACCTACAAGTTCATAAGAGAAGAGGACCAGTGCACATTTGAGCATCGTTATGTTAAGGCTAATGACAGCCTGGGCTTCTTGCTAATGCTGGCCTTCATAGTGGGGGCCACTCATTTAATCTATATGAAGCTACTGTTTTTTATTTATGACCATCGCAAAATGAAGCCAGCCCAGCTTACCCCAGCTATTAGCCAAAATTGGAGCTTCCATGGTCCAGGGGCAGCTGGCCAGGCAGCTGCCAACTGGATTGCAGGATTTGGAAGGGGTCCTACACCCCCTACCCTGGTAGGAATGAGGCAGACAACCCAAAATCAAATCAAGAGACTTTTGGTTTTGGAAGAATTCAAGCAGGAGAAGAGGCTCTGCAAAATGTTTTATGTGATTACAGTTCTGTTTTTGCTATTCTGGGCTCCTTATTTGGTGGCCTGCTATTTAAGGGTGTTTCTGAAGGCAGCTTCACTGCCCCAACACTACCTGACAGTGGCAGTATGGCTTACATTTGCTCAGACAGGAGTAAACCCTATTGTCTGTATCCTGGTAAACAAAGAAGTGAGGCTCATTTTGAGAGCCTATTTTCCTTGTATAGGCACCCAGACACAAAGAGAGCCTCATATAGACATTTAAGGCAGGCCTGTAAATGTATATTATTTTGTTATGGGGTATGCAAACAATAGTTATCATGACAGAATAAATTTTTTTTGCAAATTCCATGGGTGGTCAGACACAAACAACTTTCTTGTTGTAATTAAAATAAGTCTAGGGGTAATTGGAGTTTCAGTCAATCAAGGTTAGCATAATGAATTATTAATTCTGTTTAAAGTGAAGTTTAATTCAACAAATGGAGATACAAATGCTGTGTCTAAGGTACAGTGTGTGACATGTAACTGTCAGTAACAAGATTTCTTGCACAAGCTATGTTTTTTTTTTATTTTTGTCCTCAAAATAATATATATAAAAATAATAATGATAATGTATTTATGTGTGTCCAGACACATACAAATGTGATTGCAAAAATTGCCATTGAAGTGAAAAGTTTTAAACTTTGAACATAATAGCTTTACATTAACACCATGAAGAACGTCACAATTTCACCAGGCACATACTTTCTGTCTCTCTCTCTATCTGTATGTTTGTTGTACTGCACACAATGAAAATGAGACAGATTAAATTTGCGCAGGGCCCTAGGCCTGTCACCAGTTGCCCACTCCTTCCGTCACTCTCTTGGCGTGAGGATGGTTAATAGGGCCAGCTTTGGCCAGGTATCTTCTGCTGCTAATAACCAGCAATGCTCTGTTTATCTGCCATACCTTCAGGCTCAGAGTATCAGAAATCCATTGGCATTCAAATTCAGGCATAGGGTTGGAATTACATATCAAGCACTATAGACACAGATATTTCAACCCCCCCCACCCCCCCGCCTACAACCCCTCCCTCCTCCAAAAAAAGTTTAATATTAGGTAAGAAAGGTAAATATAAATATATAAAGTGTCAAATGTTGTCAGTTTTATTATTCCCACAGCTGTTACTATAACAACTTTTGGAATTTGTCATGTCCGCCTACATTAATGCGGACTGGTCTATGAAGGATCCGACAGTCATGTATACACCTTAGTTTACACTTCCCAGCTGCTTTATACCGATTAGGGATGTCACCTTCCAGGGACTTTGTAAAATAGCCATGACACACCCTTCTCCCAAAGGTGACAAAGCCACTCTAGGAAAGCATGCTTGTAAATGCATACACATGCATGTGTACTGTGTCATCATGGCCTTTGCATAACATCAAAGGCCATAACATCACTCCCACAGAAACCACAGCATCCACACTGATTTAACTCTTGGGGAAAATTATCAGGGTTATTTACTAAAGTAAGAATGCAAAGTGAATTAAAAATTAATTTCAAATTTAAAGTCAAAATAGCCAAACTGGAAAAATTCTCTAATTCAGCTACAATTTCAGTTTGACTACTCTGGCCTTAAATTTTGACATTCACTTTAAATTTTCACTTTAGTTAATAGCTCTGAGTGTTTGTTTAGCTAAGCGAGTTGGAACTTTTTCCGCCATCCAGCTATTTTGCCGAAATATTTGCCATTCTCCATACATTTCTGGTTTGGTGAACCACCTTATTAGGGTCATTGAGTATACTGTGAGTTTTCAGGAATACATTAAGAATGGCAAATTTCAGGCCGAAGTAACTAAATTGGACAAATGTTCCTACTTAGCTATTTTTCCTGCTTAGCTATTTTGGCTGGACATATAATATAACAACACAACGTACTTTTGCTGTACTATAAAACCTGTGATCACAGGCATTGAGTTAAAAAATGTAGTTGCGTTATTAGAACATGTTTCTAGTCTGTCTGTTTTACCCTAACAGTTGTGTTTTCCACAAATTCACTAATAAGTGAGTAAACCTGTAAATAGAGATTTTATAGTTTCACCACCTAGTTTGCGTCACCTGTTTCGATCACCTGTTTTTGGAGACATATCACTTGTGTATGCAGATGGGCAGTGCATAAACAGCTAAGAAAATCAATCCAAAATGAAGATTTCACTATTGAACTCTTCTGATTAGTTGATTTATTTCCCTCCTACAGCATATGAATTCTTCATACAAGCACCAAGATAAAAAAAATTGGGGCTTCTGAAAATCCTAGCACAGGACTATATGTTTGTACCAATTAGTATTTCTTAAACCATTTGCTACTAAATAGAGATTTTCATGAACAGAAAAAAAAAAGCTTATTGAAATTTCTGTAATCACTGATTTGTATATTAATTTATTGATTTGCATACTAATTTTAATAACTGTCTCAAAATATTCCAATGGCGCAATATCCTCTCTGCTACGGTTCTGATAATAGTACATTTTTAAAAGTTAGCTTTCTAATTATTTAGGTAAAGTCATTTGATTCCTGCTTTAAATCTGATATTTTTCATGATCAGTTTTACACATACTCGATTTATTAAATATAATTGGTTTAATTGTTACATTTTACTGTATACTTATTTTCATCTTTAATTTAGCCTGACATAAAAATAAAAGATAATGTGCAAATTTGTGATCTGATATAATGTGATGGTACATGGACAGCAGTATATAAGTGACTTTTATTTGATAATACCATGTATGCCATCTATAAATACACCTTACTTATTGTTAATTGTTGCCATGTTGCTTAAATTATTTGCACAAGTTTCAAACAATGTAAATAATTGTATAAAATGTATATAGTGTGTTTACTAAGAAAATGTTGTTAAAATGCAACAATCAGCTCTGTTTTATGTATTGATATTATGCATTATTGCAACGAAACCATGCCATTTTTATAATATGAGATATTTCTTACTTTTTTGATATCAGATATACATTTCTATGGTGACAAAAGTTTGAGTGGGGACAATATAGTTTCTTCCCAGAACAAAATTAGAAAGTTAAAACTATTCGCTTTAAAAAATAAATAAAAATAAAAAAATGATACTTGATGATGCTTTTGGGCTTGATTAATTTTTAAATGTTTTAAATAAACTTGAATATCTACTGTCTAATATATCTGATCACTGTTTTATTACTTTTTTTTTAAATCAGCAAAACGGTTTTATATAAAGATCTGTTTATTGCATATGTCACTATTCACTGAATAGTGTTAATTGTAGTGAACTGAAAACAGAATTGCATAGTCAAGGCAAATATAGGTGATCAGCTATAGTCAATTCTTAGAACTCAGTTTTCAATTCACCAAATTTCAATTTTTAGTGAACAAGGCAGCCATCAAGAGAAAAAAATACTCATGCTGCATTGGGTGCTCTGGCTGGTAGTGGTATATCCTCCTTTGAGCTGCTACAGCCTTTTTATTTAATCTGGATGTGTGGAGTGAAAGTGTAAATCCTGGGAGCGAACATGCTCTGTCAGGACTATTTAGTTCACAGTCTAGTGCTATGAGTTCCAACAAGAGAGTTCTATCCACTCCCACTCCACATAGGACTTTGCTCCAAACACAAAGAGCCCTAACACTCCAAGGACTTACAAGACTATGCTACTTACTGAACCTTGCTACCAGAGACAATGTAGAGGGAAGAAGAAACTAACATTGTGATAGGCAAAATGGAGAGGACAGAAGGGTAGAATACTGGGAGATGGACACAAGTTGGGGAGATGGAAAGAGGGACAAGAGGAGGAGATATGAGGAGAGGGATACAAGTGAAGGAAGGATGGATATAGAGTAAGGAAAATAAGTTTTGGACTAGGTGATATAAGGAAAGAGAAGGGGGATATGTGCACATGTGGGTTTTTGGATTTGGGTTATCCCCATAGCAGACCCCTGGTAGGCTCAACACTATTGATCCCCTTTGAGAGACCTTATTTTGTTTATGTGCCCATACCAGATGCTCCAGAAACAGCCAAGCAAGACTCACAGCACTGGCTATTAAATTGAACTGAAACATAGAGAGGCTGAGACTTGGAGAATAAATGCCACATTTACCCAAGAGCCAACCACAGTTGCAGTGCAACAACATATTCACCCAGAGCTGAGACTGAACAGTACTGGAAGAACATCTGGGAGTTCAACACCAAGGCACGATGGCTACTAGACCTGAAAGCAGACCACTGCATGTTCCCAAATACACAATAGGAGATACCCAACAATGAGACGCCCACACGATGACTTGGTCAGCACCAGGACCTGACATTATCCACACCTACTGGATAAAAAAGCTAACAATGCTGCATGAATGCCTAGTTGCACAAATGAACCATTTACTAGCAACAGGCTCCCACCTAGTCATGAAGCAGCCTCTCAATCAAACAACACCATCTAACTACCGGGCAATCACATTTCTAGGACTTTCAAGTTCCACTTGTCACTAATCAATGCACTCCTAGTGAATATGCCATGGACCTTCCAGGCTTGCAGTGATAAGTGGCTTGCCTGACTAGTAGCATAGGTCTTAAAATATTAAGATAGATAGAAAGATAAGTAGATAGATAGATGTAGAAAGGTCTCCGTTGATACTGGGATTTGTAACTATAATATTACACATTTATTCTACTCAATAATCTATGCTTACATCAGTGACTTAAAATATCATCTATTTATTAAACAGTAAAATGGCTATACCATTGCTGCAATATAATCTGACATACAAGACTATTTCAATCTATCTATACTATTCTGTTAGCTGTATGTGTATAGTAAGAATGGTGAAGTCCCTGTTGTCTTGACATTGCCCAGTTTTCTTAAACTGCTTCCTATATAACACGTATATAGCCACACAATGAAGATAACCCCAGCCAATCAAATCCTGACTTTGTGTCCAGTCATCCCCATGTAGGCGAATTCAGTTACCTGTACTTATTAATATTGTTTACATAATGGCATGCCCCACCTTTATCTGACTTTGGAAGGCCCTTCAGGGCAATAACTGGGTGAATCTGCTTCATTTGAGATATTATCTCCTTCTTTCCTTACTTGTAGTTATTTGAGTAGAAAATCCCTTTAACAGTCTGTGTTTACAGTTGGTTGTTGTCAATTAGGAAAGATAACATCTCAGGCCGCACCTGCTGTTGTCCAGAGGGGGTTTAGATAAATGTGCTGAGGGCCAGCATCTGAATGTTGAGTTGGTCTGTGATATGCATCAGAAATGGTGTTAAGTTAGGAGAAGACCAGCAGAAGACTAATTGTTTTGCATCTTAACCCCTTCTTTACCATCAGCTTGACTTGATAATTCAACTGAAAAATTTTAAGTATATAACAATATATACCAAATATAAAGACGCTAGACCAAACATGCTAAAACGCCCAACAGTGCAAAAACAAAAATCACTGTTCTGCATCGTTTGCATAACTCAAGTTGCACTTTGAGCAGTCATTCTTGGGCATAGAAACTCGTTTCCAAAACTATATATTAATTGTATAGGTTGACAAAATACTAAAGTCCATCAAGTTTAACCTTGAAACCCATTCTTTTATGCTGTCCCAAAGTTTTAGGATGACATGCCAATGAGCACAGATAGGCATCATGTTTATAAAAAAAAATCAATATACATCATTTAAAAAAAATTCAGTTTCATTAAATGTAATGAACTTTTAAAAAGCAAGAAGTGAAAATTTGATGACAATTGTCCTTTAAAAAGTCAGTCTTACTCCCAGTTTTTTCTTCTTAGCTCATTATTGTGAGTAGCCCAGTGCTAAAATAAAGTTAAAATAAAGTAAATTTTTATGCCTACAGGTATGGAATTTACCATATGGCAGAGTAGGCGCCTGCTTACAGGTACATGACCACTAGGGGGCACTTGTTTTCAGCACTTGTAATGTGCCTTTTTTTTTTTTAGATTTAATAGGCTTGTGTTAGACATAAGTACCAGGATCCTTGGCCAGTGTCCTCTGTAGTCAAATCATCCTTAAAGGGTTACTCCAATGTCCATGACCACTTCTGTTTTTTAAAGTGGTCATTGTGAAAGGGGAGTCTTCCACCTCCATTCTGTCTTTCTTTAACCCCTTAGTGACCAGACCGCTTTTCCATTTTCTTACCGTTTGGGACCAAGGCTGTTTTTACATTTGTGCAGTGTTTATGTAGTAACCATATACTTATGAAAAGTAAACACCCTAGGGTATTTAAAATGGTGGTATTTTTTTTAAATTTATTTTTTATTTTTTTCAGTGCATGTAAGGGTAACATACAGGCATGTGGTACCCCAACTGCAGTCCACTTGCATATTTCAGAACATCGATAACAGTGGGGTATATAGGAACAGTGCACAAATTGTATATTTAAATACAAGAGGGTCAAGTTTGGAGCATGCTAGTTAGGTATAAAAGTCATGAGTTTGTCAGGCTTAAGGATATAGCTAAGGCATTGAAGGCAGTGTTGAATGTCAGGCTTATTTTATGTACAGGGTAATGTCGCCATAAAACATGTTAAGCCTCGCCGTCAACACCTAAACACGATTGTATGTTAATATAAAGTTGCTTGGAATCTAACCTTGGGTTAAAATGGTGGTATTTTAACACTTTCCATGCAATAATTCTACCACCAGTCTTTGTCAAACATCTGGGTAGTCATTTTGTTGTGTTATTTTTCACACACATTGTACTTTAGGCATAGATTATCAGCTCCTGTTATGTGTTACTGCCAAAGAACAACCCAATATGTGTTCAGCAACATCTCCTGATACCACCCATGTATAGGTGTGTTGGGTTTTCTAGGGGTTAAAAGACCTTATTTGGAGGGTGCGCATTCCAGTTTTCCAGCTTGTAATTTTCACAGCTGGTAATCATGCATCCATGAAGCCAGTGAATGTAATTTACCTCCATCAAACCAACACACAGTGCTTTTTGACCCTGATTTAGGAGAGCCTGTTGTTGGTTATTGCAGGAAAACACTCCAGGTTGTTTTCTGCAAGGCCTAATGAGTACACCTATGCCCCCCATGCGTAGGTTTGCCAGGATTTTGGGAAGGTTCAGTTACAACTGTATGACTTGTAGTTTGAGTTGAAATTGAGAGTATTTCTTCTGATAGGCCTATCTTTAGTTTGGGGCCTATCCAGTGGTGTATCCTGGTTTTGTGCTGCCCTAGGCAGGACAAAACTCAGGCACCACCCCCTCCCCGCGCGTGACCCCCACCCATCCCTTCCCCCCGCCCCGCCTTCTAAATACACACACACACACACATTCACTGACAGATACGCATACACTAGCTAACAGAAACACACACTCACTGACACACACTCACTCACTAGCAGACACACACTAGCAGACACACACACACTCACTGACACACACTCACAGGCAAACATACACACAGTCAGACACACACACAAACAAACAAATACACTCACTCACTAGCAGACACATACACTCACTGAAACACACACTCACTAACAGACACACACACTCACAGGCAAGCACACACTCACTAACAGACACTCACTAACAGACACACACTCACTAGCAGACACACACTAGCAGACACACACACTCACTGACACACACACAGGCAAACACACTCACACTAACAGTCAGACACACACACACTCACTAACAGACAAACTCACTAACAGACACACACACTAACAGACACACTCACACACACTAACAGACACACACACACTAACAGACATACACACACTAACAGACACACACTCACTCACATTAACACATTTATTTTTTTTAACCCCCCCCCCCCCAGCCTCCTTACCTTTGGGAGTGCTGGGGGGGAAGGGGTTCTCTATCTCCCTGGGGGTCCAGTGGCTGCTGGGCGGGCGGCTGGCGAGGGAGCACTTCCTCTGAGCGGTCTGCTCAGCTCCTTCGCGCGCCGCAGAGTGAGGCTGGGAGCCGGAATATGACTCACAATAGGTGTCCATGTATCTGCCTGCAGGGGCCTACCTGTGCTGACAGGCAGTCTCCCTTCTAGTGTAAAATAAAAAAATAATATAAAAGTTAATGTTAATTAAATTTTTTTTATATATGCGTATATAAATATGATATATAGACATTTATTATATCTATATAATATATGTCTATATATCATATATATAATGTCATACTAAGTGTATTTTTATATTAATATATAGATATATTAATATAAAAATACACTTATAATTAAATTATACACGTATATATATATAATATATAATATATATAATATCTATATATATTGTGTATATATATATATATATATATTATAAAATACAAATAATAAGTAATTTAAATTAAATAAAAAAATGTAAAAATAAGAATTTAAAAAAAAAATTATATATCTATATGAAATTTTATTCTAACTGTGTTTTGATATTAATATATGTATTTATATCAAAATACACTTAGAATGAAATTGTATATATATCTATGTATATATAAATAAATAAAAAAATACAAAATATACATCTGTACATATACAAAATTACATAAATAATTATAGAAATATACTCGTAGACTTCAAATATATAAATATGCTTATATATTTAAATTCTACGTGCGTATTTATGTAATATTTTTACATAATTAATTAATTTTATTGATTGCAATTTGAGGGACCTGCCTGCCAACCCAGGCTGAAAGTCCAGAGAATTTTATTTGCTAGCACTGTATTTTACCCTGTAACGTTCTACGACACCCTAAAACCTGTACATGGGGTGTACTGTTTTACTCGGGAGACTTCGCTGAACACAAATATTAGTGATTCAAAACAGTAAAACATATCACAGCGATGATATTGTCAGTGAAAGTTACTTTTTTTTGCATTTTTCACGCACAAACAACACTTTTACTGATGATATAATTGTTGTGATACATTTTCCAGTTTTGAAACACTAATATTTGTGTTCAGCAAAGTCTCCTGAGTATAACCTTACCCCTCATGTACAGGTTTTATAGCATTTTTTAAAGTTACAGGGTCAGATATATGGGTCAAATATTTTTACATTGAAAATGGCCAGGTTGGTTACGTTGCCTTTGAGAGTGTATGGTAGCCCAGGAATGAGAATTACCCCCATGATGGCATACCATTTGCAAAAGAAGACAACCCAAGGTATTGCAAATGGGGTATGTCCAGTCTTTTTTAGTAACCACTTAGTCACAAACACTGGCCAAAATTAGCGTTCAATTTAGTTTTTTACTTTTTTCACACAAAAACAAATATGAACGCTAACTTTGGCCAGTGTTTGCGACTAAGTGGCTACTAAAATAGTCTGGACATATCCCATATTGAATACCCTGGGTTGTCTTCTTTAAAACAAATATGCACATGTGGGGTGTTATTCAGAGATTTATGACAGATAATAGTGTTACAATGTCACTACTGATAAATTTTAAAAATATATGTTTTGAAACCGCAATATCCTACTTGTACTTATAGCCCTATAACATGCAAACAAATAACAAAAAAAGCATGTAAACACTGGGTATTTTTAAACTCAGGACAACATTTTTAAACTATTTAGCAGTTTTTTTTCATTTGCTTTTGTAGATGAGTAAAAGATTTTTCACGTAAAAGTCAAAAAACATGTATTTCTTTCAATATTTCATCATATTTTTAAATTTTTTAAAAATTAAATTACATGAAATTATATAAATAAGGGTATGTAAAGAAGGCCCCTTTTGTCCTGTAAAAAACAATATATAATTTGTATGGGAACAGTAAATGAGAGAGCGGAAAATTACAGCTAAACACAAACACCACGAAAGTGTAAAAAGATGCCTGGTCGTAAATGTACAACATCGCAAAAACATTCCGGTCCTTAAGGGGTTAAAGGACTAGTATTTCTTTCCTTCTTAACAAATGTACATTGTGACGTAGGTAGGATCACGTTTGTCATTGTTGCTTCTACGGAGTTCTATGTAGAACGTAACGCTATTCTGGTATGTGTGCCTTGACATTTCACCCCAGCAAAATAAACAAAATGTTTGATATTGTTAATGAAGATAATATAATCAAGGCTTCGGTGGTCCTTCATTTCTACATACCTGTGATATGTGAGAGTGTTGATTTCCAAATGACCTTAAAGGACAGTGTATATGGAAGTTCAGCAATGCTGACTATGACAGTCACCGGTTGAGAAAGCCTGCTTTCGTCATTCTACTGTGAAGACACTCTATGCTTCATTAATATATACGCACAATACCTATTCAATTCTCAGCTGCTCATGAGTTAAACCTTGAGTGTTAAAATAACAGAAAAAAAATCAACCTACCATAGATATATTCAAGGTCAACTTTAATATTCTGTTCATCTGTTCTTCAGTTGGATTGTACACAGAACACAAGGTCATCCCAATGCGAAAAAAGGATAAGATTTTTTACCTTCAGTCACAGAAACAGGACCTCTACAATAAGCATAGTAAATAATATTCACATCCTGAAGAGGTTGCCTTGGAAAACCCAGTTAAGAAAATATTGAACTGCATTTAGTAAAAAAAATAGACTTAAAATACTATCTCTTCTGCAAATTCTGTAACAAATCCATTCTCCCTCCGTGTTCAAGCTGGCAGTGTCCAATTAAATGTTTCTCACATGGGGTTCTTCACTAAAATCACAATGGCCCCATGGCAAATGGGGCAAAACCACCAGCTGCATATGGACTTTTGGACGGCAAAATCCTGCCATTGTTTACACGAATTAACAATGTCTGTATTATGTAATTCTGGTCCTGACTTTGGTCTAAACTTCTGGATCGAACACCGCCGGGCAGCTGAAATCATTACCAAATGCTTCAAATCCAGGCTCGGATTTTAACAATTTAAGTTATTTGCCTACTGGCAGATTGCTGACCCCACTCATGGCCAGCAGGTGGGACTATTTAATACAATAATTGGGGGGACAGGAAACATTCTCATGTTCCCCTCACCCAGCCTTTGGTCAGTATTTGGGGCTATTATAATTTAAGGTGGTTTGGAACTTAGTGTCCCACCCAGCTCACACTCTTTAGTGCTGGGTGGGAGCCCTAATATTAATATTTCGGAAGGCGAACCTGCCCTAGTAGTATTTTATTTTTCTGCTGTTTCCCTCAGTAACACTTGTGCTGTCTTTGAATTTATTATTTAATAATAGTACTAGTGAGATGACCCTTCCTTCTCCCCCTACTCACTTCCTTGACCCACTTTGGTACGCTATATCCCTTTGCCTTTTGTCTGATAAAGATGCAGGTGGATTTGCATCAGTGGCAGTGGAATCTTTCACAACACTAGCTTCTACACTAGCACTTGGTTGACTAATGCTAGTGGGATGGGAGGTGGTGCTGTTAATAATAATCCCACTGAGTGCGCTACTTCTTGGACTCATAGGAGAGGATGCTCCAACTGTTTCAATTAAATGAGGTAACTATTTTATCTCTCTTCCTTAGCCCTAAGTCATCATACATCCCTGCATGAAGGCCTTTTAATTTTACTTGGCTCAACCCACCTACCCTCCTGCCCACCCTGGTTCTTTCTAACTATATAGCATGCTCTTCCAGCTGTTTGGAACCATAGCCAATCACCTCCTCATTCCCTTCACATGCTATCAGCTGCTGCAGTTATACTATTAACTCTCTTTGCTATCACATACAAATCCCTCTGCTACCTTTTGTCTCATCTCCCCAGTTTAACCTTAGATTGTAAGCTTACGGGCAGGGCCCTCTACCTGTTCTGTCGGTCTGTTCTTATAGTGTTTGTCTTTTTCCCAATTGTACAGCATTGCAGAATTTGTTGGCACTTTATAAATACCAGTAATAAATAAAATAAATAAATAAATTCTACTGCAGAAAGAGATTGACTAAGACATAGTGATGAGGGCACAATAGGTGCAGAACATAGTGGACTGCTGCCTCTGCAGACTATTCTCTTGTAAAGCCTCTGTATAATAGTCGATTTCCTCTTGGGACAGACCAAAACAAATGTCTGGAGTGGTGAGGGAAAGAGCAATATTATCATCACTGGATTCCTCACCTACAAGTCCAGATATTGGGGACACTACTTGGATACTCTGCTCTTGCTCTGATTTCACAAATTCTCTGATGAGCTCTCCCATAATTGCTTCTTGGCAGAGGCGTAACTAGAAATCACGGGGCCCCAGTGCAAAATTTGTCCTGAGCACCCTCCTATACATCTACCTCCTACCCCACACATCCCCGCCCCCCCCACACACATGCAGACACATACATATAGACATATACACACGTACACTCACATACACTCACAGACACACACACACTCAGACACACTCACAGACACACACACACACTCAGACACACACACTCACAGACACACATACAGTTACAGACACACACACACTCAGACACACACACTCACAGACAAACACATACAGACACTCAGACACACATGCACTTGCAGACACATACACTTATAGACACACACACTCACTCACTCACTCACTCACAGACACACATACACACAGACACACTGAGACACACATACACTTACAGACACACTGAGACACACATACACTTACAGACACATACGCTTACAGACACACAGACACACACAGGCACACACATACACACACTGAGACACACATACACTTACAGACACACATACACACTCAAACACACACACTCAGACACACATACACTTACATACACATACACATTCAGACACACACATACACTTACAGACACATACATACACTTACAGACACGTACACATTCAGACAAACACATACACACAGACACACACAAATTATTAATATTAAATGTCCAACCAGCCTCCCTACCTGGAGAGCTGGCATGGATCTGTTCCTGGAGTCCAATAATACTACTAATGGTGATGGTTGAGGCAGAGGTGGAGGTTGGAGGTTGTGTCAGCAGCTCTCGTGAAGAGAATGACATATTTATATTCTCAGAGGCCATGGCACTACTGCTGATGATGAATTGCTGAAAATGACTCTTTTCCCTACTCTTCTTCAACTTCTTCTTGGGATTAGGATGCAACATTGATGATGGCATTTTTTTTCTTATTACAATAAGTTTGGGATATTTGGGGTGTATTGTGTAAACTAACACAACTTTATTTTGTAAATATAGGTGTTTGGATTGGTGCTTGGTGACTTTAATACTACAATTGCACAGCACACACTTTACTGAACACACTCAGAAAAAAAGGATTTTCTTTCTAGAAACATTTAACAGCAAAACTGTCAGACTGCAAATAGAATAGACTGTGATGGCAGATAAGAACCATTCAGCCCATCTAGTCTGCCCAATTTTCTAAATACTTTCATTAGTCTCTGGCCTTATCCTATAGTTAGGATAGCCTTATGCCTATACCACGCATGCTTAAACTCTCTCACTGTGTTAACCTCTACCACTTCAGCTGGAATGCAATTCCATGCCTCCACTGCCCTCTCAGTAAAGTAATACTTCCTGATATTATTTTTAAACCTTTGTTTCTCTAATTTAAGACTATGTTGTTGTGGTAGTTTTTCTTCTTTTAAATATAGCCTCCTCCTTTACTTGATTGATTCTCTTTATGTATTTAAATGTTTCTATCATATCCCCCCTGTCTTGTCTTTCCTCCAAGCTATACATGTTAAGATCCTTTAACCTTTCCTGGTAAGTTTTATCCCGCAATCCATAAACCAGTTTAGTAGCCCTTCTCTGAACCCTCTCTAAGGTATCAATATCCTTCTGAAGATACGGTCTCCAGTACTGTGTACAATACTCCAGGTGAGGTCTCACCAGTGTTCTGTACAATGGCATGAGCACTTCCCTCTTTCTCCTGCTAATACCTCTCCCTATACAACCAAGCATTCTGCTAGGATTTTCCTATTAGTGACTTCAAACTGGTGTTAAGTGGCATTGCTGGCAGTAGGAACCTGCACCAGCCATAACCACCAGTCTTACACTAGGATGAACGAAGCAGACTATCTATTGCTCAAGGTTTGTTTGAGTATCACTATGGCAGTGACCAGACAAGAGCAATTTAAAAAAAAAATAATATACCAGCACATTGCTCCTCGCAAAACTGTATTTGCTTTCCTAGAAACACTTAACAAAAAGTACCTTTCAAACTGTAAATTGGTGATTTCAAGTTCATGATTAATTTGTAAATTGGTGATTCCAAGGACACTGCACTAACCATTACCACCTGTCTCACATTAGGATGAATGAAGCAGACTATTTACCACCTAAAGTTTGTGTGAATGCAAACGTGGTGAAACTTGGCAAGAGGACTTTAAAAAAAATAAAAATGTTTCTTTTTACTGAACACTCCTTGCCCAAAATACTTTCTTTCTTCTGTTAACAAAAAAAACTTTAAAAAAATCCAAGAATCAATGACACAATGGCAATCACCAGTCTTCCACTCACAGTTGCTTTAAGTGCCACTGGCAATAGCTATATTGCTAGGTTGCCCAATGCTGGTCTTGTTTCTAACTTTGGCCTTAATTTAAAAAGCCTTCAAAACGATTCAACAATGTTGGGAAAAACTCAAATAATTTATCTACAAAAATCCCATAAACTTTACTGGTGACTTTGTTGGATAAAACATTTGGAAAGCTTATCTCACAGTACTGAATACTTTGCTCTTACTTACTTAAGCTTACTATAACAAGGCCAATGTTCGAAACACGTTCTTAAAGTAGGGACAGACAGCCTTAATGTTACTGACTACATTTCCCCTGATGTTTTGCTAGCATTCAGACTGTATGAACATCATGTGAAATGTAGTGCACAACCTCCATAGTACCAAAGTTTGTCTACCCCTGCCTTACAATATGTAGCTATAAGGATACATTGTGCATTTTCCATGGTTTTATAAGTATATGTGGATGTTACACAAACTTTTCATATGGTTTGAAGTTATAGTAAATTCCTCAAGGGTATGTAATTTAGGATTTGTGTTGTCAAGACATGCATTTTCCATACAAAGTCTGCAGCACGTCCATACCATAACCATGGAGGTGTTTGTGATTGTTGTTTCCAAATTATGTGAAATTTGTTCACGGAAGTAAAGTAACATTGTTTCTTTGAAATTGAGATTGAGGCACACTGGGCACACTGAAATTGAGATTTCTGGTCACACTGGGTTTGAAACACACTTAGTAAGCATAATTACTATCAATTTTAGTCTGTGACATACTTATTAGATACAGCGGGTTGGCCTAGGTACCAACATCTCGAATTTGCCTTGACAGTCCCACATTTTGTGGTAGTGTCCCAGCAAATTTATGTCCCAGAGACATGTCTCTCATTTTGAAATCTGCTGACAGATTTTAAAATGCAGGAGGGGACTTGAACATTTTGTTGGATTTCATGCAAGCGGAATTTCAAAATAGCAGGCCACGAAAGTCATCTGCCCGATTTCCCAGGTGGCAGAGGGAGCTTCTGTTACCATGATAGAAAGGGAACCCTTTAAGCAGCTGATACAGGCCCTTGCTCCGCCATATGTACTTCCCTTGTAATTAACTTTCAGCAGGAACATATGGGGTCGTTCACAATGACCCGAACTGGATGGGGCAATACCATTCCGACTGCTAAATCCAGACATTTGCTGATGGAATTCATCAACATCAGAATTTTGTAAATCAGGCCCTGAAAAGCACTACCAGAACAATTACTTGAGCAAAGTGCTTCCACAAGTCAAACTTCATGATGTGCTAAGACATCATTGGTCCTAATAGATCTTATTTTAAATGAAATGTCCAGCATGATGGTTTAAAATAATACTTTTAAGAGTTTATTCATGGAAAGTCACTGCTAATGTTTGACAGGGCTTTGCTTTACCTGCTTGTTCTACCATTTAGCCAGTATAATTCATTTAAACGAGAACACAACCATAATTCATATATCAAATTATCTACAAATGATGATTATAAAAAATAAACAGGGACACTTCTATGGCAAAATAGCAATCTAATATTAAAAAAAAAAATAAAGTGAGAATGTTGTTCTGATACAGAATTATTACACTGTGATATAAATACAAATTACAGAAGCACAATACAGAGCAGTACAGAACGTTCTACATTCCTATTCCTTCCTTAAATAAATATTAGGCATGTTTTATTTTTCGCTAAGGCATCATACTTAGTAATGCAGTAACAGAATTTTTTTTTTACAAAATTCTTATTTAATGATAAATTATAAATTCACAGATTTTAATAAATATTTTACTTAAATACGTCTGAGTGCAAATTGCTTATTCATTTACAATTTCAACAATTAGCAACTAGCTGATAGTTGAAACGTAAAGGAAACTGTTGCTTTAAGTTTTCGAGATGCTCCCATTCCATGCACAGATTTAAAGAGTGCCTGTCACACTGCTACTTTTTACATACTCTAATTCTATAATAAAACTGTATATTTTTTTTTTAATGACATTAACCGTTTTAAAGTTATACTTAAGGTAAATTCTATTTGCAAACAGACAATGTAGAGACACATGCCCTGCATACATGTACAGATTGCAAGTTAACACATGCATGTCGTTTTGCAAGCAGCTCTACTAGGGGTCTTATAAGTGAAAATCTGGCAGATGATTAATGGCAAAGAACAAAATACACTTTATAGGACACTTTAGCACCAAAACAACTACATATCAATGCGGTGGTTTTGGTGCATAGACACTGTCTATGTAGGTAACAGCCATATTTCTATTTACATTTGTCTATAAGGATGTCTGACAAACTGCCACTAAAGGCATTTCCTCGTGGAGACTGTCAACCCAACAGAGAAGTGTTGGATCCAATACTTCTTTATGAGAAGCATCTGATTGGCTGAGCATGGTGATTGTTGCTCATGCCCAGTAGGTCCTTAATGCATGGATGATCTCAATGACGGATGAGTGGCTGCATGTCAGAGACCCACCAGAACTGTTTCTTTGGAGGGCAACATGTATGCCAAGTAACACTAACATTAAAAATAAGTATGTTTTTTTATTTTAGAATGTCCCTTTATTTATCTCTGTAAAGCAAAAATATGTTGCTTAGCTATTACTTTGCAATGGCTAATAACATATTTAATTTACTACAATTTGGTGTTTATTGAATAACCCTGCCTGGCTTTATTCTTGATTTTGTGTGTATATCCTCAACTGCCTTGAATGCTTTGCCTGTTTTAGCCTCTAACACCTTATATCCATAGTGACATTGTGACAGGCCTACTTTAATATATCTGCTACATCGCACAACAAAAATGGGAGATCTGTACGTCAACAGGAAAACAAAGTTAAAGTTTTCTGAGCATATGAAATGTGCAACTAGATAAGACATATACATTCACAAGGGATTCGATCACACTGTCATTAACATTGTTGCATATTTTTCTAGTATACAAATAGTAAAGATTTTCATGAGCTAGTTGGGGGGAGGTATTTACTAAAAGCAGAATTTTCTGCTACATTTGGAAAATCTGGGATTTTCAATTAAGACTTCGCAATATTTACTATCATTTTAACCTAGAAAAATAATAAGATATGATAACTTTTCTATCATACGCCGGTAATGACCTCTCCTATGGTACTTCACCATCATAATACAGTATAGCGTTTTTCATATGTGAATTATCATCATATGATTTATGAATCACAAAAACGTGAAATGCATTAGGCATCTTTAGGACCTTAGTATCCACATTCCCAAAATACTGTTCCAGGACTGCAAACACGCCAACTTTTCAATACAATACTTAGCACGTTTCCTTGAAAAGGTTGTTTGAAAAAAACAAAAAATATTAACTAAATAAATTCTAGAGCTTTGGCAAAATTCTGAAACTCGAGAAATGCATTTGACACAGTTTCTTGAAAAAAACTTGGAACACATGTGGGTTTTTACTTTTTTTATGAAAAGTAGTGCTCATAGTGGCCCTAATTTATGATGCCCACAAAAGCCACATATTTTATCTTAATGACATGCTCTTAGGCAACATTATTATGCCAGTGCAGAATTGCACTTTTGTAGTAATTAAAGTTTATTATAGCCATCTTTGGTATAAAAGTTAAAAGTAAAAACATGTATGAATCAAGGGTTCTCAAAACTCTTTCTTTAAATTAACTTGTACATTTCTATTAATCAACAGAGTATATATCATTGTCTATGTGTTGTATTAAGCCATTAAAACAATCTGCCATTTTTATGGTATTTATAATAATATTATTTTTACTATCAGCTAATTAAAGCTGATACAGGCCTAGACTAGTGCACGAATCACATTCAGCTTTACTGAACTAATCAAATGCCTGTTAAATTGATTTGTAAACAATTAATTAACATCAATTTGTTCACGGTTTAAAAAAACAAATCAATTTGTTTGTCCAGTGATTAACAGGCATTTGATTCGATCAGCACAGCTGAACGGGATTAGTGCACCACTCTATTTAGCCCTTCTCATTCCATAGTCTTTTTAATATAATTTACTTAAATGATATAGTTATAAAACATATAACTAACCAGTGTTGGTAGAATAAAACACATTACGTATGATTACAAGTATAAAGAATTAATATTAGACAAGGGAATGGAGGCCAAGTGAATTATGACACATATAATGGGCCTGATTAATTCAGAAATGGCAAATGAATATGTAACATTAAATACATCTTTAAACCTGTTGGTTTATTAAAATATGTTAATGCAACAGATAGACAATATTTTATACTCTGAAGTGGAGTTTTTTTAGTTTTTCTTTGTTTGCTTGTTTTAGGTGGCAGATATACTTGTATTATAAAACAATCATGCTCTCTAAACCATGCTTACATCTGCTAAGCGAAGACAATGCTTTCTATATTCTGTGTCAAAAAACATATCTCCTCGTCACAACAAAGTCCCTATATTTTAGCTATATCTGTTGCATTGCATCTTGTAAAAATAACAATCTTTCATCTTTCAGACATTTGTATCTGTTTTCACCCAGTCTTGTACAAATCAAGCCCGGAAGACATGGGCAGGTGTGGTGCAGTCTTTTTCCTAAAAACGGAACCTAAAACAAAAAAAGACAAAAAAAATAATCAATTAACATTTGTTTGTCACATATTCTAGAAGTTTGAATACCAGTTAGAAAACACATCCATCATTTCTTGTCTGTCTATCTATATTCTATTTGGAAATTGGAAGAATTCCATTTTCACATCTTTGATATCTGACATCTTTTTCCACTGTTTGCAACTATGAAGGTGATAACAACTGCTGGTTCCACTGAAATTTACATGGATGCTTTTTTTGTCTTAAATGCATAAACCTGAAGAGAGCTTGCAACCTTTGGCCTAGTGGGCTAGTATAAATAATGGCCTTTCTTGCACACGAATTTCACAGATCTCTGTGTGGATAATATGATATAATATGTGGATAATATAAACAGATATAAAACATGAAGGCTGCTGGAGTTGCAAGGTATGCTATCATGCTGTATATGCCTGTAACCTCCATCAGTAGTACCTGCATAGAATGAAGGAGCATTCACAGAGCTTAGTTGAAGCACAAATGACAACCACAATATGTTATGAATGTCATGACTACTGTCTCGTCCTACCCTGAAGTCTGTGGAAAATACTTCCAGAGATATTAATATGGCATCCTACCCTGAAGTCTGTTGAAAATACTTCCAGAGATATTAATATGGCATTCTGGTAAGGCTTAGATACCACAATCCACAGGATATAATCGAGGTGAGGAGAGCACCAAGAGCATCAGCTCTTGGACCAAATCCACACAATGCTGGGCTAGCAAAGGCCCTTTACTAATCCTGTTCGCTGCCTTCCTCATGTGCAAATATCTCAACACACCCCTCTGTTTTCATTTTCAGAAGAACTGTTTGAGACTGCAGCCCCCAACCCTCTTGCCAGCTAACCCATGCTAGTGGCCAGGGTGTCAATATCCCCCAACCCCCCTTGCCAGCCCTCCCATGACTGAAAAGTATATAGGATTCTCAGACATCCAAATAACAAATTGAAGTAAGTAGATCTAGTTCTTAATTTCTCTACCAGGTTCTAATATCAAGTTGAGTTGATACTGTAATGAAGAGGTTGTTTGTAGAGACTGAAGAGTTCTCCTCAAGTGAAAGGTTAGTTTTAAAAGTTGGAAGTTGTGAATCAATTGTTGCACACAACCCCTCCCTCCACCATCCATATTCTGATGTCTTTATGTACATATTTCTCCTCTGGTAGAATTTACATAAAAATCATGCAAACTATAATACTAAAGATAAAGATATTACGGGATACTCACTCTGTGACTTAATGGATGACACTCGTCGTCTTCACCACCCAGAGGTGTACACACCCGAATGCTTCTTATCCAAAGGCTGACAGCGCAGCAAGTCCTGTTTCTACACTGTTCATCCTTGTCACAAACCTATACATCAACAGTAAAAAATACTTATTATATACAGACAGAAGTACAAAAATGTAATTGAGTAACATCACGTGAAGTCCTGTTGACACCAGAAAGGATATAACAGATAGGAAATAGATAACAAAAATATGGTGACGAAAATCGCATGTGCCCATGATGTTATTACTAATAGTTACAGTATACATTTATGAAGCATTGTTTTCCAAAATAACAGGATTTTTGACACGTTTTACACCAGGAATTCCTTAACCTGGTTACTGAAAATCAATATGGTATGTGCATTATTTCCTAATTATTGGCAAGCAAAAAAGAACGATTATGGTTTAATTAAATAATTTAGGCTGTCCTTGCCACTGCTCTCCTCTCAGAAAGAATGCCACCACTATATAAACTCAATATAATATTATTTTATATTTTCAATATCAGCTTCCTTTTCTTTGCAAGCACTGATCCATATACTTGGATGGTGTACCTCTATGTTTTGTTAGATGGTTGTCAGGTGGATAGTCCTAGTATTAACACAGAGGGATAAAAGACCCATTATTTAATTTAGTTTATTTTTACGAGCCAATTTTGTAGTTTGTTTAATGATTCGTCCATATATCGTTTTGGATTTCGCGATTTCGGATGAACCACCAATCACCAAAAATTTGTCCCAAGCACAATTCTATACATAAATTTATATTCTTTTTGCAAAACAGGTAAACATAGCAAAATTCAAAATATACAGAGGACACTTGCACGGCAAAGCAAATAATTTATATGCGAAGGAATAGTTTGCATCACCTTCAGACAATCAAGGAACAAACTAGAAAGAAGACTGTAGCATATAAACACACCATGAATTTGGACATGATACAAGTGTACTCTTATGACACACATTTCTCCTGTTTCAAAGTGTTCTACTGTAAGGGAGCAGGTTGTAACAATTAAGTGAGAGTTATAGACGAAACTATTTACAAACCTGCTTTATGGGAAGTTAATTTGCATAAAATAATGATAATACTTGATTTCCGTCACAAGGGAAAGAAATATTTCACTTTATCAATAGTGTTTCCTGAATACGTGCAGAAACAACTTACATTTAGAGTGGATTTGCATGAGTAAAAATAACGAAATTATAATAAGGTGTCAATTGTTACGTAATGGACATATTGTATACCTCATTTTTATTTTCAAAAGATGACATTAAATATGCTTTTTAAGAAATGAAAATTGTGATTTTTTTTTTCTTTCTTTTTCATCTTTCATTTACCAATAATGTAGTAGCTATAACAGTTAAGTGCAAATCGTAAAATAGCATTATTTTTTAATATGTTGCCATAGATCTGTATTGTCAGTTCAACACATATGGATTACAAAATAAAATATGAATGTATTAAAGTAACATTCAATTTGAATTCTTATGTGATGACTGTATCTGTATGATTAGAGAACTGATATTAACCATAACATTTTTTTCATGCCTTGAAAACACTGGAGCAGAACATTTGGTTAATATATTAACTTAACGTGTGCAGTTGGTGGGATTTTGACCCTTATTATTATGATGATGATTCATGGTTGCAGTTTTAGAAGTACAAGAATGCCTTCTCATATTTGAAAGATTTGCACAATAATGGCTCTACATCTTTAAAAGAACCTGGACTTAAGGAAAGGTGTAATCATACACATTTCTGCTTTTACTATTTAAAAACTGTGAGTAGTTGTTACTGTGCCATCCTGCTGGAGCATGTCCTTGGTTTTTGTGATGTCACGGATATTTCAATTTGTCATGTGGGCCTGAATCACCTGAGTCACACATACACGTTTCTAGAATTCCTAGGGTTCTGACACTGATTGGCTAGGTCAATGTCACCCCTGGAGTGGGCACGGGAAAAGCAGGTAAGTATAAATAATAAATCATATTTACCTGCTTTCTTGGTCTGTAGAAAAATAGACAACTATCTTATTCAAACCTAAAACGTTTGAATGAGACAGTTGAAGTGGTGCGTGTCCCTTTAAGGACATGATTTGCCAGGACAGTGGAAATATCATAGGATTTGCCTTATTCCTTATCCTAAAGGGTTTAAAAAATATTCTTCTACTCAAAATGTAAGTGGAATGTTTAAAAATGTATAAAACACTCCAGGGGGCCAGTTTAATTTCTGTCAAGTGTGTATTTGGAGTCATCGAAAGTATAATATTATATGTCTTGATTCTAACACCACTTTCATCGTTACATGTAAAACAGCTTCTTGAACCTTACAGCTACTCTTGCATGAACATCATCGCCCAGCTCAGTCTTAAGACAGGTGAATACTATGGTTTTACTATGTATCTTCTCTCTGAGAATGGAATGGTTGGGAACCTATACAAAATGAATCCAGAAGCATAGGGCTTTTTATTATTAGGGAATTGTCAGACAGACCACACGCAAGAAACAGATAACAAGGGGTTTTATACAATAGCTTTGGATTTGTAAATAAATCACAAGGAATAACAAGGCCAAAAGAAACCAAGAAAAAAAAATACCAGAGTTGTAGAATTTTTTTTTAAGATTGTCACCTTTGACACATTGTTTGTTTTTTCTTTGTCAAATCTCCATATTAACCAACTTAACAAAAAAAAATGTAGTTTGCTAACAAAACAAATTGAAAATGACAGCCCCACTTAATATGATTCTGTAAATAAAACTAGTTTTGCCATGTTATGAGTGCACAGAAAGTCTTCAATGTGACCAGTGGTATATTTTACACAGATATTTGTACTGTAATTAGAATGTTACAAAACAGGCAATCTATGAATTTAGGTATGTTACTTATGCCTGTAGTGATTGCTAAATCCAAAGGTAGTTCTTTAAACACACAGAACACTATAATTACCTGCTATTCCATAAAAAGAAATATTGGGAAATTTGAATTAACTGATCAGAAAGTGTCAGGTCAGAAAAATAACATATAATCACAAAAATGTAATATTGGGCACTATATATATATATTTCTACAATTACATTTGGGTGCAGCAGATTCTTTACAGAATGATTTTATTGGAAATGTTGCTAGCTTGTTAAAAACTTGCAATAACAAATGGGCTAAAAATAATATTATTTATGGATTTGGATGTCATCATTTCAAGTTATAAAAACAAATATTTTTATTTTATATTTTAATTCTAGTGTATTAAATTGATCACAAGGTGGCTTTGTCAATTTGCAAAGGACATATACCATTGTAGGTGTGAAAGGGTTCCTATGTCATTAAGTGTTTTGTCAGATGGAAAAGCCAACCTTGTTGTGCTTCACTGACAGACAGAGGGATAGCTAGTTCATGTCTTTGAGAATAATTAATCAAGGTTACTAGTGTAGGAGCAAGTTCTACAGCTACATCACATTCTGATCTTTTATCGTCACCAGTAGAAAAAACAAGTAAAATTGGAATCTACTTAAAAAAATTCTAGAGTTACCTCATACAGTTTTTGAATTAGAAAATAGACTAAATGGTGTTAAATTGTGTAGTCTAATCTCTTAGCAAAGCTACCCTGCTGTCCCAAATAACATATTTTTGAGCTATCTTTGTATTATTGACATAGTTTGTAAAGTCAGTCATCAACAAACTGATTGTATTTTTTGTCAATAGGTTTATATTGTTTTAGGGTTTATTTTGCAGCAAATCACCCAAATAAGATATATGTATAAGTAACGAGGAGTACGATTAGAAATCCATAAAAACACCATAACATTTTGTTGTTAGCAAGCATATGTTTGGTGCAATAAACATTATAAAATTATTTCAATCCAAAAAGATTGACTTCTAAACAACATCAAGTCTAAAAAAAAAAAAAAAAAGAGTGGCGGGATCAGCGTGATTCTCAAATGGCCTCCAAAAGGGTCTACGTTTACAAAATACATTATAAAATAGCAAAATTCACCTTTATTTAAATTTTAACAATATAAAACGCACATTAAATCTACAAAGACAGCGACAAGTCTAAAAGGACAACAAAATAAATAAATGAATGTAAAAAAATAATCGCACTGTCTGGGGGAGAGAGAAAGACAGTTCATTGGGCCCTAAAGCGCCCTTGGGACACTTCACTACAGAGATTCCAATTTATTTATCTATTTATCCCATCAGCCAGAGTATAGAATTTTTGTGTTTTAACTAGTTGAAATACCTTTTTCCATTTTTAGTTGGTGTAATAGTTGTGCCTTAATTAAATGCCAATCAGGCTTAAAAGGGATTTTACACTGTCTAGTTATGACAATTTTCACAGCTGTTAAAGCGTGAAGCAGTAATGTTAGTGAGTTCCTTTTATTTTGAGGGAGAGTTTGATGAAGAAGCATCACTTCTGGTTTAAAAGCAGAAACACATTTTGATATATCCCGAACTAGCATGCATTACATCCGAAGTTTTAAAGAGGAAAATATAAATTAATACATACAAAAAAAATAAATGTACTCCTAATTATGATATGGGAAAAATAACTTTTCCAATCTATGCTCATTTAAATGGTGCTTCTAAGTCTGCATCCAACCAAAGTAGACTAACTTTTAATTGCTCAAGCTCAATGGTTATGATGTTAACAATTCATTGACCATATACCCTCATTGATGTCTTAATGTCTTTCTGAAATTATACTTCCACTTAATTACCACTGTCCCATCTAAAATTCCCCCAGGTTATTCTTACATCAGTGATGATGCATGTTACATAGTTACATAGTTACATAGCTGAAAAGAGACTTGTGTCCATCAAGTTCAGCCTTCATGTTGGCATGCAGATATTTAGTTATATTTTCCCAACTGCTCTGTCAGCTTCAGGCATAGCCTGGACATGTACACCTTGTAACACATTTTATAATGTATCCAGATAAAATCATTATATTTATAAGATATATAATATTTAATCAAATACAGCAAACTTGGTAAACTCATCATTCATGGTCCTATGAGAAATACTCCATGGTATATAGTGTCACAAGTTAAGAAACTTGAGGCATTTTCTCAGTAGATAACCCCACATTATATTTCTTGTTCAAACATTTTGCAAGTTATTAACTATTAAATAAGACACAGACATACTAGAATTCTTGAACTTCTTGGGGTCAGATCAAGCTTTATCAAACTCATTCCATCTCACCTATCTTCTCTGAGGACCACTTAAAGAAGAAGATGATCACTTTTGGTCAGAAAGACAGGGAAGTCCCATGCTCTATCCAACCACAGCCTTTAGGTAGGTAATGAGTTAAGAACTTATGTAAAAGTTGATAACACTAACCTAAGACTTGAGGTAGTGATGTTAGTGTTTAGGGCTAAGGTAATTACTGAATTTAAAGTCCATGTATGTACTTTGACAAATACCGAGGTAAGAGATGGGCTGAGATAAGCACTGTATCAGCAAAAAGATCCATATTTAAGCAGAAACTGGGCTGCGGTAAATATTGAGGGCAGCATTGAGGCAATTATAGAGATACAGGCTGAGGAAAACCCCTAAGTACTAAAAAAAACTTAAAGTAATTGTAAGGTAACTAATAAGGTGAGAGCTTAGAATTAGCAATGAGCAGTTCTAAAGTAAGCATTGAGGTAAGTATTGAGGTAAGTCCTCAAGTAAAAATTGGGTTTAGAGCTGATGTAGTCCTAAGATAAATATTGAGGTATGAGCAGAGAGGCAAGTCCTAAAGCAAGCAGTAAGGTAAAAGCTGAAGTACTCACCCCAGTGACCACTGCAGGCTCTCCCATGGATAAGAGCAGGGTAGCACCTAACAGAAGTGCAAAGTATTTCCTCATGTTGTGGAACCGGAGATTCGCTGAGTTCTAGACAGAAGGGGTTCCGCGGAGGAGGTCGCGGTAAGCCTGCGGAGTGAGAGGAGAAGACCTTCAGCCAGGAGATGCAGGACTTGGTGAAAGCGATGGTTCTGGAGAGCAACCCGGCTGCGTCCTGAGTGTAATGCGGACTGTTGACTTTGGTCCCTCTCTCCGGTGTGCTGAGCTGTTATAAAGCCCGGGCTCCATGACTCAGAGAAAGAAAGAAAGGCATGCCTGGTGTCAATCACAGTCCACGAGGCTGGATAAAGGAGGACCCACGCCTTTCTGGCCATGTTCCTCCACACCTCCACTGGCTAAATGAAGCATCACTAGGTGAACACTTCAAGTCACCAGGTGACTTCATTCTCTGCCTGCATCCTGTGAGGTATTCAGGAGAAACCCTGGCAGACATCCAGCAGTAATGCTACCGAGCTATTAATATTATACAAGCAGTGTGCTGGCAATGCTCATAATTATCAGAGGCTCTGAACAATGAAGGGTAGGGGCTGGTCCTGCTAACACTCCAACCAATGAAATTTAACACCAGGTATCAGCCAAGTCTTCATTATATGGGAACGCATGATGTGCACATAACACTGATACCTTACTGTACTTACCTTACAGTTAAATGTCTGTCAGTATCACACTAAGATACAAATTATATTAGAGCAACTTTATTTCAGTGTGTAAAGAATTATACAAGAGTATGTAATATATATCTGCCATCTATCTATCTATCTATCTATCTATCTATCTATCTATCTATCTATCTATCTATCTATCTATCATCTACACATATATATGTAAAGATCTTTCTATGTGTCTGTCTATCAATCTGTCTGATATCTTTGCAGATACATAAAAAAAACTATGTGCATTAGACAGAGACAGACAGTCAAACAGACATATATTTATAGTACCATTACGTTGACTAATAGTAACATCCCCTGTATTGTATATGTATATATTAATGTATTTACAAATGCATACAGTTATGCATATGTTTATGTAAATGCATAATATCTCAGGTAGCTCTGCAGTTTAAAAATAATTAGAATTAATTACTGGAATGATTCAGACATACATAGGCAAATGAGGTACTCCAAATAAAATGTCTATCAGTATCACACTAAGATACAAGATATGTTAAATGAACTTTATGTCAGTGTGTAAAGAATTATACAAGATTATATAATACATGTCTGCTTATCTATCTATTTTTATATCTGTTTCTCTGTCTCTCTGTCTATCTATTTTTATATCTGTTTATCTCTGTCTATCCATCCATCCATCTATTTGCTCTGTATCTGTGTGTTTGTCTATCAATCTGTCTGCCTGTTTGTCTGTCTCTCTCTCTCTCTAATGCAAATAGTTTTTATGTATGTGCAAAGATATATATATATACATTAAATTGGATAAAAGTTTCATCTCCTGGACATAATTTGAAACCAGAGTAATCTGACTGTACCTTTCCTGTTTAAATACTTTTTATATATATATATGTATGTATTGTATATGTGTAGATACATGTATTTACATATGCATACAGTTATGTAGATGCATAATATCTCACGTAGCTCTGCAGTTTAAAAATAATTAAAATTAATTACTGGAATGATTATGACATGCATAGGCAAATAAGGTACTAGAAATAGCATCAGGTAGATTTTAATTCAATTTACATACACCCTCAGGAACTTTTGTTGCAACTGTTAATTGTTGGTGAAGGAAATCAAGTTCTCGATAGGGAGCACAATAATAGCAATATAAAAACACCACTTAAATTGTGTTTAGATACTATATCTCTAAAGCAGTGTCTGTCACAAGTGTTCTACAATATCTGGGGGTCTTCCTCCTGGCCAACTATGCTTTAGATGTGATCATCCCAATAAATAATTGGGGGGCACTACATAGAAGTAGATTTTTATTGTTATTATTACTACTTACCTATGTAGGTTAAGGGCAATTTGCGTGTTTAATGTACAGCAAATATTGTTTTAACTTGAACCTTCTTTTAATCAAAAAAGAAACATGAAAAGTTGTTAATTAGCACTTTTCACGTATTTCTTTCACTGTACAAATACATAACAAGTCAAGGTAGTATTAGCATTTTGTTGTATAGATCCTGTTCCTGCACTTCTTAATTCTCTGCCATTTAAGAGATAATACACTTTCAGGGTTATTCACTAAACACTAGATCAGGGGTAGGCAATCTATGGCACATGTGCCATGCACGGCACTCTAGGTGTCTTTGCACGGCACTCAAGGCTTGCTCTGGCCTATCAGGAGTCCCAGTGAAACTTCAGATATCTGCTAATATGAAAAGGTGGTGAAGGACAATCCTCAATTTATGCATAGAATAAGTGATCTCAGTTTGCTTCATTCCAGCACTTGTGAATGGGAATCCACACTGGAGTACAACAGCCCACAGCTGCTACTGCAGCTCCTGTCCTTGACCTGTACCTGGTCAGCCTGGTCCCCATTGGACCCCAGGGAAGCCATCCACACTGCTAGATATACAGAGAGCTGCAGAATAACCCTCCCCCTCATACAAATAATACGAACAGCCCACACACAAACGCACAATCCGCACAGACGTAACACCACTAACAATCCACATACATGCACACAAACCCACATGCAGTCTCTCACATGCAATACCCCAAACAGCTACACACATATACACACCACCAAACACACAATGTGACATATCCATCCACACACACAATTCCACAAGCAGCCCCCATACAAAACCCACATTCATAGGTGTGATACATGATACCACAAACTACTAATGAACATATAAAATAGAATAGCTCATATACGCACAAATACAATGTTACAAAGCAACTGCAGTATAAATAACACAAGCAGAATATGGCAACATGCACACCTCAATTTAAAAAGAATAGGACGGGCATGCTACTGGACATCACAATCCTATTTCGGAACAGTGCTGCTAAAAGGTTGCCTACCCCTGCACTAGATGTTGTCCAGATGGACAAAATCTTGTGAAAATGACTGAATTCGGACCACAGTGGCAATTCTCATATTCACTAAAACCAATTATATTCGGAATTCGGTTGGTCTGAGTATATCTGCAGCAATCGCCCAAATGCATTTGATGTCTGGACTAAAACTATTGCTTTCATATTTAAATCCTATACAAAGAATATAACTTGGAATACGCAGAAAGCCTTGGTTTTACTAAAAGTCTGAACCAAATGCATCCAGCAGAATGCCCATTCACCAATTAAAGTTCACTCGCTTTGTTGCAAGTGAATCATGGTTTGAAGTACTATTTGCACACTGGCTGCATTGGCAACTAGCAGGCAGATACTTAAAAACCCTTGGCATCAGAAGTGTTAATTATGTGGCACTTACTAGCCAGCTGGCACATTAAAAAATTTAAGAAAAATAACTTAATAAATAAAAACGTTATGGGGCAATAAGACCCACATATTACTATAAGGGAAGTTTAATTTTTAAATGTTAATTATTAATGCGTAATCTTTAAACCTAGCGGCTTGGCAGTCATTGCTGCCCATTAAAAAGAAAGATCTCATCCAATAGTGATGGGATTTGTAAAATAACAGGCGGGGGACATAGTCCCCTTCCGTGGGGTATTTAGAATAAATAAAGGGGGATGAACAGATCACTGGCCCCTTATCTTGATACTTGCCTCTCACTGATATTGCGTAGCGTGGGAAATGGTTATGTATATTCCTTACACATGAGAAAACTTGAAAAATGGACAAAATACCGCTGTCAAGTTTTGACAGTTCATGTTTCGCATGTTGTACTCATGCATATCCCTGAATTTTCACCCAAATAAGAAATATGGGTGATGGGAACTTAATGTTCTGGCTAGAGTACCATCAGCAGGAAATGCGATTGGTTTTGAGTAATGAGCAAGCAGTAGTTTTGTGGCTTCTTGAAGAGCTGGCTGAGCATGATGAGATTAGTCCATCATCATCTGGCAATTAAATATAAGCAGCCGATTTAACAGAGGCTGGTGATGAAATTGTTAAATAAAAAGTGTTAAAACAACATTCGCCTTGGGGATATACTTTCTACATCTCAACATTTCAAATCTTCAAAAGGTTTAGCTTTAAAATCGTAATTAATTTATTGCAATATTTGTTTTATACCTTCTAAAAATTAACTGAGAGAAAGTGGACATTTTAACAATTAGAACTAATTAGTGAATCTATTTTAAGTTATTTTACCTTAAGTTGCATTTGTTGTATAGAAATTATTATTATAATTTTTTTTTATTCTTTATTTTTGCAGTGCATATACATATAACAGTCGCTTGTGAGGTACCCCAACGACAATCCTCTAGTGTGTCGTAGTCATTTGTAACATTAATGCATATGAGAAAGCATGCACAATTTTATAATTAAGTAGAGGTTAACAAGAGTAGCATGGTCTAGATACCGTACATGCAGGTGTCCTGTATTGTCATGGCAGTATGTACTAGCTAATATGCAAAACATGGTAAACAATATCATGGCACAATGATATATTAGTGATAAGTTGGTTACAAAAATTACGCCTGATAGGCTAGCCTACGCTGGACACTAGCGGAGTAACTGGCATAGCTGGGTGCCTTATTGTAGATTAGCACGTCAGTTGTGGGGTGAGGCTGGTGAGGTACTGGGACAGGCTAGCAGGCTAACAGACTAACTGCTTGTGGGTTGCCAGTGCCTCTAGCTTAATTCACTAAGGTAAATCAAAGTGGTGTTGGTTAAAAATAAAAGAGTGAGTAAGAAGGAAATCCCTAGGTATAACTCTGCTAGTCAACTTCAAATAACATGCTAGGTCTACTGTGCCTAGTGGCTAATAAAAAGGAGACGTAAATCATGCTGTCTAGATATAGCTAGTGTTTGCTGTTCGATGTTAATTTAGGGAATTATGCTTATGCATGGTATGTCAAGGAAAGGGCACATATTCTTATTGTTAAAGCTGGTTACATGTCCTGACAGTCTTTTTTCAAGAGGTAAGTGCACCTGCCAGATGCAGTGAGTATTACAAGCAATTGGTAGTAAGGCAGGCCGTGTGTGTCGTGTCAGTCAGCCGTTACCCTGCAGGATCATGAAGTCTTCCTGGTATGGCGATCTGCGCCATGCTTTCAGCAGTCCAGGAGTGCGTGGGAGACTGGCTCGTGGCTTTGTGTGAGTTGCGCCTTTAGAGTAGGTTCTTGCGTTATGGGTCACTGCGGGCACTTCCATGGTGTAGCTTAAAGTGGAGCCTCTGGGGATTCTGAGGTCATCGAGGGGGAGGAATAGTGCCCACTGTTTGCTGAGGCCTCCGTTTTGGTAGCGGTCCCCTCTGCAGCGCTGAACACTCTGCTAGCAGCACCGATGTTATACTTTGCATCCTGCTGGCAAATGCACGCTGGTGTCGTTTCTCCCAGCATCGCAGGAAATTTTCTTCGAGGCGTTGTAGGGGATCTGTGGTAGTGACCTGATGGCACCTATGGCTGGGAGGCAAGCTTTGAGTATAGGGTGAGTAGTCAGCTGTCATCTTGGGTGCGCCACGAGGGCCAGCTTCTTGATGCAGTATTCGAGACTTGGGATTCGTGCCAGGTAGGTTGCTCTCAGCTCCCCTTTGTGTTTTGTTGTCGGACCCGCTGTGAGGGTCTCCGCCAGGGTCGGTGGCGGGACCTGTGCTCTTATGGTGAGGTGCCTTGAGTCTCCGACATTTTACAAGGTAGGCCTCGGCTGTTAGGCTCCTCGTAGCTCGAAGTCTCCCCAGTGGGGACCGGGATGAGTTTGTTTTAAGTCAAAAGCTTCAAAAGTGTAGCCTAAGAGGCCAAATTTCTCCGGAGCCTCTCCTGCATGCGACCGGTCAACATGGCGGTCCGGCCCCGCCCCCCGTATAGAAATTATTAAATACAAAACTGAGAAAATATTTTTTCGTTTTTTGTTGTGTATACAAATATGGTATCAGAAGAAAGCCCTAGTTGGCATTTAAAAAAATATATATATAATATGTATGGGTGCAGTTAAACAGAAAGTGGGAAATTCTGGTAGAATAAACGCATGGCAAAAGTGCCGAAATGATCACAAACGTGCTGCATAATAAAAGAGTGCATTTAATGGGTTAAAATTCTATTTAGGAGGGGCAGAGCTTGACCATCAACCTGGAGAGACGCCATTCCTCCACAAGCCTCGATAAATCCAGGGAATATCAAGCTACAAGCGGCCCATCCAGCTACAAAAAGTGGGCACCAAGACCCCTTAACCCACCCTGAGGCGGTAGATGCCGTTCTTCGCGGCCTCCCATCAGCCCAAGCGGAGAAAGAAAACTGGGGTCTACTGCACGCTGTCATACGCAGGCCTGGAGGCGATCCTGAGCGGTACAGCGGCAAGGCAAATGTGGGACAGGGAAGCCCCCAAGACGACAGACCTACCGGCACACATGCCAGCTATGGGACGCCACTCCCAATGACCACAACATACCACATACAACAGGGATATCCGGGCCATGCTTCAATGGCCTATGCAGGCCAAAACCCGCCCCTGCCGAATCCCAGTGCCCTGTAACCCACTCTCATCACCCAGACCCAGAGGCCTCCACGGACACCCAAGTAGAGAGTCCAAACCAGCCGGTCGACCCAGCTGACATGGCCCCAATCACCAGGCAGGACCTAAAAACCCTGCTGATGGACTTTCACAAAATTCTAGCGGCGGAACTTGCGTCCATTAAAAAGAACATCAAAGCAATTACCGAACAGGTGCAGGCATCTGAAAAAGACATCACGAGCCTGCAGAACCACCTGTCGGAGCCACAAGAATCAGTACAGCAAATACATACACACCAAAGAGATATGTCTGCACAGCTCACTGCTCTGGAAGAAAGGCAAAGGCGCACTAACCTTAAAATAAGGGGCATCGCTGCGGAAATCTCACCAAACGAGCTACCACACTACTCCAGACGCCTCCTGGCCACAATCTTGCCTCCAGCTAAAGCGAAAAAACTAGCCACAGCAGAGATCTATCGTCTACCCTCATCCGTCAGGGCACCAACAAACTTAGCCCGAGACGTGATACTTAAATGTCCAACAGTACACCCACATATACACCCACACTTTGTAGTGGGACAACGAAAGCACCCCTCCCACCCTCCAGCAATGCCCCTGATCAGGAGTAATTACATCTAGGATCTAGAACACACTCCCCAAGCAAGTAGCTGCACTGTGGAGCACACACACACAAACACGTTCAGCACCTCCGAGGACGTACCCCATGTATCCCGTACAGCAGTACCGGCACTACGCCACTCAGGCAAATACTAGCACCCCTCGTATATTAGTCGTTTGCATGCTCCAGCAGAGCAACACCTCTTGTAGTAAAACAGCTGGGGCTAAATTCAACCCTTAAGCCTCTCCACACTCCAACAACACCATATCTCGCAAAAACATACTCTCCCTTAACCTCAAACGTACCACACTAAGATGCCCAACTTGATAGATGAGGCTGGGAAGCCTTTATATAGCCCCACACACGCATTCGTAAAACACTACAGGTCCATTATCACAAACCTTATGAAACCGAAGAGATACACCACGATCGAAACATACAGTCAGCCTGTACACAGCTTGTCCCATAAAACATACTAAAAAAGTGCTTATCCATGACTGCCACACAACTGTTGAAACTATGTCTGTTTTTCAAATTGCCTGTGTCCGCTATTGTGGCATTGCAAGCATGTACATATTGATTGATGCACAAAAAAATAAAGAATTAAAAATTCTATTTATGTTTTCTTTTGAAAGAAAATGCGTACAATATAATACATCATTTAACAAAATAAGAGCTTTAACAATCTTTTACCAGTACTTGCTATGCACTATCTGGAGAATTAGTAAGCAGTCACTACAGAGCCAAGAATTTTAATTTATTCTGCAGACCCACACAGTTGTATTTCAGTAAAAGGTGCGTTAAATTCCAATTGTGTGAGTTAGAGAAAATAATTACAATATTGCCGAAATGTGCAACCAATTGCAATAATATGATCAAGGAATCTAAAGTGGTTACATCATGTAGGAAATTTTATCCAAACACTCTTGTAGATAGAGAGATTGCAGATATGAGCACCTTTTGACAGATTAAACCTGGGAGTGATATTTCTAAAGATTATCATTGTGAAATCAGAAGCTCAATGACTCATTTGTGCATTGTGGGTTTTTTTTTAGTCCTCGTCATCTGTGGCTCCATTCCCGTCCATACTTTTAGGGGTTAAGAATTAACAGGACTAGTCCATTTGGTTTAGAACAGGGACCTCAAACTCTGATGTTGATGGCCTACAACTTCAAGAAATCTTTAATAGCTATAGATTGCCAGAGAATCAAGGGATTTGTTGTTCAGAAACATCTGGGGGGAAGAATTTGAGATGCTTTGTCCTTATGGTAGCAAACGAGATTTGAACTTAAAGGGACACTAGGCACCCAGACCACTTCAGCTCATTGAAGTGGTCTGGGTAATGTGTGTCTATTGCCCTTAGTGCTGCAATGTTAAACACTGCAATTCCAGAGAAACAGCAATGTTTACATTGCAGCTCTAAGTCTGCCCACAGTGGCTCTCAACTAGACGGCTACTGAAGGCGTTTCCTGCATCCAAATGGACCTTTGACAGTGGTCATCCTCACACCCTGCATGAGGACGTCCATCATCAGATTTTTCCCCCTTTTAAACCTTTATTGACCACCGCAGGAGGGTGTGAGGGAGGGGGGTGGCAGAAGGAGCTATAGTGCCAAGAATACAGCTTTGTATTCCTGGCACTTGTAGTATTCCTTTCAAGTACACAAACCTATCTAGCCCGGTCCCTCTTACAAACTCTTGGCAACCAGAGACATAAGGAACTGGGAATATTATATAATATTGTATTACACAGTCCTGTGATTAATACTTTTATAAAAAGCATTGGAGTTTGACATCTAACAAATAATACGTTGCATTCCACCACTCCCAATCAGATCATTTAGAGGAAGGAACAAGTGGACGTTATACATTATAGTGTATGTAGGGCATTTAAGTCCCCTAGATTTCATATCACAATCCATTCTCCATAGAGCCACTGGAATTTTTTCTTTTTTATAATTTTTTTTGTAGATTGTTATTTTTATTTGTAGCATCGGTTTGAAAGTTTTTGTTTTGTCTATACTTTTAAAGGTGCACTCCAAGCATCATAATGACTACAGCCCTCTTACCTGGTCCTGTCATGTGCTGAGGGTCCTCTCTTGCTGGCTGGGAATTACATCCAACTTATATAGAGTCAGCTGGTGCTCTCAGTCAACGAAACCAAGTCTGTGCATAATAATTAGCCTGCACTCACTTTCTTTCAGGCTTCCGATATTATGTTTAGCAATACCCACCAAGTGGCCCTAAGTGTGTAGACCACCCTAAAGACCCCTCCAGCTTGCAGGCCGCATCGACTGTACCAGCAGAAGTTCTGCCACAGCAACAAACTGCTATGCATTGTGTGTGTTCTGACAACCTGTTCAGGCAACCTTCATCCATTGCTCCATGGTCCAGTTCTGACACTCACATCCTCAGTGAAGGCTCTTTCAGAAAAGGAGGGGGGTGGGGTCAATATGGGCACTCTGCTTGTCTGTGGCTACATAGCACAAAACACAGCAAACTATGATGCACTGTGTGTTTTGACACAGGATGGATGTTTAGAGGTAAATTCTTTGGGGTGAGTCTTTACTATTATTCTTTCAGACTACACATATTTGTGAAAGGCAGAGGACATACAAACGTAATATTAAATATACATCTTGCTGTGGAATTCCACCATAACAAATCTGTTTCCTTCTTTTAACATTTAGCAGATTTGAAATCATCTATATTAACTTTAGTCTCATTTTAAATGTAAGATTTCAGGCCATCTCACTCTGTTCTTTTGTACCAGTTTCACTAATGATGTTTTGCTATGGCTAGATTCCATATATTTTGTTGATGTACCCATTGTACAGCTCTGTGTAAAATCTTTCACTTTAGTAACTCTAATTATAATAATAGAAGGCAGGATATGACTTCATAAGGGGCAAGGTAAAATATATATGACAATAAGGGGCTGGCCTATTGTTTGGTGGTGTTATAGTATAGGTGCAACACATGAAGTGGTCTGTAGTATAAATAATAAAACATGATATATTTATTCATGTCCAAAAAGTTCACTTCTATAAAATATTGTATTCTTATTTTGAGGATTCTGAAGTAAAGAGCTTTTTGAGATGATTTTTCCTGTCATAAACAATCAACAAAGACATTATTGTTTTCTCTGTTTAAATTCTGAGGCATCTAAAATACATTTATATATTACTTTTCATAAAATGAAAAATCTGCATTATGGTGGTTGGTTATTTATTTATTTATTTATTAATATATGTTTGCAAATCACTTAAAGGGATTGCTGGCGTTTTCACAGAAAATCTGTGCTATAAACCCGGAAGTGCCCTCTAGTGGCTGTCTAGTAGACAGCCACTAGAGGAGGAGTTAACTCTGCAAGGTAAATATTGCAATTTATGAAAACTGCAATATTTACAGTTGCAGGGTTAAGGGTAGTGGGAATTGGCACCCAGACCACTCCAATGGGCAGAAGTGGTCTGGGTGCCTGGAGTGTCCCTTTAATCAGGGAAGGGCTTACTTGCACAAATCTTCTTGGAGTTCACAAATCTTCTTGGAGTTCCCTTAAAGCGACACTATAGTCACCAGAACCACTACAGCTTAATGTAGAGGTTCTGGTGTCTATAGCCTGTCCCTGCAGGCTGAGCACTGTAAATGCTGCCTTTTCTACTGCCCAGGTACACCTCTATGTGCAGTCACTCAGACAGCCACTAGAGGTGCTTCTCAGTCCAGTGCTGCATAGTGTGCAGCACTGACGTTCAGCGTATCCACGCTCTGCATGGAGGAGTTGAACGTTCTCCACAGAGATGCATTGATTCGGTGCATCTCTATGAGGAGATTCTAATTGGCTTAGTGTGGCATTTGCAGCTCATACACAAAAGCCTCCCAATGCCTTCCTACGGGAAAGCATTGGATTGGCTGAGATCATGAAGATTGATGATCTATGCCATGGAGGCGGAGCCTGGTGGGGCCATCCGCAGAGTGGGATAAAAGGTCAGTAAAATTACCTTTCCCAAGACTTAAGCCGTTAGACTGCAGTGGCACAATCTATACATTAAAATCGCTTCAGTAAGTTGTTTTGGTCCTTAGAGTGTCACTTTGAATAAATACTTTAGAATAGTGTTTGGTTTACAAGATTATTGTGCATTCAAACTTCCTGTTTTTTATGACCCATCTTGCTGAGAATCTAAATAGATCTGTTTTTAAGTATTTCTTACATGTCAACATGATTTCTATGTTTATGAATTACTCATGCATCTTAACTTGTTTTTCAGTATGTAATTGGCATGCCATTATATTTCATGGCCTCGATATCTTTGTCCTTCCCACCAAGGCTTGCGAATAGTATTTAGAACAGGATACGTTTGACTACATGAAAGAAGGTAACATAATAAAAGAAATGGCTGACCCTGTCCTTGGTGTAGAAATATTTATACTGCAACTGTCCTATCTTTGTTTAAAATGCGCATTACAATTTGTTTTACTTTGAAATTACTTTTCTTTTGTCCTTATGTAAAATAAGTTGAAATATTGGCACTAAATGTATTCTAAAACAACACTGTTCCTTTACATTAGAGTACATTAAGTGCATATTGAATACCCTCTATAATACAGATCGACTTGTCATGACTTGTCATGTTAAGCAATGATTGGAAAGCAAGTGAGTATGATTATTATGACTTTTATTACTATATTATTTCTGGAGCAAAAGCAAGTTTTTAGTGCATCACAAAGTGATTGAACCATTCCATTTTCACCAATGCACAAAAATTTAACTTTAGCAGTGTAACAAAATTACATTAACACAGTTAAATATGGAATTAAATTGATATTATATGAAAAACCATACTTATAAAAACAGTATTATTTGAGAATATATTCATATTAGTGGAGGCGTAGGAAAACAATAGCCACATAAAGAAGAGGGATAACTTTATATTTATCCACAATGTAAACAAAAAAAATGGTCTTAGTAACATTTCATTCATAGAAAAAAATATCGACTTACTATAAAACGTGAGTAATGTTTTTCACGTCATGTTTTTTTTTTTTACTTTTTTTTTTATTACAGAGTAATTAGATAGTAGCCAATGTATGACAATATTAATTTCTGTACAAGACTACCCCTATTCCCAATTATAACTGTTTTTATTTGATTATTACTGTTATACTTTGCAGCTAATACAATGTGAGCAGGATATTGCTTTGCTGCAGAGAAGTTTAGATAAATTGGGGGACTGGGCACTTAAATGGCAGATGAAATTTAATATAGAAAAGTGCAAAGTGCACTTCAAGGTAAAGAATGCAAAAGCAACTTACACCCTAAATCAAGCATGTCAAACTCAAAGTCTGGCACGGGCCACATAAACAAGGTTTAAGTTTATGTGGGCCGCAAAAAAGCAGCATCCCTCTCTACTAAATCCCAGTCCCCCCCTCTACTAAACCACAGCACTCCCTCTGCCACCCTGTGCCAAATCTGATCCTCCTGCTACTTCTTGAAACCCTGTGAAGGTGGAGCACGTTGATGTCACGTGGCATTGCGTGCCTCCTTGCACCTCCAGGTACTCCACTGTCCAGTCGCAGCCAATTCAACACTGACCAACACACACACACTCACTGACAGACACACTCACTCACAGACAGACACACTCACTCACAGACAGACAAAAACACACACAGACAGACAGACAGACACAGACAGACAAACAGACTGACAGACAGACACAGACACACATACTCACTGACAGACACACACACACACACACACACACAAACACACACACACACACACACATACTGAAAGACAAACAGACACACACACACACACACACTGACAGACACACAGACAGACAGACACACACACACTCACTGACAGACACACACAGACACACACATACTCACTGACAGACACACACACACAGACACACACACACATACTCACCGACAGACAGACAGACACACACACACTGATACACAGACACAGACACACACACATACTCACTGAGAGACACACAGACAGACACACACATACTCACTGACCGACACACACACACACACACACAGACACACATGTACTCACAGACAGACACACACTGACACAGACACACACAGACAGATACACACTGACAGAGGCACACACACACACACTGGCACAGACACACACACTGACAGAAACACACATTTACACATTATTGGACTCACATAATTTAATTTATCCCTACCTTTGGGAGCTGGTGTGGGGATCTTCTGTCTGGAGTTCTCCTTCCTGCTCCTCACTGCTCCCTCGCGGGTTTAGTGATGCCAGGTGTCGGAATATGACATCATATTCCGGCGCCCAGCTTCACTACAGACTGCAGACGGTGCGCGAGGGAGCAGGGAGGAGCAGGAACACTGAGCTCCCTCGCTGGCCCTCCTCCCAGGCCGGGTAAGTTTTAGCAGAGTATGCACCTGCAATGTGGGGAAAGCAGGTGCCTACTCTACTATAACACCAGCATGTACTCGCGGCTCGCCTTTTGTCCTTGAGTGCCGCATGCAGCCCGTGGGCCGCGAGTTTGACATGCTTGCCCTAAGTGAATTAGGGATAACAACACACGAGAAGGAGTTGGGAATTGTTATAGACAACAAACTAGGTAACAATGTGCAATGTCAATCGGCAGTTGCTAAGGCCAGTAAGATATTGTCATGTATAAATAGGGACATTAATTCTCGGAATGAGAATATCATTTTGACTCTTTATAATATGCTGTGAAGTTTTGGGCACCTGTTCTATAGAAGGATATCAATGCACTAGAAAATGTGCAATGGCAGCCTACAAAATTAATAAAAGGAATTGAACATTTTAGTTATGAAGAAAAGTTTAACAAATGTAAATCTCTTTAGTGCATTATACAAAAATATCCAGGCCCACTACAAACCATTGCCTGGAAATCTATTCATAAACAGGACTGTACAGAGGACACAAGGTCACGCACTTTGAATGGAAGAAAGGCGATTTAGTCTAAGGCAAAGGAAAGGGTTTTTTACACTAAGAACAATAAGCTTGTGGAATTCTCTGCCTAAAGAAGTGGTTTTATCAGAGTCTATACAGATGTTTAAACTGCAATTGAATAAAGACTTGAAAAAAACATAATGTTCAAGGATATACTTTTTAATTAGTGTGGTAATAGCTTCTTGATTGAAGGAGATATCTGAATGACATTCTGTGATCAAGAAGGACTTTTCCCCCTAATTTGTAACAAAATTGTAGATGTTTTAAACTGGGTTTTTGGCTTCTCTTGGATCAACAGCAAAACAAATGAGAGAAAAGATGAATTTCATGGATGCATGCCTCTTCAGCCATGTAATTATGTAGCAATAAAAAGTAGAGTAAATATAATTTTCTCATTACAACAAAATATAAAACAAAATACGTTTTATTTTAAATCCATCTCTCTTACCCTTAAACTGATATTTTTAACGTAGGCCTTAATTGAATATTTCTGGATAGCATTTTAAAATAATTTAATATTTCTGGGTAAATATAATATAATTTATTTTATTTAACATAATTTAATATTGTGAAAATATATTTTAATATTTCCTATCTTGTTATTTATTGTATTGATATTTATATATGTAATATATTTTTGATACTTTAATATTTTTAAAAACGTTTATCCAAAAATGTTAAATCAGTTAAAAACTTTTTAACAAATATTAAATCATATGAGTGTTGGTGGGTGTTTTCTTTGTTAATATTTGATTTAACTCAATTTTATTATATTTTATTTTGGTTTAACCTATATCTTATACAATGCCTAATAACCAAGTGATATTCTGTGTACGTTCCAAGAGTTGATTGTAAGCCAGTGGAAATGCATGTTTAAGATTTGTTCAGATTAATACTTTGACTTAGGTGACTTGGTTGACTTGGTTTACAGAATTTACCAAAACATTGTGGTTCTGCAGAACGGCACTGTTGCTGTCAGATTGAAATAGCAGAGTCCAATTCTGGTATTTCAACCAGATGGTCTTATTGGGTATTAACCTTACAGTGTTTTAGTAGGGGAAAGCATTGGATTTGGTGAGATCGTCAAGATCGATTATCTAAGCCAAGGAGGCAGATCTTCCCATGGAGACTGCCGCTGTAAGGGAGGAAAGGTAAGTAAATTACCCAGGGCTACATTTACTATCTGTGCCGCCCCAAGGCCAGTTTCTTTAATGCAACCCAGCCCATCATATATGCAAAGCCTGGTGGGTGGGTGTGTGTGGGTGTATATGATTAGATGGATGAATGTGACTAGTTTGGGGTATGTGATGATGGATGAATGTGAGTAGTTTGGGCTATTACTGTATGGTAATTATGACTAGGATGGATGCTGGATAGCAATAAGTGCAAGTTGGGTGTGGATAGGTGACATATTATGTGGCTAATTATGTGTATGTGACAGGGTGAGTGGGTATGACTGGGTGGATAGTGGAATATGATAAGTCTAGAGAATGGTTTGGCTGCCTGCGGGGGAGAGAGGACTGCCCGGTACGGTGTGATGCATTACTATTTGTCATCATTTCTTCCATCCTCTCCTGTATATATATATATATATATATACAAATATATATCATATGTAAGTCAAGCCTAGTATTGTTACACAACATTCTGAAGTTGAAACAATTATATCACTAGAATTTTTTTGCGAGATCCGAAGATGTCGGTCAAAGCACACTCCCAATTGATTTGGGGAGATTTAGATCTTTTGCTGGTTAGATGTTATAAGTGTATTAAGTATTCAGAAGTAACAATAAGATTAGTTAACAATTATTAACTGTTTATATTTCTTTATTAAACCTTCAGATTATGAAGGGTTGGTAATGGTGTAACATTAGATATTGGTTGTTATGGTGATTTACACTCTTTTAAAATTATGCATAGCATAGCAAATATATTCTAAAAAAAAAAACATTCTTCTTTTCTACATATGAAATCTTACATATAAGCTTTTAAGCTAAGATAAAATGAACCATTAATGTCACCGTAAGTGGATTTTTCAGTATATCATAAATATCCATGAACCTTGATTTCTCTTGTTTTTGTGATATACCGATGGGGGCAAGATGCCTGAGAATTATTAACTGCAAAGGTATTTTTTAAAAAGTAACCTTGACCAGTAACGTGTAAGCACAAAATCAAACATAGCTACGTGTAATAATTGTATCTAGACAGGCACACAAATTCTGGCTGTGTGCACGTAATGCATTATAGCTTCAGGGGGTTTTAATAAGTATTGTATAAAATAAAATGGATTCCACTTGTTCAGCTGCATTGTACACACTATCAATCAAGGTCAGTTACGCTGAAAGCTTCTTTTCATTGGGATGTAGTGATTCCTACTATAGCAGATACCAGGTATCCGTTGCCCTCACAGAGTTCAAATATTTATCCATTAATTTGCAGTGGTCTGTCTTCAATGACGAGCCTTGTGCAGAGCAGCCATTTACGTGCATGTTTCTCTTTGTGCGCATCATTATTTAATGAAGTGGAACATGGAGAATTAAAATTCTTTCTGCTTGATTTTCAGATTTTTTCTTTCACTTTCAAAACAGATATAGGTGTTTTTATTAACGCTACAGTGGAATATATCCCTGTTATGCTCTCGTTACCAAGTAATTAGAATGGTCTTCAAAAAAATTGTAAGAAACTGTCAATGTGAAATCCAAAGTTTTCTAGCAATTTTTTGTTTATCATGATAATTTTTATTAATTTTCAAAGACAATACAAAACTGTACATAAATATTTCGGTATCAAACAAACAAGCATACAGATTCCCTAAAGACTCTATTTTAGGGACATTGTATCAGTGTTAATTTTGGCATAAAAATCTCTATTTAGTTTTAGTCATAGTCTTTTGACTAAAAAGCTGTCACATCCTGTCCCTCGCTGCGGATCATTCTGGCTTTGGTTTCTGGTATCCAGTACTCTTTTTACAATTCTTGTTTAGTTTTTCTTGGTTTTTTGGTTTTCTATTCTATGTCTAGTTTTCTTTATGCTGGGTTTCTGGGTTCATTCTTATATTCCATCCCTGGATTTCCCAGTCTCTTGGATTCATTTAAATGTTTTTTTTATATGCCACACCCGTTTGTTTTCCATCATTCCTTTTTGTTTCGGTGTCCTGCAGGCAGCTGCTCAAGGCTTCTGCCCTTTCTTGCAGGTAAGTGCTATATATGTCTTCTTTGGTTGTTTTAGCGAACATTAGGCAGTGTAGGACCTGCCAGATATGGGGTACATTGGCGTTGTTGGCAGGCTTATGCAATATATGATCATATAATGTGACTAAATCCCCATGATTTTCATATATAGTGCTTAGTTATCTCTCCTCTTGTTTTGCCTATCTTGTCTTGTTTTAGTTTGTATACCCAGTCCATGTACAGTCCTGTCCAGTCATGCCCATGTTATGTTCATGTTTCCCTTGTGTCTTGTGTACATGTTCTGGGTTTAGCTTCCTATCCTTCTCTGGTTCTGGGTTCTCCTAGTTTTGTCTTGTTTTCATGTATGGTGCCTATCTCTAGTCTTGCCTTGTTTCTGTACTGGATACATTCTTGCTGCAGTACCTCCCTATTCAGCTCTGGGAGGTCTGCTTAATTCCTGCTCCTAGTTCCTGGGATCCGCATAAGCTGATTCAGGGTTCTGGTTGTGGCTGCACAAACAGGGCCGTCTTCAACGCAGGGCAAACGGGGCAGCTGCCCCGGGCCCAGTTTCTCTTGGGGGGCCTGAGGCACCTGCCCGTGGGCCCCGCTGACCCCGGCGGGCGGGTGGCCGGTCGGGCAGGAAGGCGGGCGCGCGAGGGAGCACTCACTGCTTCCTCTTCAGCTCCCTCGCGCACCGCACTGATGCCGGAGCCGGAAGATGACGTCATCTTCCGGCGCCGGCATCCCTACGCGGCGCGCGAGGGATCTGAAGAGGAAGCAGTGAGTGCTCCCTCGCGCGCCCGCCTGCCTGACCGGCCAGACAGCCAGCCCAGGAAGCCAGCAGCACCACTGGACCCCAGGGAATCCCCCCAGCACTCCAAAAGGTAAGGAGGCTGGGGGGATTACATTTAAAAAAAAAAAATGTGTGTTTGTGTGTATGTGTGTGTGTTTGTGTGTTAGTGTATGTGTTTGTGTGTTTGTTTGTGTGTGTGTTAGTGTGTGTGTTTGTGTGTTAGTCTATGTGTTTGTGTGTGTATGTGTGTGTTTGTTTGTGTGTGTGTGTATGTATGTGTGTTGGGTGTTTGTGTGTTGGTGTGTGTGTGTTGGTGTTTGTGTGTTGGTGTGTGTGTGTTGGGTGTTTGTGTGTTGGGTGTGTGTGTTGGTGTGTGTGTGTGTTGGTGTGTGTGTGTTAGTGTGTTTGTGTATGTGTGTGTTTGTGTGTGTTAGTGTATGTGTGTTAGTGTGTGTGTTTGTGTGTGTGTTTGTGTGTTAGTGTATGTGTGTGTTAGTATATGTATGTGTGTGTTTATGTGTGTTAGTGTGTGTATGTGTGTGTGTGTCAGCATGTCTGTGTGTGTGTCAGTATGTCTGTGTGTGTGTCAGTATGTCTGTCTGTCTGTGTGTCAGTATATATGTGTGTGTATATCTGTGTGTGTCAGTATGTGTATGTGTCAGTATGTCTGTCAGTGCGTCAATATGTCTGTTAGTGCATGTGTATGCATGTGTCAGTATATCTGTCTGTGTGCCAGTATGTCTGTGTGTGTGTGTGTCAGTATATCAGTCTGTGTGTGTCAGTGTATGTGCCTGTGTGTGTGTGTCAGTATTTCTCAGTGTATGTGGGTGTCAGTATATCTGTCAGTGTGTGGGTGTCAGTATTTCTGTCAGTGTATGTGTGTCAGTATGTTGATCAGTGTATGTGTCTGTGTGTGTGTGTCAGTATGTCGGTATATGTGTCTGTGTGTCAGTATGTCTGTATATGTGCCTGTGTCAGTATGTCTGTCAGTACGTCTACCAGTGTATGTGTCTGTGTGTGTGTCAATATATGTACCTGTGTCAGTGTGTCTGTCAGTGTATGTGCCTGTTTATCTGTATGTAGTCAGTGTATGTATCTGTGTATCTGCTTGTGCGTCAGAGTGTGTACCTGTGCATCTGAGCCGCAACTTTAAATACAAATACACCCCTCCATTCAAACTTCAACACTACATATAAAACACACTCCTGCATTGAAACGTCAACACTACATACAAGCACACTCCTACATTCAAAAACAAACACTACACATAAATGCACACTTGCATTCAAACTCCAGTACCACATACAAACACATTCACACAAACATACTCCATACAAACACATGCTTACATTCAAACATACTAACATGGCTCAGTGCTAAATACAACCCTGCAAGCATGGGAAATTGGTAGAGTCCCAGCTGTCAAAGCATTGTTGGAGTTGCACGACAGATGGGGTTCTACCTTTAGTCCAACCTTGCAATTGGGGGTCCCAATAAAATTCATTCTACTTTAGTACCGCCACTGCGTTGGGATGGATGCCGTGATTGCATACCAGGGAGTGAGGGGCGAGAGCGGCAGGGCACAGGGGGCCCAAGCAAACACTTGCCCAGGGTCCATTCGTTATTAAAGACGGCCCTGTGCACAAACGCTGGTGCTCAACACCAGGGGGCGTGTGGTTACCCTGCACCACACCCTGCTAATCCACCTCCACACTGTGACTCTTACTCTGAACATCAGGCATACTGGGTCCCAGTCCTCGCACCGCCTGGACAGTGTCTGGGTCCCAGGCACCAGACCGTCACCCTGACAAAAGCCATTTTAGTTTTAGTCATATTTTAGTCATCTGAATTGTTTTAGTTTTAGTCGACTAAATCTCCAGTAGATTTTAGTCGACTGAAATCTGATGGGTTTAGTTAAAGCCTCTGTCTCTTTTTCCTCTTCCCCAGCCCCTCTGTGTCTCTTCGTGTCCTCCCAGCCCCTCTACGTATCTCTCTCCGAAACCCTGGTCTGTCTCTTTTGCCACTTCCACAGCCCCTCTGTGCAGTGTTAATTTTGGCAACAAATTTCAATTTTGTTCTAGTTATAGTCTTTTGACTAAAATGCCATTTTAGTTTTACTTGTATTGTAGTCATCTGAATTGTTTTAGTTTTAGTCAAAATTTGACTAAAATTGTTAGTCAACAAAATGAACACTGCATTGTAAGTAAAAAGGTCTATTGAATAAATTACTCCATGAAAAAAGGGAAAAAAGTAATTAAAACTTACTATGAAAAGAAAACTGACATGCATAGACTCAATCACATCAGATATAATCAGACAAAAAACACCACACAACACAGAGTATTGAAGATAAATTAATCTCTATGCAAAACCCAAAAATACAATCATTAGGGTTAAGTAATAAAAAGAAAAAAAGAACGAGCACTATTCCATCAGGGGACTTCATTGTGTGCAATAAATTCCAACCATGGAAACCAGATTTCACTATAATGAGAATTTATCATTCATGGCGTAAAAATATTGTAGTTTTGTTTTTATTATCATATCAAGTCATATCAAATTGAAGTTATTCATTAAACATTTACTAAATAAAAGGTAAATTACAATATATTGTTTCATAATTATTAATACTTTAATGACTGCTGAGAAATGACAATGTAATTTTTACTATATATTGAGCACTCTCAGCCAGATAATCCCCGGCAAAGAGATACCAGAAAGGGTTACAGGGATATTACAGGGCCGAACCCTAAATTGTAGACAAAGCAAAAAAATAATAAGGAAATGAGGAAAAATACTCCTCCGCCAACAGAGGAGGCTAGTTCCATCAAAACAAATACCCCTTATTTTGAGCAGTACAAATGTAGAACTGCAGAAAAGTATATAACAAACGAAAAAATAATAAAGTTTTATTTAGGATAAAAAATGTGAGAAACCTTATAAAAACCTATCTATATACATAGCACTGGACTGCTAAGCTTAAACTGTATAGAGTTAACAACAGATAAACTAGAGCCAGAGTGCAACATAGTAACAGTATAATGTCCAGAACTAATGAAGAGTATTATATTGAAAGAATGTTGCAAATACAGTAGCAGAGTAATACTGGGTCTAGAGAAAAAGGATATATACAAATATCCATATGAATAGCAGTCACAGAGTAGAATCAGCTGTTAACATGCACCCCCAAAAATCAAATAGTTAAGTTATATAATGTATAAATGGGGGAAACAAAAATCCCTCTAACTCTATTAATACTAATCCCACTGAATCCAATCGAACTAATGAGATAACTAGGATCTCATAAATAAATACTAAACCAGAGCTCAAAAAGATGGGTAAATCGAAAGGACAGAAAGAAAAGAGATAATTAAATAAAAGTGAGAAGTAGTTAAGAAGATACTATTGTAGAGAGAATATATTGGTGCATAAAGCTGTTAATTAAATAAAGGATTCAGCCGGCAAAAGAATCCCCTAGTGAAACGCAACATGCACCAAATCTAGCTGATAATGAAACAGTGTATATAGGAGCCCAAAATCCGACGCGCGTTTCGGCAAAAAATCGCCTTTTTCAAGGGCACAAGCAGACAGAGGTTTCTAACCCCTCACTCCTTTTATAGGTCTGGCGCCAAATCTTGGGGCCAATAGGATGTAGCTATGGCTGCCCAACAATAGGATTCCGAGATGGGAGGTCCTAAAGAAGATTATTGGCAGAACCCACGTGGCTAAGAGTGATATCTGCCACACACCACTCAAATTCAGCGGTGGGGAATATCATCCGCCAATCAAAATAAACGGTGGGAGGTCTCAAAAAGGACATACTGGGCGGAATAATAAAATGGCAACCGCCAACAGAATACCATGGTGGGAGGTCCCAAAAACGAGTGCTCGGCAAGATCCAAGCAAATTAGGATGGTATAACAGGATGCATCTAAAATGTTGACAAATGGGCGAATATACACTCAGCACTATATCACATTAAGTGCTGAGGTATTAAATGTATACATATATTGTGCAGACATCGTCTTAATGTAAGCGCATCCATATCAGTCTCACCATCCTTCAGACTCCTGATCCACTCAGTATAAAGATGTAAGAAGAAAATATTAATATGTAGAGGAGCTGAGCAAAATCACATATTAATAAAAGTATAGCCATCCAAATCAAATATGCTAGAGTTCTTAATAATGTATATTAAGAGAAAAAGTAAAAAAGGAGGAGTGGGAGAAAGACACCTAGTCAAAAAAAAAAAAAATATATATATATATATATAATAAAGTAAATCTGCAAATGTATAAAAGTAGAAAACAAGAAATATATGTCAAGAAAAATCTGGGTAGTGTCAATCATAAATAGATAAATAAATTTATGAATCATTAAGAAGAAAAAGATAACCAATTATGTATCAGGAATACCTTATTCGATCAAGTAATGCAATCGTCACATTCAAGTACATAAATAAAAAGAGACTATGTACCTATATATAAGTATATAGTCCCTCATTGAAACCTGAGAATTAGAATGACCAGACTACTGGTTCCATCTCAATTCTCAAGCAATAAACTAAATGAAATTTTTATCCGCCCATTTTGACTCGTGTCTCTAACTGCCTCTCTACGATTTCCAACTGAATGGCTGCTCACTTCCTTAAACTCAACCTGTCCAAAACAGAACTTCTGGTCTTTCCTCCTTCAAGTGTTGCTACTCCTGTTTCTGTCTCCCTCCAAGTCATCGGCGCCACCATCACCTCTACCTCGCAGGCTCGCTGCTTACGTGTTCTCTTTGACGCCGAACTCTCCTTCACCACTCATGTCCTGTCAAACACCAAATCCTGTTGCTTCCATCTCAAAAACATAGCTCGCATCCACCCCTATTTAACACCAGATGCGACCATGCCATTGTTCTTTCTCGCCTTGACTACTGCAATCCCCTTCTCAGTGGTCTTACGTGTTCCCAGATTGCAACGCTGCAATCTATAATGAATGCGGCGGCTAGGCTCATTTTTCTGTCCGCCTGCCCGCACCTCCCAAGCCTCCCCCTCTGTGAGTCCCTATATTGGCTTCCAGTTAGATATATCAATTTAAGATTATGGTGCCTGCTTATAAGTCCCTACATAATGCTGCTCCACCCTACCTGTCGTCTCTAATACACAAGTGTCCCGTTGAGGCTCCTGCGCTCTGCCGAAGACCAACGTCTATCCTCTGTCCCTACTCCCACATCTGATGCTCACCTCCAAGACTTGTGGAACTCCCTTACCTTCTCCGTTAGACTTTCACTCAGTCTCTACTCCTTCAAAACATCTTTGAAAAGCATATCATTTAAACTGTTAGCGGGTTTTCACGTCCCCCCCATGACTCTTCTCCTGCAACTTCCAAAAATAAAGTCCTCAGTGAATACTTTTCTAGCAACCTATTTCATTACCCCTACTTATACCTTTTGTGTCACTTTACCCCACTCCCTCTAGCATGTAAGCTCATTGAGCAGGGCCCTCAACCCCTCTGTTCTTGTGCGTCCATTTGTCTGGTTACAATTACGTGTCTGTTAGTCGACCCATTGTACAGCGCTATATAAAAAAATAAAATAATTATTATATTATATTTTGAACTATCCAATGTGTAAATAATAGAAATAAATATATAATTGGAAAATTAATATTGTTAATTTTCTAGGAAATACAGAAGTACAGAGAAAATTCTGCTGTGAAAACTCACTATTGTCTGCTTTATAATGACCACTTTAAATCACATATGGTGTTCCATATAGAGCATCCATGATACATTGGTTCTTAGCAAGAAGGCAAGAATGTGCCATCTTGTGGTCACCCAAGTTTTCATTAATGATTTACAAAAAAAACCCCCACCAGATTACAGAAGGAATCTGAAACTGTGCATTCAGAAAGGATTCTAGTAGCATAAGAAATGCTGTTTAAGAAATTCATCACCCAGTTGGTATTTTCAGTCAGGAAAGTCAAGCCGTTTGATCAAAGGATTTATTGCTTGATTGAGGGAGTAAATTCCTTACCTTTCCTCCATCTTAACACATATTCATGAATGACATTAAAGGGACACACCAAGCACCAGTTTATTGAGATGGTTAAAGTATTAGGATGCTATGAGAACAATCCTTCAATTTACCATTTTTAAGTATTTTGAAGAAACCAAACGATTCCACAAAAAGCCTACCTCTTAAACCAGATACATCACAATGAGTAAGTCTCACTTTTTGATTATCCGTTTAAGTGTCTGACTACTGGGATTATTATTATTATTATTATTATTATTATTATTATTGCCATTTATATAGTGCCAACAGATTCCGTAGCGCTTTACAATATTATCAGAGGGGGATTTAACTATAAATAGGACAATTACAAATAAACTTATGGGAACAATAGGTTGAAGAGGACCCTGCTCAATCGAGCTTACATTCTATAGGAGGTGGGGTGTAAAACACATTAGGACAGGAATTTGCAGTCAAATAAGGTGGGCTGCCCTTTAGGAGAGAGCAAGAGACAGGTATGTGAGGTACAGGTTACTCTCGGAGGCCATAAGCTTTACTAAAGAGATGGGTTTTAAGGCACTTCTTAAAAGATGCAAGACTAGGGGAGAGTCTGATGGCGGTAGGCAGGCTATTCCATAGGAAGGGAGCTGCCCGCGAGAAGTCCTGCAAGCGTGAGTTGGCCGTACGGGTGCGGACAACGGACAGGAGGTGGTCACGGGCAGGGCGGAGAGACCGTTTAATCAAAGATGAACGTTTAATTCAGAGAGCTGAGCTATTTCAGTGAGGCCCTGTTGAAGTTGACGTTATTGGCATCGACAAATCAGTACAAACAAAATCAAACCTCACCTAGCAGCCATACACTTTCATTGCATGTGGCGAGAATTGAATATTTACTCACACATTACATAGATGTCACCAAAGTGAGCTTTCTTCTTTATGACATTACACGTTGAGGGGCTGGGCTTTGTGTATCAAATATGTGTGTGTGTATATATATATATATATATATATTCTAGGCAAAAATAATGGGGGTTTAGTTACATTATATGATCATACATTGCATAGGCCTGCCACAACATCAATGCACCCCATCTTTATATATATATATATATATATATATATATATATATATACACAATGCTAAACAAAATCTGCACACCAGTCAAGCCATAAGACTTGCTTTTCCCACAGAAATCCCAAATCAGCAGTGATGTTACAACCGCAAAGGATTCTGGGTGGGCATATGCAAATTAGTTTAACAAAGAATCACATTTTTGCCTCATTCCATTTTAAATATGGATTCCTTTTAATTTGTGTTTGCAGTATACAACTGCTTGGAACACAATTTAGGATAAGATGCAAAACCAGTGAACCACTCATGGACAGCTGTTTCATTGTTAATGCAACTCTTCAGCATGAGGTTGGTTACTGGTTTGCTAATTGAGGCTTGGTAGTGCTTGGGAAGCAAAATCTAACTTGGTTATGGTGGGGAAAAATTGTGATTGAAAACCCCTTCCACCTGAAGTATGTGGATAGTTAATACAATGCTAAACAAAAATCTGCACACCAGTCAAGCTATAAGACTTGCTTTTCCCACAGAAATCCCAAATCAGCAGTGATGTTACAACCGCAAAGGATTCTGGGTGGGCATATGCAAATTAGTTTAACAAAGAATCACATTTTTGCCTCATTCCATTTTAAACATGGATTCCTTTTAATTTGTGTTTGCAGTATACAACTGCTTGGAACACAATTTAGGATAAGATGCAAAACCAGTGAACCACTCATGTATATATTTAGTTATTTTATATTTTAATTTAATTTTTTATTCTTTTTAATCTTTTCTTTTTTTATTTGTCAAACTTCTTCAAAGCTACAGCAACATTGTTTTTGGTCTGTCATTTTAATGCACACTTACCATTTTCCAAAACAATACAAATCCCATTTAGTCATGATATTAATTTTAATTATCTTTGTATTTGTTCCTTTAACCATTATTATATAGTACTCTAAAATGAAGTGATTTTGATTTTATTTTTTTGCTTGTGTTTTTCAATAAATATATTCAGTCCACCGTCATTGTCACCTCCCCTGACAGACCGTGCAATTTGAAGCTACTGACATACAGCACTCTGCCTTAATATAATACTGGTTGATCAGTTTTCCTGAGAAGCAATCAAAACTGTCTCGAATTTGGGATCTCCACCTCCGATTTTTCTGCTTATTGAAAGAATACGAAGTCAGTCGCTGTAGCTCTTGGCTACAACAATTTTATTACATTATTACAGAACCTAGCGTGTGTAACCTGAACAGGAAATTACTTTTTGGGAGTTATTCACAATACATCAATTATTCTCAGTTTGATTCAAACAAAATAAAACAAAACATTGAACTGTACAAGAGTTTTTGAACAGCAAAACTCACACATTGTCCACGCCATTTCATGTCTGGATCTGGCATTATTGGAATTTCGATTTTAGCCTTCCTGGATTCAACCAAAATTTAATCAATTTCTTATTAATTAATGTTAGACTTTATTTGAGTCTCTGTAGCAGAGCAGAAATGTTGTTCCAATAAAGCCTGCTCACATTAACTTATCTGGTGCTAGGGAATTTGAAAACTATCTGTGGTATTTGGGACTCCCCCACACCTGGCTTCACTTGGTGTATTTCCCTGTTTGACCTGTACGATCTCCACTGACCTCTTCATCTCTCGTTCCCTAGATTTACTAGCCTTAACAGAAACATGGCTCTCCCCCTCTTACACTGCTGCCCCTGCATCTTTATCCTTTGGAGGTCTTCAACTTACCCACAACCCAAGACACTCTGAATGTAAAGATTGGGTTTGTAGGGTTTCTCCTCTCACTTCACGGCTCATTCAAACCTCTACCCGCCCCCCCTTCCCTCTCTTTCCCATCATTTCATTCATTTGATTTGCCTCTTCAAACCCTTCTCTGCTAACATTGCAGTTATTTATCACCCCCCTGGTTCCCATCTCCTCTTCCTTGACCACTTTGCTGCCTGGCAACCCTACTTCCTCTCTTCTAATATTCCATCCCTAATTATCAGGGACTTCAATATTCCCATTAACCCACCTTTGACCTCAGCAGCCTCTAAACTACTTTCAATTATATCCTCCCTCGGGCTATCACAGTGGGCTAATTCTCCCACCCATGTTGCTGGCAATATCCTCGACCTCAGTTTCTCTTATGCATGTACAGTATCTAATATCTGCAACATTCCATTTCCTCTCTCTGATCACCACCTCTTATCGTTTGCTCTCAAGTACCCCCTCACCCAACATTCTCAGCCTAACCCCCCTCAACTCAGGAGGAACCTTAATTCTATTGACCTCCAGCAGCTGTCAGATTCACAACTGCTATCCATCCCTTCCCTCTCCTGTCCCTCACTGGCCATATGTGGAGATATAACACTACCCTCACCTCTGCCTTGAACGCTGCAGCCCTGCTCCAAACATGGACCTCAAGGAGGACACGCCTCCAACCATGCCATACTGAATCAACACGCTACCTGAAAAGATGCTCCCGTTGTGCTGAACGCTCCTGGAGGAAGTCTCGCACCCAGGCAGACTATCTCCATTATAGATTCATATTGTGTTTATACAGCGCAGCCCTTGCCCTCGCCAAAAAGTCATACTTTTCCTCTCTCATTAGTTCATGCTCCCATAATCCCAGGCATCTCTTTGACCTTTAACTCTCTTCTTCACCCTGATGTTGCCACCCCCCAAACTAACCTTACAGCCGATAGCTTTGCATGCTTGTGGCGGAACCAACCTCGCCACTATGCACTGGAGAAGCCTGGTTGCCAGCCTCCTGCCATGTGACTATGGCCCCTGGGATGTATTGCCCTTTAAAGACATGATTTGGGCATAATGGATTTGTGTTGTGCTGCTGCTGGCCCTTTTAAGAACCATCTGGGGACATACTGTGGAGTTACTGGGTGGCCACCATTTCCTGTATCAGAAGCACATGGTGAGAACAATGGATGGCGGCCATTTTAACTCCCAGACACTGTTTGGACTTTTCAACACGGTGCCATCTCACCAGTATTTGTTCCACAGAGACATAGTGCGGTGGTTTTGGACTATACAGCAGGGGACACATTATACAGTGATTGTTTTTTATTTAGCCTGTATATGTTCTGCAGAATCTGCATTAAACTGTATTTTCCAAAGTACTGAACGGATCTGGGTGAATTTTGGATATGTGGTTCACCCAGATCCCCCAGTTCCAAGGATATATTTATGGGGTTATTGCATGTTTTGGGGTCCCTGTGATGTGTTTTATGAAACTGTATTTCTCTGGCTGTGATAATTAGATTACCCATTGTGTTCAGTAATCATATCACAGCCAGAGGGGAGGATTTTGTGTGGGAGTGTCTGGGTGTATTGTATGGATTGATTGGCTGTTTTGTAACGCCCTGTGGGCTGTACTATGTTTGTGGATTGGGAATAAAAGAGACTGTATGTGACAGTACAGGGAGTTCCTGCTTAACCCTCAAAGTGAAGTGTCGTCTCATTATTGGGGGAAGGATTTATTGTATGCTGTTCCAGTTTGACTGCTAGGAGAGTAAACCTATTCGTATGGTTCCTATTCAACTGTCTACAGCATTCATATGCTTGAGAGGATTCATATGCTTCTCCGTTCGGTGGTTGTGGTGTCTGCTGCAGTGCTTGGAGTCCTCAGGAAGCGCTAGGAGCATCCTTCAACGGAGGTACCCAGTCGGGGTGCCAGGCGATCCGTTACATTGGTGGCAGCGGTGGGATGGCGTCCTAGCAGCTCGGAGACACAGTTCGTGGATTTACAAATTGAGGGCAACGCTAGTACCCGTACAGCGACCCTATCTACAAAAGAACTAACTTCAGCAGAGCAAGCATGGCGTATGACTACACTCAGGAGGAGTTTGACAGAGAGGTTAATGAGGTGCTGTCTACCTTTGGACCCAACCCCCAGAGAGAGCCGTGCAGCTCGCCAGGAAACTAGTAGGAGAATACCTGCAATCTCTAGTAGATTTGGCCAAAAAGGAGTCCCAGGGAGCCAAAGGTGTCGTCCTTCCTCCCCAGCGGCAGTGTGAGTCCCAGGGAGCAGAAGGTGTCGTCCTTCCTCCCCAGCGGCAGTGTGTGTCCCAGGGAGCTGAAGGTGCCGTCCTTCCTCCCCAGCGGCAGTGTGTATCCCAGGGAGCTGAAGGTGCCGTCCTTCCTCCCCAGCGGCAGTGTGTATCCCAGGGAGCTGAAGGTACCGTCCTTCCTCCCCAGCGGCAGTGTGTACCCCAGGGAGCTGAAGGTGCCGTCCTTCCTCCCCAGCGGCAGTGTGAGTCCCAGGGAGCCAAAGGTGTCGTCCTTCCTCCCCAGCGGCAGTGTGTACCCCAGGGAGCAGAAGGTGCCGTCCTTCCTCCCCAGCGGCAGTGTGTATCCCAGGGAGCTGAAGGTGTCGTCCTTCCTCCCCAGCGGCAGTGTGTACCCCAGGGAGCAGAAGGTGCCGTCCTTCCTCCCCAGCGGCAGTGTGTATCCCAGGGAGCCAAAGGTGTCGTCCTTCCTCCCCAGCGGCAGTGTGTACCCCAGGAGCTGAAGGTGCCGTCCTTCCTCCCCAGCGGCAGTGTGTACCCCAGGAAGCAGAGACCGTCTGTCTCGCACCCCAGCCGCAGGACAAAATATTGAAAGGGGAGACAGTTGGTCCCCCTCTCCACCAGCAAAGAGAGTGTCAGGGAGAGGAGCAGGTTACCCCCTCTCCCCAGCGGCAGTCTACAGTTCAGAGAGAGGAGCTTGTTACACCCTCTCTCCAGCGGCAGCCTAACCCACCAAGGGGAGATGTTCAGCCCCACAACTGTGCAGATGGGACAGTGGTCTCTGCACATGCACCACCGGGGGTAGGGACAGTCGGTCCTGTCCCCCAGCAGCAGGACTGTTTAGGCAAAGGGGAGACAGTCTGTCTCCCCCTCCAGCAACCAGGCTCCAACCAGACTACTCCCGTGGTAGTGCTGGCACCAGGACAGAGTACCGCTGGTCTCTGCCCACTCAGCAACCCACCCAGTACGCTTACCAGTCACCCACACAGCCATGGTGAGGCACCTGGACACGGACAAAGTTCTCCTCTACCCAGGTGTAGTAGCCAGTTATTGTGGGTGGGCTGTATTACTGATTGTGTTTTGTGGGTGGCTGCTGGACTAACAAGGGCACTGACTGGCAGGAGGTCAGATACCCTGTTAGTCTGATTGGTAAAGGGGAGAAGTGTGGCGGAACCAACCTCGCCACTATGCACTGGAGAAGCCTGGTTGCCAGCCTCCTGCCATGTGACTATGGCCCCTGGGATGTATTGCCCTTTAAAGACATGATTTGGGCATAATGGATTTGTGTTGTGCTGCTGCTGGCCCTTTTAAGAACCATCTGGGGACATACTGTGGAGTTACTGGCCATTTTAACTCCCAGACACTGTTTGGACTTTTCAACACGGTGCCATCTCGCCAGTATTTGTTCCACAGAGCCATCGTGCGGTGGTTTTGGACTATACAGCAGGGGACACATTATACAGTGATTGTTTTTTATTTAGCCTGTATATGTTCTGCAGAATCTGCATTAAACTGTATTTTCTAAAGTACTGAACGGATCTGGGTGAATTTTGGATATGTGGTTCACCCAGATCCCCCAGTTCCAATGATATACTTTTTATGGGGTTATTGCATGTTTTGGGGTCCCTGTGATGTGTTTTATGAAACTGTATTTCTCTGGCTGTGATAATTAGATTACCCATTGTGTTCAATGTACAGGGAGTTCCTGCTTAACCCTCAAAGTGAAGTGTCGTCTCATTATTGGGGGAGGATTTATTGTGCTGTTCCAGTTTGACTGCTAGGAGAGTAAACCTATTCGTATGGTTCCTATTCAACTGTCTACAGCATTCAAATGCTTGAGAGGATTCATATGCTTCTCCGGTTCGGTGGTTTTGGTGTCTGCTGCAGTGCTTGGAGTCCTCAGGAAGCGCTAGGAGCATCCTTTAAAGGAGGTATCCAGTCGGGGTGCCAGGCGATCCGTTACAATGCTACTTTACTGACAAGATTGAACAGCTAAGGAAAGAATTCTCCACACCTTGCCGTTCTTTCTTAACCACACGTTGATCATGCCTTTCCTACCCTTCAGACTTTCTCCCCAGTTACTGAACAAGAGGTGGCTGTGCTTTTCCTTTCCTCTTGCCCCCCCCCGGCCTGCTCAATCCTGTCCCATCACACCTTATTAGATCTCTCTCCCTCTGTCTTGTGCCTTCCTTAACGCACATCTTCAACTACTATGCTCTCTCGCTTTGTCCTTGTTGACCTTAAACATGCCACTGTAGTACCTATCCTGAAAAAAAATCTATTGACCTGTCCTGCCCCTCTAACTATTGTCCCATACCCCTGCTCCCTTTTCCCGCAAAGCTTCTGAAAAGACTTGTCTTTACCCGTATGTCTAACTTCCTCAATTCCAACTCTCTCCTTGACCCTCTTCAATCTGGCTTCCACCCTCTCCACTCTACTGAGACTGCTCTTATTAAAGTTACTAACGACCTAATCGCAGCTAAATCCAAAAGTCACTACTTTATATTAATTCTTCTTAACCTCTCTGCTGCCTTTGACACCGTTGACCCTGCTCTCCTTCTTCAAACTCTTCAATCACTTGGTCTCTGTAACTCTGTTCTCTCGTGCTTTTCTTCTTATCTCTCCCAACACTCATTCAGTGTCTACTTTTCTAATGGTACCTCCTTCCCTCGTCTTGTCTTGGTTAGGAGTCCCGCAAGGCTCTGTCCTTGGTCCCCTTCTATTTTCTCTTTATATTGCCTCTCTTGGCAAACTGATTACCTAATTTGGATTCCACTACCACCTGTACGCTGATGACACCCAGATATATCTCTCCTCCCCGGACCTCTCCCCTGCCATCCTGCAACGTGTCACTGCTTGCCTTTCTTCCATCTCTGATTGGATGTCCTCCTGCTTTCTGAAACTCAAGCTCTCTAAAACTGAGCTCCTTGTCTTTCCTCCTCCTAATACTGATCCTCTTCTTTCACTCTCCCTTCAAGTTAGTGGTATCCACATAAGTCCAACCTTGCAAGCCTGCTGTCTTAGCGTCATACTTGATTCTGGCCTCACCTTTAAGCCTCACATCCAGTACGTTGCCAAAACCTGTAGATTCTATCTTAAAAACATAGCCCGCAGATGCCCCTTTCTTACGCAAGATGCTACCAAGGAGCTTGTCCATGCTCTAGTAATTTCCAGCATGGATTATTGTAACCCTCTCCTAATTGGTCTTACCAAAAGCCATATTGCCCTGCTACAGTCTGTAATGAATGCTGCCGCCAGACTGATTTTCCTCTCTAATCGGTCCTCTCACACCTCACCCCTCTGTCAGTCCTTACATTGGCTTCCTGTATCCTATAGGAGTCAATTCAAAGTGCTAACCCATACCTATAAAGCACTGGACAAGTCTAGCCCCTCTTATATCTCTTCACAGATCCTGACCTTCTCCTGTCCGTTGCTCGCATCCGTACAGTCAACTCACGCTTGTAGGACTTCTCGCGGGCGCCTCCATTCCTATAGAATAGCCTGCCTTCCTACCTACCGCCATCAGACTCTCCCCTAGTCTTCAAGCGTTCCAGAAGTGCCTTAAAACCCATCTCTTTAGAAAAGCTTATGGCCTCCCAGAGTAACCTCTACCTCACATACCTGTCTCTTGCTCTCTCCTAAAGGGCAGCACTTTACTCTCTCCTCCAGCTCTGCTTCACTCCCACCTTATTTGATTGCTATTTCTCCTAATGTGTTTTATACCCCACTGAAATGGAAATCAACTGAAATTAGTTGATTATTCTTTGCATATCTGCCCCTGGCCAAATTAAGAAACAATGCGTGCACGCTCCCTGAAGTAATTCACACCAGACACAGGTTTCAGGTTGATAAATAACTCGAGGAATGTTTATTCAGAGGGGACGGCAAAATTACATCATAAGCATTGTCAGAGATAACATGAAATAATACTTTATTAATTGGTTAGGTGTTAAGTGGTTTCCCTAATGCTCTGCCTACTAAGGGTGATGTCACTGAGACCATGAGGGTCTCCCCCAGATTCCAGCGCCATCTTGTTACACGAGGTAGTTAGTCGGTGTTATAGGGAGGGAGGGGTTAGAAGTTTCTAGTGGCCATTTTGTCTAAATATGTGTTAATAGCTTATGCACTGATTTCAGTTAAATGAGTAAATAGGCATTTTACTAACTAGAAAATATGTCAATATCTCATTTCCATAACACCCACCTCCTATAGACTGTAAGCTCGTTCTATAGACTGTAAGCTCGTTTGAGCTGGGTCCTCTTCAACCAATTGTTCCTGTAAGTTTTATTGTAATTGTCCTACTTATAGTTAAATCCCCCCTCTCATAATATTGTAAAGCGCTTCGGAATCTGTTGGCGATATATAAATGGAAATAATAATAATAATAAATGACTGAAATCCAGATCCAAATGTTTAAAATACGGGCACAGATTTTTTAAATCCAGAACCGTTTAAAAAAAAAAAAAAAAAAAGGTGAACTATTTGCAATTAGTGATGCACCAAACGGTTCGCTGGCGAATAGTTCCCGCCGAACATAGCATGTTCGCGTTCACCACGGCGGGCGAACATATGCGCGGTTCGATCCGCCCCCTATTCGTCATCATTGAGTAAACTTTGACCCTGTACCTAACAGTCAGCAGACACATTCCAGCCAATTAGCAGCACACCCTCCCTAGCAGACCCTCCCACCTACTGGAAGGCATCCATTTTACATTCATTCTCAAGCTGCAAGCTAAGTGAGAGGAGGGAAAGTGTAGATGCTGTTGATTAGATAGGGAAATGCATAGCTAGGTTAGGGTATACACTGTCCACTACAGTCCTGAAGGACTCATCTGATCTCTGCTGTAAGGAAAAAAGCCCTTTTTAGGGCTAGAACATCAGTCTGCTTTTATTTTTTCTGTGTAATGTAATTGCAGTTGCCTGCCTGCCAGCTTCTGTGTCAGGCTCACAGTGGATACTGTGCCCAGTGCCACCACTCACTCACTGGTGTCAGAATAGCATGCATTTAAAAAAAATAAAAATGTTTTCACTATAATAGATTGAATAGCAGTTAGTTGTCTGCCAGCTTCTGTGTCAGGCTCACAGTGGATACTGTGCCCAGTGCCACCACTCACTCACTGGTGTCACAATAGCTTGCATTTAAAACCCAAAAACTTTTTCACTGTTATAGATTGAATAGCAGTTAGTTGTCTCAAAGCGGGTGTGTCAGGCTCACAGTGGATACTGTGCCCAGTGCCACCACTCACTCACTGGTGTCACAATAGCTTGCATTTAAAACCAAAAACCTTTTTTCACTGTTATAGATTGAATAGCAGTTAGTTGTCTGCCAGCGTCTGTGTCAGGCTCACAGTGGATATTGTGCCCAGTGCCACCACTCACTCACTGGTGTCACAATAGCGTGCATTTAAAAACCTAAAAACTTTTTTCACTGTTATAGATTGAATAGCAGTTAGTTGTCTCAAAGCGGGTGTGTCAGCCCTACAGCGTGTACTCTGCCAACCTCTGCCAGTTCACAGTGCCACTCATATCTGTTGTCACAGTAGCTTGCATGCATAGTACCACTAATCGAAAAAAAAATGACAGGCAGAGGCAGGCCACCCCTACACTGCGCATTGGGTAAACCTGCTGACGGCTGCCAAGCATGGAATGCGTGGCTCTGCAGAGGAGTTGGTGACACTGCCACGACTTGCAGGCAGGCCTGCTGCCACCTCCTCTACTCCTCCTACTCCATCCTCTTCCATAACCTCCTTGGCTGAGTCCTCTTCTGCTGCTGCGTCTTGCTCCACATCAATGGATAAGGGACGTAACAGGGATTAAACTGATAAGAATAGTACTACTTAACACACCACTCCTATCTGGTGGCACATTAGATTGCACGCGCAGTGCCCCAAATTTGAAGAAGGAGGACCGACCAAGCATCTTTTTCCATCTCCGGGTTCCTAAAATCGATGCCATATACACGTCCCCTGATAGGGGACGTAACAGGGATTAAACTGATAGGAATAATACTACTTAACACACCTTATAATAACGCAGAGAGAGGCAACGCAGAGAGAGGAGTCTGAAGAAGAGGAGTCAGAGGAGGAAGGTGGCTTTGAGGAGGTGGAAGACCAAACATAGCAGGCGTCCCAGGGGGCTTGTTGTCACCTTTCGGGGACCCTTGGTGTTGTATGTGGCTGGGTGGAGGAAGAGACCTTCAATGACATCAGTGAGGACAAGGAACGGACATGGCTAGCTTGGTATCCAACCTTGTGCAAATGGGGAGTTTGCGGTTGTGCAAATGGACTGTTTGCGGTTGTTTGCGGTGCGTTAAATGGGGAGTTTGGTCTGTCACTGTGAAGCGGGCGTAACCCTTACACTACCTGATCGACACAACATCATACAGTAGGTCCCCCCCCCATTATTTTTATGGCCCCCACCCACCGCTCATGGGTGGGGGCCGGTGGGAGGACAGTAGGTCCCCCCCCCATTGAGATTTATGGCCCCCACCCACCGTACAGGGGTGGGGGCCGGGGGGGAGGACAGTAGGTCCCCCCTTATCCTTATTTACTGAATATTCCCCTGTATAACAATGTTTGGCATTTAGTGAATATTCCCTATTCTGCTCTGTGTCAGTGTGTATCATGGTCTCTGAGGACAGGTGTCAATCCATATCTGCCAAGTGACCCTATGTAGGAGGAACAGTCTCTATTCTGCTCTGTGTCAGTATGTATCAGGGGCTCTGAGGACAGGTGTCAATCCATATCTGCCAAGTGACCCTATGTAGGAGGAACAGTCTCTATTCTGCTCTGTGTCAGTGTGTATCATGATCTCTGAGGACAGGTGTCAACCCATATCTGCCAAGTGACCCTATGTAGGAGGAACAGTCTTTATTCTGCTCTGTGTCAGTGTGTATCAGGGGCTCTGAGGACAGGTGTCAATCCATATCTGCCAAGTAACCCTATGTAGGAGGAACAGTCTCTATTCTGCTCTGTTTCAGTGTGTATCATGATCTCTGAGGACAGGTGTCAATCCATATCTGCCAAGTGACCCTATGTAGGGGGAACAGTCTCTATTCTGCTCTGTGTCAGTATGTATCATGATCTCTGAGGACAGGTGTCAATTCATATCTGCCAAGTGACCCTATGTAGGAGGAACAGTCTCTATTCTGCTCTGTGTCAGTGTGTATCAGGGGCTCTGAGGACAGGTGTCAATCCATATCTGCCAAGTGACCCTATGTAGGGGGAACAGTCTCTATTCTGCTCTGTGTCAGTGTGTATCATGATCTCTGAGGACAGGTGTCAATCCATATCTGCCAAGTGACCCTATGTAGGAGGAACAGTCTCTATTCTGCTCTGTGTCAGTGTGTATCATGATCTCTGAGGACAGGTGTCAATCCATATCTGCCAAGTGACCCTATGTAGGAGGATCAGTCTCTATTCTGCTCTGTGTCAGTGTGTATCAGGGGCTCTGAGGACAGGTGTCAATCTATATCTTTTTTACCTACAGATTACCTACAGATTAAAGGTACTGCTATGGGGACCAAGTTTGCCCCCAGTTATGCTAACCTGTTTATGTCCTATTGAACACTTATTTATTTTTCAGGAGCATGGCTGGGGTGCAAACTTGGCCCTATATAGACGGTACATAGATGACATTTTTATTATCTGGAAAGGGACAGAGGCAGATTTTAATTCATTTTTTACGTATCTTAACTCTAACACCTGGGGAATCAAACTGACTAAAAACGTTAGCCCTAATAGTATCGACTTTTTAGATTTGAATATTTTTATCTCTGATAATAAATTTAAAACACGTACTTTTTTAAACAAGTTGATGTGAATAGCTTCATCGAAACAAGCAGCTGCCACCATAATCCATGGATTAAAAATATTCCAAAAGGCCAGTTCTTACGTATGAGAAGAAATTGCACAGACAAAAAAGATTTTAACTCACAATCTTTATTTAAAAAAAAACAATTTGCACAAAAAGGATACTGTGAAAAAGACCTCCAACAAGATATCAACATTGTTAGTGATTTAGAGAGATCACAATTATTAAATTATAAGAGTAAGGATAGAAAAAAACAGGATAAACAAATTCCCCTTATTTTTAATTATTGTAGCAATGCAAGCACTTTAAAAAGAATTGTGAGTAAGAACTGGCATATTTTACAACAAGAATATGAAATGCGGGATTATTTAGGGGATAAACCTAAGTTCATTTTTAGAGGGGCAAAAAATTTTAAGCAAATTTTAACCTCAAATTATGTAGAGAAGGATAATAAAAATGAAAATTCGAATTTTATAACTAAATGGTCAGAAACCCAAAAAGGTTTTTTTCATTGTGGCAATTTTTATGCCTGTAGAAATACACATATAACTGAAAAAAAGAAAGTTGATTTTATTTCGAATATAACAAAAAAAAGTTTTAATATCAATTCTTTTATTTCATGTGAGTCTACTAATGTTATTTATTTGCTACAGTGTACATGCGGTTTACAGTATGTAGGAAAAACTTCAAGACCACTAAAGACTAGGATTTACGAACATATTAGGAACATAAAAATTGGATTTTTAAATCATAGCGTATCTAGTCATTTTTTAGAAAGACCTAATTGTAATCCTAAAGAATTACAATTTACAGCCATCCATAAAATACAAAATCATTGGAGAGGTGGCAATATTGTTAAGAACCTAAATAAAAAAGAATCAAATTGGATATTTGAGCTTCAAACATTATGCCCAAAGGGGCTTAACATTGACTTTGAAATTGGTTCAATTTTATAAATTTTCTTTTGATATGTATGGTATTATCATTCTCTATATGTATTTCATGTTTTTATTATTTCATAAGGAACTTACTTTTCCAGTAATTATATTATTGTTAAAGTTTTTACTAAGTTATAAATGATTGGTGTTCTATATAACTCTTTCTCCTTTTACCTCTCACTTTCTTGCTAATATGTATCTAAAAAACGAACTGGGAATGATTTGATTGACATTCCCTTGCACCAACGATATGATTACATGCTGCTTACGCCACTTCCGGTATCACGTGATCGGAAGATGTACCACGTGACCGGAGTAAGAGGAAACCGGAAGTGACATAACGCAATTACACGGAGATGACGCGCGGCCATTTTGCGAAGGTCGCGCGCACCTGTATGAGGAACAATACACGGCGGCCATCTTGGAGGAGGCATATACATGCCGTTTCTTGCCGGAAACACTCCATATATGGAGTTAAGGACGGACTTTACAGCTGTAAAGGTTTTACTAGTAATTATATTGATTATGTATGGTATATAAGCATGCTGTTTGACTGTCTTATTATGCACCTGAGGAAGACCTATTGCACTAGGTCGAAACGCGTTGTGCTGTATTTTTATTTGTTTTATAATTAAAGTATTCACTTTTTACTTATCTGGTCATCCAGGTTCCTGACTTCTACATTAAGAAGACGTTTGATGGTTACCAATGGATTTATACTACGTTATCTGCACCAGATTGATAAGCCTGCTTTAAAAGTTTAGAGCCAACTCTGATAGGCTCTAAATATTGTGAGTTTTCCAAGTTTTCTTAACATTTTATTTAAGTCTAAGATATATTGCCCTATGATGGTTTCTTATGTTTTCAGAATCTAGGGGCTTCATCCTAGACTAAAGATATCATTTACTGTGTGCGCAACCACCGTCCTCTCTCATTTCAATCCATATCTGCCAAGTGACCCTTTGTAGGAGGAACAGTCTCTATTCTGCTCTGTGTCAGTGTGTATCCTGATCTCTGAGGACAGGTGTCAATCCATATCTGCCAAGTGACCCTATGTAGGAGGAACAGTCTCTATTCTGCTCTGTGTCAGTGTGTATCATTATCTCTGAGGACAGGTGTCAATCCATATCTGCCAAGTGACCCTATGTAGGAGGAACAGTCTCTATTCTGCTCTGTGTCAGTGTGTATCATGATCTCTGAGGACAGGTGTCAATCCATATCTGCCAAGTGACCCTATGTAGGAGGAACAGTCTCTATTCTGCTCTGTGTCAGTGTGTATCAGGGTCTCTGAGGACAGGTGTCCATCCATATGTCAAGGTGTCAATATGTCATATGTCAGGTGTCAATCCATATCCATTGTGATTTATGAATGTTAGGTGATTTATGCCCTTTATGGATTAAGACCAGACTCTGCATCAACTGTGTAATTTTCCATGGGAGTTTTGCCATGGATCCCCCTCCGGAATGCCACAGTCCAGGTGTTAGTCCCCTTGAAACAACTTTTCCATCACTATTGTGGCCAGAAAGAGTCCCTGTGTGTTTTAAAATTCGCCTGCCCATTGAAGTCTATGGCGGTTCGCTCAGTTTGCCGGTTTACGAACATTTGCGGAAGTTCGCCGTTTGCGAACCGAAAATTTCGGATTCGCGACATCACTATTTGCAATGTATTGTATTTCATTTTTTTCGTTAGTGAATAATCCCATTTGTCTGAAATTATTTTACAGATCAGTGGGTTTATAATATATCTCAAATTTAGCTATCCGTTTAATTTATTTTGCTCTCTTACATACACAAGAGACCAATATTTTCCCACAATATTGCCAACTTTTAGAACTCAATTTAATTTGCTTGGATAAGCATTTCAAATGATCACAATCTGTTAAAAAAAACTTTTCAGATGTTTTATCTACAAAAATTCCCATAGACCTTAATGGGGACTTCTATAGATAAACCATTTGAGAAGTTTTTCTAACAGATCATGATCAATTAAAATGTTGAAAATGAATAAAATCAAGGCCTTATTGTTCAACTAGAAAAACTATGTTTTAATATTTTTCCATTTTCTGCAACTGTAACCAATTTGCAATACTTGACTGAAGTTGTAATGTCTTAAAAAAACTATTGTTTCTACTTTTTTTTTTTTATAAATTGTAAACCTATTCCACAGTGTTGTATAGTTACATAATCATCTTTCTGACAAATAATTTCAAATTAGGGTATATCTAAAACAATTTGCAATACTTCCCAATACATTTTTTCCAATGCTGCTCAATAAAAAGTTTTTGCAAGGCAGGTGTTCTGAGCAATTGCTGCCGGTTGAGTTTAGCTCCACTGAACTAACCAAACCAGGAAGTAACAGGAGCTTTATCTAACTGAAAGTCAGAAGAGGGTGTAACCAGTTTGATTTGTCCATTTCTATTGAAATCTGCAGTTTTTGTAAAATAAAAAGAGGATACATTTTTAAACCAATAGTGCTTTTGGGGTCTGGAGTGTCCCTTTAAAAAATTTCTATAAAGTTTAGGAATGCAGAAACCTCATTAAAACCTTATTGTCTTCAAATTTGAATGTTTACTCTTTGTAGGTAAAATAAAGGAAAACTGTAGAATTTTAACACGATAAAAAAAACTATATTAGGATGATTGTTTTCTTATCCTCTGCTGGGGTCTTAGTTTGCTAAGTTTTCTTTTTCAAGTCTGTATGTATGCGTTCAAAAACTTCAAATACTTGCAGGGACTTAGGACATGTCAGGACATGTTCCTTCCTCCTACCTCACTTTATACGCAGAATGAGATGAGTAAAATAAAAGGAGTGAATACTGTACCCCCTTCTAGTAAGGAGCAAAAGATGAAAAATAAAATGAAAATCTTTGCCCCCTCCACCCCTGAACTGTATATCCCCCTATTCTTTCACACTGAGAATTGGGTATTCTGTCCCCTATCTTTGTTTTCCCTTTTTTTCTTTTATGCCTGAAAACTGTCACACAAATTCTTTTCCATTACCTTATTTCTGCCTTTCTCCACCTCCCCGATCTTTTAACATCTCTGATAACCCCCACATTGAAACTTTTTTCTTGTTTAATTCTATCTTATATATTTTATACTTCATAACCTTAGCTCTTTTCATTGGATTTCTCCCACAGACTTTCTTTTTTCAAAAGTTAATTACACCATCTTGTTATTGTAAGATATAAGACAAAAAAGAGGAGAACTTTAGAAAAACAGTAGTGATGAATTTACAGAAGATTTGCTAAGGGTAGACCATTACATTCCTTTTTAATTCTCCTCTTATTTATGTTAAAAAAAATTTATTACATGTTATATTGTTTTGCTTTTTGTTTTCATTTTTACATCTTTGTTATTACAACTTTCATCAAGCATTGGGCACATGTGCTCAACTACTCTAAATAGAATTGGTGACATAACTAAAATATGCAATATCGAGTTATAGGTGTAAGACAGTTACTTAATTTAATCACTACACCAACACCCAAACTTTATCCTTGAACACTCTTGTGACATAGTGGAAGGAGGAAGTTAGGAGTAGCGCCTTAATATAATCTCCGATGATATGTGCAACAAAAAGAATGAAAAGGCGTGAGGAAATAATATAGTGCAGTATGTCATAGAATCAAATGCAAGAGAAAAAGAGATACACTTATAGGAAAAAGGAACTGTTGGTAGATCACACTTGAGCAATATGATCCCCAGCTAAATGTGCGTCTCTTGATCTCGGCTGGAAACTGGAAATAAAAAACACAGAGAGACAATATAGTGTAGTATTTTACACTGTTTGATGTTATGAAAAGGTAATTTAAGAAATGCACCCACATTTATTGGAGACCAGTATATGGCTCCAATTAGATTTTGCGGAGTGGTATGATCCCCTCTCTAGGGATATAGGTGGTGCAGTGTCCTCTCCGTGGTATATATAAAAGCAAAACAAAAATAATATATAGTATAAGTGAAATGGTGGAACAAATAAAAATTCTCTTACTACCTCAGGAGCAAAACAAGATTTTGCTCACTCCATAGGGCTCTGGTGGTACGCTCCCCACCTAGGAGTATGAAGTCCAGGCAGATAGGTGTAGTGCCAAGGATAGGCAGGATGGTCCAAGGTAGTTGTAAAATAATCCTTTTTATTGGGGTACATTAAACCGATAAAACATAAAATAGTTAAATAACACGCTTTGCCACAGCATTGGGCTTTCAGAAGACTTTTTTTTTTTAATTTTTTTTTTACAGGCATTTTTAATTATGTAGAGGTAGGAGTAGAGTCTTGCACATCTGGTAGGACTGCCCATTGATCTCACTATTCCGGAGTGACATTTACTCAACTATAACAAAGACTGTGAAATCCCCACCACTGCTTCAACTCACCTCACTTCTTCTCAACAACACTATTGCCTCTTTAGCACACATACAAAACATCAATCACTCCTAGGTTACTTATTGCAGTTAAATCTTTTATTTGCAATTAAATTATTCATATAGCACCAATACAAATATTCTGTCATGATTTCCTTTTATTCCAGAAGTTTGGTCCTTAAGGGGTTAAATACTCTTCGTGAGACAAATTTTAAATGAATACACTGTTACATGATGTAATAAACGATAAACAATGTAAAAACCCTTTATGCCTAATAGTTAATTTATATTGCATAATCAATAACTTTATTTAAAATAAAGTGAAACAAACAAAGCTAAAAATTAAACTGGAGAATTTATGCAAATAAAATATATTCGATTCATTGCCACCTCAAAGGGGCATTTGGATATTCGTTGAACTGTCACTAGTTAGCCCATTTACATACATGTTTGCCATTCATTAAGGATGTCCATTTCCGCAGCATCTACCAATATCAATGAGCATGTTTGGACAGGACGTGTGAGATAATGGTCACATTTTGGAAATCATCAAGACATGAAAAGTAATATGCAATTGTCTCAGCTAATAAATGTTTTTACCACTAGAGGTCACTGTGCACGGTAATGGTTGCCTCCTGTAAAACATGTGAAATAAAGTATTTAACATTAAATGCATACCCAGGTAGCCGAGTCACTTGAATTAGCAGAAGATAAGAATTCATGTTAATGATTTATAAAAAAAGCACGTAAAAGGGAAGATGAACTAAATGCTCTTGGTATGTTGGGTCCCTGTTTGGTCCAGTTCCTAAACCTATTGCGTCCTTTAGTGTGACCAAGCATGCATATCCCACCTCACTGACTGACAGGAGTTGATTAATTGAACCTATGACATTAAGTGGAATGTTGGGGATTCACTAGCAGCATATACAATCGCATAACTGAAGGAAACCAGATTATTGTTTGCTATACCATTGCATTCAATACAGTGGATTATTATTTGCTTTTCTGTTGAGTTTAACTTATTAAGGACCAAATATAAAAACCACACTGTATCTGCACACTTTCTAGAACATAATAAAGATCCCAGTCTTTTGAAATTTACAGGCATCGCTAAATATAAACATTGGAGAGGAGGGAACAACATTAAAAACTTGGGGAAATTAGAAATAGAATGGGTTTATTGTCTGGACACTCTTCACCCTAATGGGCTTAACATAGAATTTGATTTAGTCCACTTTTTATAATATTTTGTGTGTGTATGTATATGTATGTATGTATGTATATATGTATATATATATATATATATATGTATGCTTTTTTTTAATACATATATATTTCTTTACCCATTTCAATATACAGTTTTTCTTTTAAATTTTTATATATTTATTTCCTTTTTATATATATATATTTTTACATATATTTACTAGATATATCCCGTTTCCCTTTCCAATCCCCCCCTTTTTCACCACATCACTGCTTTTGTTTTATATTATTGCCTTTATAGCATTGGTCTGTGACTATTTTTCTCTTATTTCAATAGAGATTTTTAAATACATCCTTTTTATAGATAATATTCCCTATTTTCAAAAACATATCTTTCTTTTTAATTTAATTTATTTACATAGTTACATAGCTGAAAAGAGACTTGAGTCCATCAAGCTCAGCCTTCCTCACATATGTTTTTGCTGTTGATCCAAAAGAAGGCAAAAAACCCAGTCTGAAGTGCCTCCAATTTTCCAACAAACTAGGAAAAAATTCCTTCTTGATCCCAAAATAGCAGTCAGATGTCTCCTTGGATCAAGCAGCTATTTCCCCACTAATTAGAAATTATATCCCTGTATGTTATGCTCTTGCAAGTATTTATCCAATTGCTGTTTAAACATCTGTATGGACTCTGATAAAACCACTTCTTCAGGCAGAGAATTCCATATCCTTATTGCTCTTCCTGTAAAAAAAAATCCTTTTCTTTGCCTTAGATGAAATCTCTATAACATTTTGAAGGTCATCATAACCTGGTACCCAAAAAGACAGAGTTCAGAGAAGGGCTACTAAACTGGTTCATGGATTGCAGGATAAAACTTACCAGGAAAGGTTAAAGGATCTTAACATGTATAGCTTGGAGGAAAGACAAGACGGGGGGATATGATAGAAACATTTAAATACATAAAGGAAATCAACACAGTAAAGGAGGAGACTATATTTAAAAGAAGAAAAGCTACCACAACAAAAAGACATAGTCTTAAAATAGAGGGGCAAAGGTTTAAACATAATATCCAGAAGTATTGCTTTACTGAAAAGGGTAGTGGATGCATGGAATAACCTTCCAGCTGAGGTGGTAGATGTTAACACAGTGAGGGGGTTTAAGGCTATTCTAGCTGTAAGATAAGGCCAGGAACTAATGAAAGTATTTAGAAAATTGGGCAGACTAGATTGACCGAATGCCGTCACATTCTATGTTTCTATGCTTCTAACTCCATGAAAAAATGTAGGCCCTAATTTTAGAAAACCTTATAGAACAGTTTCTTTATGATGGTGTAGACCGTCATTGTGTTTAAACGATGTGGCAATAAGAGTTACATTTTTTTGTCAGGTAAAGTAAATCATGGCTAAAATAACGACACTTGCCACAAGTTGGTCATTAGGATGTTACACCACGGTTATCAGTGGATCAGAGAGCATAAATTCCTATTTTGCGAGCTATAACTTTTATAGTGACTGGTTGTCCTATTCTATCTTCTTCTAAATTTGTTTTATTTTATCACCATTTATTAAAACATTCTAATTAACCTGCTTACTAAAAGGGGAACTTTTTCTTCTCGGGATTTATAATATTTTGGTTACATATACCTATATTTAACAAATATGGTTTTGCAAATTGTCTGACATATAAATAAATGGTGTGAAATATAAATTAAATATAGATATCAAAACATCTTCATCCAGCAACTAGGCCCCATCCATGTTAGCTCCCTGTCAGTCATTGTTATAAGCTCTATACCTTGTATCTAGCAGTCAGGGTAGAGAAAGTATATGGGGCACAGGGGAAATGAAACAAACATAATTTCTTCCCTTCATTTCTAATTAAACTATCCAAGTTCAGCTTGATTCTGAGTGAGGTTGCATGCAGGGCCGGTGTACGGATTTTTGGCTACACAGATGAAGATGCATTTTGCTGCCCCTACCACCCCCCCTCTCCTAAATGCATATTCACCTGTGTGTCCCTTAATCCTCCTCTTTAATTTATTACCCCTCTTTTTGTTTCTTATCCTCACTTTTGAATGTCTTACCCCCTTTAGTGTATCTTATCCCCCTTATGTCTTACACTCCCGTTATTCCCAGGGGCGTATTAGCCGCGAGTCAAACAAGGCATTTGCCTTGGGCGGCATTTTTCAGGGGGCGGCAAAAAACGCCGCCCCCAAATGCCCAGGCAAATGCTTTGTTAGCCTCGCGGCTAACTGACCAGCCGGGCGGCGCTGGGCACTGGGCGCTGGGCAGGTGGCTGGCGAGGGAGCACTTCCTCTGAGCTGTCCGCTCAGTTCCCTCGCGCGCCGCAGAGCGAGGCTGGGAGCCGGAAGATGATGTCACTTTGCGGCGCGCGAGGGAGCTGAGCAGACCGCTCAGGGGAAGAGCTCCCTCGCCAGCCGCCTGCCCAGCCCAGCCCGGCAACCACTGGACCACCAGGGAGGTAATGAACCCCTCTTCCCCCCCCAGCACTCCCAAAGGTAAGGAGGTGGGGAGGGGGTTTAAATAAAAATAAATAAAAAAATGTGTTAATGTGAGTGTGTGTTTTGTTAGTGTGTTTGTCTGACTGTGTCTATGAGTGTGTGTGTCTGTGAGTGTGTGTTTGCCAGTGAGTGTGTGTCTGTTAATGTGCGTGTGTTTTGTTAGTGTGTTTGTCTGACTGTGTCTGTGAGTGTGTGTGTTTGCCAGTGAGTGTGTGTCTGTTAATGTGTGTGTGTTTGTTAGTGTGTGTGTCTGACTGTGTTTGTCTGTTAGTGTGTATGTGTGTGTCTGACTGTGTCAGTGAGTGTGTGTCTGTTAGTGAGTGTGAGTGTGTCAGTGAGTGTGTTTCTGTTAGCGAGTGTATGCGTATCTGTCAGTGAATGTATGTGTGTGTATGTATTTAGAAGGCGGGTTGGAGGGGGGGTGATTGGTGCGCGGGGGGGGGGCGCCTGAGTTTTGTCCTGCCTAGGGCAGCACAAAACCAGGATACACCACTGGTTATTCCATCATTTTTCTCCTTGTGTGTCACTTAGACTCCCACCCCTTTGTGTGCATCTTTCTCCCCTCCAGCTTGTTTTTGTCTTTCTCACCCAGCCCCTTTGTGCATCTCGTCTGCTCCGCCAGCCCCTTTGTGTATCTTTCTCCCCTTCTACATCCGCTCTGTGTAGCTCTTCTTCCCAGCCTTACTTGCTTATCTTGTTCTCCCCTTCCCCACCTCCTCTATACCTTTTTCTTCCCCCAGCCTCTCCATGCGTCTCTTCTCCCAGCACCTTTCTCCCCCCAGCCAGTCTGTGTCTGTCTCTTTTACACCTTCTCCAGCCCCTCTGTCACTTTGTGTTTCCCTAGCCCCTCTGCGTGTCCCTGCCCCCAAGTCCCTGTATGTCTTTTTTCCCCCCAGTCCTCAGCCCCCTTCTGTCTCTTAGAAGGGGGAAAATCAAAGAGACAGAAGGGGGAAAATCAAAGAGACAGAAGGGGGAAAATCAGTCTCTTTGATTTTCCCCCTTCTGTCTCTTTGATTTTCCCCTTTCAGGTCTCTTCCAACCATCCTGTGCAGTTCACCTTCCTGTGTAGTGTGGTCAAGCTGCAGACCGTGGTAAGAGCTTCTGTTTCCTCTTACCGGTCTGACTTAAAGATGTTCAGCGCTCCCTGTGGGCACTTCCTGTCATACCAGGTAGAGGATACAGCGGTCCACTGCTCAGCCACGCTACAATGACTGACCAGATGGAGGGGAGCGCTGTGCACTCCTCTCCTGCTGGTCAAATGGATCTTACGTCGACCCTGGATGCATACATGTGTGATTAAAGAGAAACTGTCACTTTTCTGGAATTTATGCCTTTAGTGCAATTAGAGAAATATAACTCAAAATACAGTCTTGATTGTTAATATGCCTCATTTGTCTGTAATCTAAATTAATTGTTGGTAATTAAATCTAAATTTATTTCAACTACCCCAAACCTATACGTACCGTGCCCCTAACTCTAACCATAACCTTACCCCTAACTTTAACCGTATACTATCCCTACCTTTAACCCAGCATCAAACCTTACCTTACGCTAACCCTACAATAGCCCTAACTCTACTCCCTAACCCATACCCCTAAAGTATACCCTCTGAAAATATCAGTACTGATCTCATTAGAGGATTTCTTAGCTAAAACAGTAGCTGTTTGTGTCTGCCATCTATTGGCTGTTTTTTACCATGACACGGAGAGCTCCCTGTTATGTTTCAGCCTAGCATTCTGCTTCTGTCCATCACACTGATCACAGTTGGCAGGGGGTATGCAGGGTGACAATGCTAGGATCTTTTCATACAGCTCATCTGCTAGTCTGGGGCCACTAAATAAGGCCCCAGATGACATAGGGGAGCCCCTGTTATTGATTGATTGATACCTGGGACTTCCTAGTTTGAGCAGGGATTAAACCCTGCTCACACCAGATTTTTAAGCAGGGGTATTTAAATCCCCATTTAAAGGGCAGTAAACAGTGCTCTCTTTGAGCACTGCATAAAGCTCATCTGTCAGTCTGGGGCCACTAAATAAGGCCCTACCTGTCAGTAGGGTCCATCCAATATTGATCTTGTTCTGCCCGGTATTTTTTTTATCCTGCTCACACCAGAAGCTAGGAAGTTCCATGTCATCCTATTATCTTTTAAGCCCACTGTGTGGAGGACGTCATGGAACTTAGTAGCATTGTTAAGCGGTTAATTTGACAGAATGAAACCTGTAAGATGGTACTGAATACTAATAAATTATTTTCATATATTCCAATATTCAAACCAGAGATAAAAGATGTCATACAAAAGTGCTCCACTAGAGGACACCAGCTGTACATTTTATGATTAAATCCCTATAGCCAGAATAAAGATGGACAATAACATTGTTTTTCTATTGTTTGTTTTTAAATATGCAGGTCACTCCCGGTATAGACTCTTGCAAGAATAAACTGGTCAAGTACATTTTGTAATAAAATAAAAATAAAAATAAACATTCTTTACTAGGTTTTACAAGAATAAGTTAAATTGTTGATTCCTAAAAGTGGAGAAACATAGAAAAATAAAATTTGAGTGCAAACAAAAAAATAGTAGGCCCATCCAGTATGCCACATTCATGTATACTATGCTGCTTAGAATAGCAAAGATCGACTGACAGTGGTGATGGTAATGGTGGTGAGGGATTTGGTCATTGTTTTCTATTACTTCCATAATATAAGGGTGAATGCAGAAGGGCAGCCTATGAGAGATGGAGAAAGTCCAATTTCTTGTCCAAAAGTGTGAGTTCAACATAAATCCAGGTACATGTGTATTTATGATGCGTATTTTACAACAAAATGTAAAATATACAGAGATAACAAGTTCTTCTTAAAGGTATATGTACTAAGATGTTAAGCAGTACTGCTTGTCCTGTTTGTACTGTTTGTTCTCTTAGTTGTTGTTGAATGTATAGGTCTCTACAAAAATAGACATTTTAGGATGTTTGACAGATGCCAGATCCTGTTTGTTTTATGCTACACAGCCAGTGTACGGTATGCAATATTTTCTAAGAATTGATGTCAACACAAATTTATCAAACATTTTATACGTTACACACACATATAGATGCATGATATATTCTGATATTTCTGTTATTGTGGTGGTGGCCGTTATATAGATCTTTATGGGTCTGGGTGTGTAATTTGAATCCTAGGGTTTAGGTGTATAATTTGACTTCCAGAATTAAGTTGAATTATTTACCCAGCATTGAATATATATTATTATTTTTTTAACTCTGACTGTAAATTGTGAGGATCCACCTTAAAAAATAAAGGTTATAACCTGTCAGGATAAGGAAATGATCCATCATGCCAGTTATAGGTCAGAATATGTGAAGTATAAAAATTGAGACAGACTGTTTCATGGTGACTTAGTATGATGGAAGGGCATCACAAGTAAATATTGCAAAAGAGTAGTGTAGCAGAGAGGCAGTATAATCCACGATATCTCCACTGGTAGACAGGTACAACATACAGAAATCCAGGTAGCGTGATAATAATCCCATTCACCCAAGAACATAGTCTGGGAATCAACTGAGCTTTTATTCACAGGTTACAGTATTTATGCAGTTCTCCATGCAAGGGGTTTCCAAAGTGACCTTGCATGGGTTGTCCAGTAGTGGACTACTTGGGGGACTTAGCTTACAGGCTGATTTCCCATAATGCACTGCTGTACTAGAGAGATAATCACCCCAGAATGTACTGTTAATTGGATTATCTCTCTGTACAGCAGAATATGACTTTCTACAGAAAAATATATAACTTCCACACCATTTGGTACATTTAACCAAATGACACCTTTTCACATAGCTGGGATCTGAGCGCACCATCTGGTGAAATACCGCTAAGATCCCTGCACAATTAACCAAACGCCATACGAAATACAGTTTAATATGAACATACATGGAAATGCACGAATGGACTGGTTATATGAAAATACCGAAAGAAGTATTGTCCAGAACGGTATGGAAGTCCAGCGGTGTTCGTGCCATTGAGTAGCCGATTTTAGTTCCAGGCACTCTATGACCAAACACAGGGCTGGAGGGATCAAAGATGGCCGCCGCCACCACGTGTTCTGTACACCTGGAAACCTATTAACAAGTGGTGGATACATTTTCCCAGAATTAATGGGAGACACGCAACCCTATTTGTGTGGTCTCCCTTTCGGTACTTTGTTCGTTTCACGAACAGTGTTGAAATACACTGTGCGTGAACCTGCCATATGAATGCTGGCGGCTTTCGAGCCGCCAGCATACGAATGCTATCTAGTACATACAAACCAGGATATAACATACAGTTATACACATATCGCTTGGAGACAACCCTTACATATACAATTACCCGTAGGCAACCCTTATACATAACATAGTCTTAAGTGGCTAGGTTTGCCACAAGTAGTCATAACAATTAAAGTCATTGGGTATACAGCTGGAGGTACACAGTAACGGTCCGGGTAAGTTAACCAAGTTAAAGAATCACAGTGGGTACCATAACAACTTCAAGTAAAGGGTAACTCCAAGTACCATGACCACTTCAGTGATTTGAAGTGGTCATGGTGCCTGGAGTCTGTATGTGTAACCTTTTGCTTTGAAACACTGCACATAGGGAGATTAACCCCTTTCATTTCGAAGGTGTAACTCCATCTCCGTCAGAATCACTGGGGGGGTCATCAGTCAGCCCGGAATTAGACTTCTAGGCTGGCTAATGTCAACTGTGTGCAAATTTTTCTCTTTTAAAGAATTGCAAACATTGAGTGAGAGTGGTCAGCTCACGCTCTCTGCCAATAAATGGTGACAACAACGCCTTACAGCTTCTGCAGCTCCTCAGTAAGATATAGCTCAGCTCCTAACAATAAACAAAGTAGAAAAGGATGGTAAATCATATTACTATACCTTAGAGTCACTGGGCTTAATGCTTAAAGGAACATTAGGGTTAGGAACACAAACATGTATCAGCAACTCATCATAGAGATGCATTCTATCTATGTACCTCTATAAGGAAAGTTCATGCAGAGGGTGGAGACACTGAATGTCAGTCATGCTGTGCAACACTGTCCCAGGAAGCAACTCTAACAGCCTAGGGATATCTCCAGTGGCCCCTCCTCAGATGGCTGGTGTGTAAACACTGCATTTTCTCTGAAAAGACAGTGTTTGCTGCAAAAAGCATGACGCGAATGATTAAACTCACCAGAACAAATACAATAGGATGTAGTTGTTCTGGTGACAACAGTCAGGGCCAGATTAAGAGCCCAGTGGACCTGGTGCTGACAATTGTGACGGGGTCTAATTACAGAATCTTATTGACAAAAAACACTAAAGCAGTCATACCTCTCAAGCGTCATGCATCTAATGGAGTTGGTGTTGGAGGGAAACTCTAAGGATGCAGCTATAAGAAAACACATACCCTATGCTAATCTCTTTCTAATGTATGTTTTCATCTTTCAAGTAAATCCATACCCCCTAACAGCAGTGTCCAGTGAAGCAGGAAGTCAATGGGCAGGGTAAAAGGGTGGGCCACTGACACGAATCACGTGACCAGAACTGCCAAAAGGCGAACATGCCCAAAGAGGGGGCATGTCTGTCCAAAGAATTGGAAGGCCAGCCTGGCATCAGTGTCCCTATGTATCACAGTGTCAGTGTCCCCATGTCGCTCAGTCCCCTAGTCTCCCAGTGTCTGTGTCCCCATTTCTCCCAGTGTCCCTATGTCTCAGTGTGTCTCGTCTCACTAGGATACTAGGGGACACTGAGAGATATGGGGACACAGTGAGACACTTGGGGACACTGAGACACTTGGGGACACTGAGACACTTGGGGACATTGGGAGACATGGGGACACTGAGACACTTGGGGACACTGGGAGACATGGGGACACTGGGAGACATGGGGACACTGAGACATTTGGGGACACTGGGAGAAATGGGGTCACAGACACTAGGGACACAGAGACATGGGGACACAAACAGTGGGAGACATGGGAACACAGACACTGGGAAAATAGGTGACACTGGGAGACATGGGGACACTAAAACACTAACACTGGCTGGGAGGCATGGGGACACAGACACTTGGGGACACTGGGAGACATGGGGGCACTTGTGGACATAGATATGGGGACACTTGTGGACATAGACATGGGGACACTGGGGGACATGTGGGGACACTGGGAGACATGGGGACACTAGGTACACAGAGACATGGTGACACAGACACTGGGAGAAATGGGGACACTGAGGCAGTAGGGACACTGGCTGGGAGACATGGGGACACAGACACTAGGGACACTGGCTGGGAGACATGGGGACACTGGGAGACATGGGGACACAGAGAGACACTGGGAGACTAGGGGACACTGGGAGACTAGAAGACACTGGGAGCCATGGGGACATTGAGGTTCTAGGGACACTGGCTGGGAGACATGGGGACACGGGAAGACATGGAGACACTGTGTCCCTAATGTCTCCATGTCCCAATGTGTCTCCCTATGTCTCACAGCATCCCCATGTCTGTGTCCCCTAGTGTTTCTGTGTCCCCACGTCTCCCTAGTGAGTGTCCCCATGTGTCCCCTAGTGTCTCAGTGTCCCCATGTCTCCCTGCTTCCGTTCCCCTCATCCTTCACATACCTGTGCTGCAGTGTGTCTCTGCAGGCTGGGAGCTGCTGTTTGGACTCTCTGTGCTGTGTAGCTGCTCCCCTGGGGATCAGTGAGTAGAGAGAGGCAGGGAGATGCTGTAACTTCCTATCCTTGCCTCTTTCCATACACAGTGGTGCTGGTATTGCAGAGTAATCTCCATTTATACAGAGAAAATATTTGCATTTGTATTGCTGGTATTACTGCAATACCCTCACGGCCAGACAGCCTCAAATACCGTCTGTGCCGGTAAAATACCAGTGAGGTGGCAAACCTAAGAGTAGTGTGTGAAAAAAGGATGCCAGAATTCTATCACAGGTCAAGGAACTAACCAGATCAGGACCAAAATAGTCAAACGTACAGTGAAACACGCTTAGGGGTCAGAAACCACAAAAGGCACTGATCCCAAGGAGGCACAGATTGAAATGGTATCAGTACCTGCTGTGATCACACTGCACCATTTGGACATCCGCACTTGTGTGAATTTTGGTGCTACTACCATGCTAAGTCAAAGTCCACAAAAGACACCAATATTGCATCCTACATCATTCTAGCAGTGAACAGTTTTAAAATGATGCTGCTGAAGGTGGAAGTGACAAAGATGTGCCCATAATGATGCAAGAGTACCATTCTTGGTATGTAACCTTACAGACAAAGAGCAGAATGTTGTCCTATTTCATAAAATAAATTGAAGGAATATTTTTCTTGAAACCAACATTGCAAAAAGATACGTAAACACTCCATGTAAGTAAGAGTTGCTAAAGTTCTGGGGTGCCTTGCCCCTATTACATCGTCTTAGCTCGTCTTTGAAGCTGATGTCATTGACCAGCATAACCATTCATCAATCCCCCCCACCCGCCCAACACAGCGTAATTGTTACAGATACAACGTGATTTGCCGGTGCTATATAAATAATAAAATAATAATAGTAATAATCATGTGGTCTTTCAATTATGCCAAAATAACATGTTTTACAGTGAAACCGCACTACAAAGTGTGACTACATTTAGGGTTATTCACTAAACATGCAATTGAGTAGAACTGACAAGACAATTGTACATTTAATGCAAAAATTGCTGAGCTGGAAATATAGCTGAGTTGGCATAAAATGAGCAAATACCATCTCAATTCTTCTCAATTCTCAGTTTGGTAAATAACAAATCAGCTCCAATGTGATTATCGTATAAGTATGCTCGGTTATCCAGTTAAGAGAATTCTGTGGCTTTTTTTGTTTTTTTTGCTATACTTATGCTGTAAAATGTTCCACGCTGACAATTATTTCAGGACATCATGGAATAAAGAGAGCTTTAGAGAAGACAAAACAAGCAGAGAAATTAACTTTAATCCTAAGAGCACCAAAAGGGTAAGCTTTGTATCAAATTCGACAACATCTTGTTTAAAGGTACATTCCTGGATCTAGCTTGTCGAACGTATTTCCACTTATCTTACTGAAACATGAAACATTTTACAACACGGAAAATCGGTTTGTCCAATTGCCTGTCTATAGAGTCATTAAATTAGTTGAGAAATTCATTTATCAGTATTCTCAACGCAGTCTTTAAAAATTCCTGGTTTAGTAAATATGTCCCTAGCTGGAATGCTACTGGCCAGCATAATTTTTTTATTTTTTTTTTAAACTTGAAGTTTATTTGTGTTTTTGTTCATTCACATATCACAAAACAGTGTGGGAGGGGTACAGAAGAGAAAGGGTGGGGTTCAGGGTACAGGTTACATTGGTTGATTTTGTAACTTTATTATATATTTGTACTGGTTCTGGTTGCAACATTCTTGTTCTGGTAGTCAGTTTTACACCTTGTCTTGGTTTATCATACTTGTGTGTACCAGAGTGTGTTTGGGGAACAGTGCTCTGTTGCTTACATGGTCAAATACCTATTTGCCTTGTCTCCCGGTGGTGCGTCTACCTCTCTATTTGGTTACGGTTTAACCCATATTTTTGTCTCTCCGGTGGCTATAGGTTGGTGCTCGATACTCCTCTATGTATCATTTGTTGTATGGTGCTTTCGCTCGCTCTTGGGGTGGGGGTGGGGGGTCGTTGCCATTAATTCGTATGTCCAGTTTTGATCTATTTGCCTCATCAACTCTGCTATTGATGGTGTTGTGGTTTTTTTCCATAGCCTGGATATCAGCAAGTTTGCTGATACTAAGGTGTGGTACGTAATGATTCTAATGTGTTTTGGGGTGCTAACTGGTAATATGAATAGTAGACACTCCTGTGGCTTATCCACCCTTATGTTGTGCAATATTTTTTGAAGTAGTTTGGTCACCGCTTCCCAAAATGGGCTTATTTTGTCACAGGACCACCAGATGTGGAGCATCGTGCCCACCTCCCTCCCACACCTCCAGCACAAGTTGCTTGTTTGGGGCCATATTTTGTGTAGCTTTGCTGGGACCAAGTACCATCGTTACATAATTTTACGTTGCAGTTCTAGGTGTGTGGCGCACGCTGTGAGCCCTTGGTGGACCGAATATGACCTGTCCCATTCTTCATTTGAGAATGTCTGACCTATTTCCCTGTGCCAGTCCTTTTTGATCTGTGTGTGTGTTTGTGTTGAGACTAGCTTATGGTATCCCCAGGACATTGCTTTCTTTAGTGGTGCTGTTCCTACACATTGTCGTTTGAATATTGTCATGGCTTTTTCGTCTTCTATTCCCGGTTGTTTTTTTTTAAATTGCCTGCTACATATGATTTGAGCTGCAGGTAGGAGAATGTGTTTGTGGTGGGAAGTGTATAGTCTGCTTGGATGTCTGGTAGTGTTTTCAGTTTGCCTCTGTCAATGACTTGGTATATGTGGTGGATTCCCCCTCTCTTCCAGATGTCCCCGTGAAATGTGGGTATTTCCATGCCTATTGTTTGTATTGGCGTGGCCATGGGTAACTTGGGATTAGACACGAATTTGTTCCTCGTTGTGTTCCACACCCTCAACAGGTTTTGTGTGCTAGGTAACAGAGTTTCTCGTATGGGTTTTGGGCATTTCTGTAGCCATAATACCGCTTGGAGGTCGTGTTGTGGGGCCCAGTAGGATTCTATTGCTACCCATTGTGGGGCTTGGGCTGGGAGATTAATTTGGGCTATGTTGTGGAGGTACGCTGCCCTACAGTATGCCGTTAGATTTGGCAGACCCATCCCGCCTTTGCTCACCGTTTGGTGTAGCGTTCCCGCTGCTACTCGTGCCTTTTTTCCTTCCCATATGAATGTGTTTAGGATGTGTTGCATGTTTTTTAAGAACCGTTTCGGGATGGGTATTTGTAGTGTGCGATATTGGATTTTGGGTATGAGTGTCATCTTTACCGCTGCTATACGGCCTGTCCATGATAGAAATTTTCCTTTCCACTTTTGCATGGTGTCTATAATTTCTGTTTGTATGCGCTTGTAGTTTAGTTTAAAGAGATGTGCTGGGTTTTTGGGGAGCTTAAGTCCCAGAAACGTCAAGTAGTCGTTTCTCCAGTCCAGTGGGAATGCCGTCTGCAATCTGCCCATCAAATCCGTGCTCAGTCCCATCCCCAAGGCTTGTGTCTTGGTGATATTTAACTTATAGTACGAGACCTCCCCATATTCACGTATTTGTGCCATTAGGTTTGGCAGTGATGTTAGGGGTTGCGTGGTTGTCACTAGGATATCATCCGCAAAGAGGTTGAGTTTGTACTCTCTGTCTCCCAGGGTTATTCCCTTTATGGAGCGATTTTGCTCTTATTGCTGCTGCCAGCGGCTCCAGCGCTAGAATGTACAGTAGCGGGGATAGGGGGCAGCCCTGTCGCGATCCATTGGTTATTTTAATTTGTTTAGATATAAAACCTGCGTTGAGCACTCTTGCTGTGGGGTGGGAATATAATGCCTTCACTGCGTTCAAGAACCTCTGGGGAAATTTGTATTTTTGGAGCACAGCTTCCAGGAATGGCCAGTTTAGACGATCAAATGCTTTTTCGGCATCCAGGGAGAGGAGGACCCCCCCCTCCTGGCTCCGAAGTAAGCTTTGCATTAGGTCCACTACCTTCCTTGTATTATCAGACCCTTGTCGACCAGTGGTGAAGCCCACTTGGTCGTCGTGTATCAGCGTGGGGATGATGTGGGTCAGCCTAGTGGCTTGGATTTTTGCGTATAATTTAGTGCAAAAATTGCTGCAGGTGGGTTTTTTTCCCGGTTTAGGTAGTGTGACTATGTGGGCTCCTAGCATGTCTGCAGGAGCCTCTCCTTTTTGTGTTGCTGCATTAAACAGATTCGCTAGATGTGGGGCCAGTATTCCCCCATATTTCTTATAGCAGGTGTTCGTGAGACCGTCTGGGCCAGGTGCCTTCCCAGAAGGTAGGCGTGTGATGGCTTGTAGAACCTCTGTTGTGGTAATGGGGGCTTGCAGGGATTCTATTTGTTCCTCCGATAGGGAGGGTAGGGTTATGTTGTCCTGGTCGCGTTCTATGTTCCCAGGGGTTGGTTGTGTCGTGTTTGGGTCCTGCCCTATGTTATATAGTGTTGTGTAATAGTCAGCAAAGATGTCGCTGATTTCTTTTGGTGTCACCTTTTTTTCCCCGTTTGGGTTTAGCAGGTATGGGATCTTGGCCTTTACGCTTTGTTGTGTTAGTCTTCTGGCTAGGAGTTTGCTTGCCCTGTTCCCCTGCGTGTATTGCATTGCTTTGAGTTTCCTAAGGCTAAATCCCATTTTTGCTAGGTCGTGTTCCCTGAGTTCATCTAACTTCTCTTTTATTTGTGTTTTTAAAAGTGGTGTTGGGGTCAATTGGTTTTGTTTGTTAAGGCGGTATAGGGCTTTCAAACATCCCTTCAGTTTCGCTTGTGATTTCTGTTTCAATGCACTGGTTTTCCATATGATCAGTCCTCTGATTACTGGCTTGTGTGCTTGCCATAGGATTTCAGGGGAGATGTCTGGGTGTGCGTTTTTCATGAAGTATTGCTTAATGTCTTCAGCTAGGTGTTCGCCGAAAAGCTCATTGTGTAGTATTGATTCGTTGAGCCGCCAGGGGCTGCGATGCTTATAATCATAGGCATCTTGTAGTTCTAGGGTTATAGGGGCATGATCTGACCATGTGATGATCTGACCATGTGGTGCCTATGGAGCAGTCCTTTAGTTGATTTAGGAACGTGCCTTTTATGTAGAACCCATCTATGCGTGAGTAGGTGTTGTGCACTTGGGAGAAGAAAGTAAAGTCTCTCTCCTACGGGTGCAGCACCCTCCATGCGTCATATAAGTCGTGCTCACTTAGCAGCCGTGTTAGTGGCTTGCATTCCCGTGTTAATGTTGCTGATCTGGGGGTGTGGGGCGGGACCGATGTGTCCCATCTTGGGTCCAGAATGTGGTTCATATCCCCGCATATGATGGTTATTCCTCTCTGTAGCGGTGTGAGTTATACGAGTAGTTTGTGTAGGAAGTTTCTCTGTTTTGTGTTTGGTGCGTATGTTAATTATTGTGTGTTCCACGTTGATTTCGCACACTAATATTATGTATCTCCCTTGCGTATCTACGGATTCATATATCAGCTTGAAGGACACATCTCTATTGATTAAGATTGACACTCCCCTTGTTTTGGACGTGTAGGTGCTGTGATACTGCGTGGGGAAGTGTGCCTGCGCTATGATTGTTGTCTGTTTAAGGTGGGTTTCTTGTAAGCATACAACATCTGGGTGTACTCTGCGCAGATCCCTGACTAAGCAATGTCTTTTGACTGGGATGTTTAACCCTTTTACGTTATGGCAGTATATTTTCATGTTCTGTTGAGTTTACTGCTGGTCGGTAATGTGGTTCTTTAGTTGGCGAGGACTTTCTGTTAGCCCTTCTTACACCTCTGTTTGCTCTGTTTCTACACTTTTGCGCTATATCTCTGTTGCCTGTGTTCCAATCGGCCGACTGAGTTTCCTGTGGTTTCCCCTGCGTGGGTGTGTTCCCTCTCTGGTTTTTGCATTCCCTGTCTTTGTGCATTTTCTTGGGTTCTAGTACCCGTCTGGTGGGTATGGGGTGTGTGGGGGTCAACACTAATGCAATAGGTATTCATAACATACGAATAAAACATTACATCAGTCAACATATATACAGTAACAGTAACATTTGTGTACATTTCCCAATGTAGGGTGAGGCACCAACTGGATAGTGCCGAGTGTGGACGTGGTTATTGTGTGTGTTTCTGAGATTTAAAGGTTAGTGGGTGAGCTTGCTGAGCCCGATATTTGCTGTCATGTTTCTCAATGCAGCTGTGTTTTGGCCGCCCAAAGTTAGGAGTTGATGAGGTCTGAATTGTGTTTTGTTTCGTAACAGCATTGTACCTCCCCTTTTGTGGATGACTTTTTTTTTTTTTTTTTTTATTTCTCTTTCCTGCCCTGGATGTTGTGTCAGTAGTGTGTCACTGCCCCCTCGTGGGCAATTTTTTTTTTTGTTTTGTTATAATTATGTATTCAAATAATCCCTCCCATGTCCCCTGTCTTCTGTGTGTTTATCATGTATGTGTTGTATCTTGCTTGTGCTTATAACCCCTCGTTGTGTTGTCATGTGTGTTATACTTGTGACTCATTGGCTGCCCATCTGCGGCTGGGACTGTGTTTGGTTCTGCATCACAGTCTTTATAGTGTCTTGTCAGTTCATTTTTTGGTTCTTTTCCATTCTGGTGACCGTCTGGTTTGTGTGGCCGTGTTCTTCCCCTCTGGGTTTATTGGGATGTTCCAGGTGCGCAGGAGTTTCCGCCCCTCTTCAGGTGTGTTGGCTGTTGTCACCGTACCATTTCTCCTTATCAGCAGACAGATCGGGTAGCCCCATCTATACTGGACATTATTCTGGCGCAGTGCTTCTCTGATGTCTTTAAATTCTTTTCTTTTTTGCAGCGTGGCTGCCGACAGGTCTGGTGAAGATTTTGATGTCTCTGTATTTCTGCGGCAGGTCGTGTCCCCCTCTCATTGCTTGGAGTAGTGCCTCTTTCACGTGCAAGTGTGTGAGCACATCTCTGCGGGTGTCTTGTGTTAGAAACGTTGGCTTTTGCACTCTGTGGTACCTGTCTAGCAGCAGTACCTCTGCGGGTAGGTCTGGCGCCAATTCTTTAAAGTACCCTACCAGGAATGCATGGAGGACTTGCTGCTTCACATCTTCTGAGATGCCCCGGAACCGCAAGTTTTGATGTCTAGAGTGGTCCTCCAGGTCCATGACCTTGCGCTGTGTGTATTCCAATTGTTGCTGCATATGTTGCACTTGTTCAGCCATGTCATTATGTGCAGCGGCCTGATCTTCCATCTTTTGTTCCACATGTGCCGTCCTGTCTCCCAGCTCCTGCACGTCTCTGCCAAGCTCCCTCAGAGTGCTCTGTATGGATGCCAGGATTTTGCTGGACATATCCTCCAGGCAGTTTTGTAGGAAATCCTGTGTGACCGGTAGTGACCGGTAGTCATCGATGCTCTGGTCGTAAAAAATCCGTATTGGTCCGTTTTTTCTGCTTTGTGTTAGCCATGCTGCCAAGTATCGAGTGAGTCTTGTGGGAGCTGGTTTATGCTTTTTTCTTGGCTTTTTCGGGCCAGCGTTGTGCTACTTGAAGAAGCCTTTTGAGGCGAAACGCGTTTAGATATTATTATTTTAATTAATTACTTTATAATAAAGAATGTAATTTGGCATAAAACACTTTATTGCCATTTTTCTTTATTTTCTTTACTTTTATTCTACTCCTGCACCTGACCTACATCCACAAGGAACCCAAAGAATCCATAGGTGGGGAGTATACCACCCAAATGTTCACACCGAGCAGTACAAGCCTGCTCTACAGAATGTACGTAATTTACTTTACATCCTTACGCACAATTACATACAGAGAGCACTATATTCTTATTTTCTCATTTTGGGTTGAACAATATTTATTCGAACACTGAACCTGGGCCAGAAACTCTCCAATCAAACACTACTTTACATATCCTTGAGTGGGGATTATTCCACTTCTAGCTCTGAAAAGTGTGAGTACGGCTATTTTTACTATTTTAGAATTTTACTCTTGCTGATATACTATACCATTGGAGTTCCTGTTTCTGTTTCCCTTTCATATATTCTTCACTGGATTCGAGTATACCATTGTGAAGATTCCACTCCATCTGACGTCTCAGGATTTCCTGTTTCCTCAAAAGAACTTACCATTACGGACTCTTGATAAGTGTTTTGGACTATTGTTGATTACCATTTTATATTTACTTTTATTATCTGATATTTTATTTTATACTGTGTATATGTCTTATTATATATTTTAGGCGCACTCTTATCCTTTTTATTTGTTTAGATCAATATATATATATTTTTTTTTTCTATTATAACATTCTGCAATTCTATTTATCAAAGTAAACTGTTATTTTAAAACATGAGACTCAATGTATCTTTGTATGAGAAACGCAAAGCTATACAAATATTGGCATGCACTGGGAATCATCTGAAGTTTCCATAGCAACTTGAACAATCCCGTAAAGGGATACTGCAGGGTGCATTTACCACCCACTTGATGCATTAGAAGTATGTTTTGTTTTAAAACATGTGCATATAACCAGAACCTCGTCCCTCCCATTTCTAACGAGAGGAAATAAGCTAAATAGAATGATCAAGAGATGCAAGCACATATGAGGGAATAGAATTGCAGGATCCACACAAAAACTGAGCAGGAAGGGACAGAGCCTAGATAAAAGGTGACATGGGGTAGGAAATACAAAGCAGCCAATGGAAAACACAAATCTAAGATAATTCATTAAAGGCTCCAGTCACTAGGACAAACTTGATGCATATTAACGTTCATGGTAAAATAGTTTACCTAAACCCGTTCAAAGTTTTCCCACTGCCCCCAAAAAAAACTCCAATATGTCTGCACGCTACCTCAAGTCCTAATAATGTATACTTAGCCAACTAGTCATGTATCGCAACTGCTAAAATACCCTTAAATAAAATCAGTCATCTTATCGACAGACGTCATCACCAGGGCCGGCATCAGTACGCGGCGAGGGAGCTGAAGAGGAAATGAGAGGGAGGGGGACGAGAAGGAAATTGGAGAAGGGGGTAGAAGAAGGAAGTTGGAGAGGGAGGGGGAGAAGAAGGAAATGTAGGGGAGAAGGCAATGAGAGGGAGGGGAAGAAGGAAATTGGAGACGGAGGGGGGGGAGAGAAGGAAATTGGAGAGGGAGGGGGAGAAGAAGGAAATTGAGGGTGGGGAGGAGAAGGAAATTGAGGGTGGGGGAGAAGAAGGAAATAAGAAGGAAATGAGAGGGGGAGAAGAAGGAAATTGGAGAGGGGGGGGAGAAGAAGGAAATAGAGGGGGGGAGAAGAAGAAATTGTAGGGGAGAAGAAGAATTAAATTGAGAGGGGGGGAGAAGAAGGAAATTGGAGGGAGAGGGAGGGGGAAAAGAAGGAAATTGGAGGGAGAGGGAGGGGGAAAAGAAGGAAATTGGAGGGAGAGGGAGGGGGAAAAGAAGGAAATTGGAGGGGGGAGAAGGTAATTGGAGAGGGGGGAGAAGGAAATTGACGGGGGGAGGGGAAGAAGTAAATTGACCGGGGGGAGGGGGAGAGATTGACATCCATCACACACACACAACGCACCCCTTGCACACAGAAAAACACACAATGCATTACACACAAACACACATACACAAGCAATGCATCCCTTACACACAGCAACACACAATGCACCCCTTACACACACTCAATGCATCCCTTACAGATGCACACACTGCATCCCATACATACACAAACTCACCTTGCAGCCCTTACACATACAAACACAGATTCACACAATGCATTCCTTACACACATCAGGACATCCCCCACACACACACTCCACCCCCTGTGAACAAACTCATTGGTGGAACATGAAGGTGGACCCTGGGACCCAGACCTTGAGCTGTGTAAAGGGCCCTCAAAAAAATGGAGCTGCTTCCCGTTCTCCCAGAACATTGATTTTTGTGACCACAGTTACAAACCGCCTCCAGAGAGCCTGTTCTACACCAGACCAGTGGAGCCAGACGGCAGCTAGAGCCCATCATCATCCTCATCTGGTTGTAAGTAGGCAATCTAGTATATTATTCGTGGCACTAAGCTCTAATTTACGTCACATTAAAGGGACACTATAGTCCCCAGAACCACTGCAGCTTAATGTAGTGGTTTTGGTGTCTAGCTTGTCCCTGAAGGCCTTTTAATGTAAACACGGCGGCACTGCAGCACTGGTGTTAGTTAACATGGCAGATCATATGGGTGGGGCATTGTGATGTCACATGGGGGGGCGGCAAACTTTACTTTTGCCTAGGGCGGCAAAAATCCTTGCAAAGACCGGCGCACAGCCTAAATCTGTGGAACTATTTTGGGCATGAAAGCCATGCTTGCGGTCGGTGAAAAGAGAATTCCATAAAACTTTTTAACCCCTGCTCTGATCTGGGTGATTTTTGGATATGTTGTTCACCCAGATCAGAGCTATCCAGGGATGCATAATTTGTGGGGATATGTTTGAGTTTTGGGTTTTTTCTAAACTTTGGGTAAAAATGTATATTTTCTGCCTGTGGATAATTAAGTTATTCCATTAGCTAGCTTAATTATATCACAGGCAGAGGGGAGGGCTTGCTGACTGTATGTGGGAGTGTAACTGTGATAATTATTGTTCCCATTGGTTTGTGTCCCTTTTGTCCCTGTGTTCCATCAGGTCCAGAGGGTGTGATGCTGGCCTGAAAATGTGTATAATAGAAATGCCTTTGTGCTCAATAAACTAGACCTTCTTACCCTCAACTCGCAGCCTTGTCTTGTGTTGTAGGGAATAGCTATAACTGCTATATCACTGCTAGCTCTTGTAAAAGCTCTCTTCAGCTATACAGCTATACTCTCCTGGACGAGAGGTCCTTCCCACATGGTCCTGGATCCAGAGGTTGGACCAGGGTGGGAAGGAGACGGCAAGACCCCAACCAAGCTACAGCGGTTCATGGAGTCTGCAACGCTTATGGTGTCTGGTGCGGTGCTGATGGTCCTTGAGAGCAGCTCCGTCACAACCGTGTTCAAAAGTACTGTTTCTGCCCCTTGGACTTTTAACTGGAACAGATTCAAACATGTGGTGGTGGCCATCTTAAATTGTCCAGCGGTGTTTTGTCATTGAGTGTATGGAACTACTTTGAGCATGGGACCATGTGCACGGTGGGGCAAAAATAAGACTTCCAGGAAATTCCTCAACCCCTGAACTGATCTGGGTGAATTTTGGATATGTTGTTCACCCAGATTGGGGCTATCATGGTATGTGACATTTGTGGGGATATGTTGTATTTTGGGGTACTTTTGAGGATTTGTAAAAATGTATGTTTTTTCTGTTTAGAGTTAATTGAGTTCGCCCATTGCCTTTGTTAATTGTATCACAGGCAGAGGGGAGGGATTGTGTACACTGTAGGGGAGTGTCTGCATGTAAGACTCTGTTTTTATTAATTTGTTAATTCTGTGTCCTGTGCCCCACAAGGCCCACCTTGGCGTCAGCCTTGTGGGGAAAAACTGTATAAAAACTCAAGCTGTTCAATAAACCTTCAGACCTTCTTACCCTCAACTCGCAGCCTCGTCTCGTGTTGTAGGGAACTGCTCTATCACATTGGGGATTGCTATACTCTGTATACTCCCCTGGATTCTAATCACTAGCTCTTCTAAGAGCTGTTTCTGCTTTGCTCTCTGAAGGAAGAGATGTTCACCCACTGGAGCCTGGAGTCTTGTCGTAGGTCCAGGGTGGGTAGGAGACGGCGAGACCCCAACCAAGCTGCAGCAGTTCGTGGGGTCTGCAGTGCTTATGGTGTCTGGTGCGGTGCTGATTGTCCTTGGTAAGCACTAGGAGCATCGTTTGACGGGTGATCTGTTACACTTGTGAAAGTGATGCTGTGTTGTAAATACCTTGACCATGGCAGGTGCGTCAATATGGGAGCCATGACTGGCTAATGTAGAACGTAGCTGGATTGATGCAGCTGCTGCATTTAGTGAATAACCCTGAGAGCAGGGCCGCTATCAGGGGGTGACAACCATGACTGTTGTCACGGGCCCGGCGGCCCTGGGAGGCCCGGCCGCCCAGGCCCCACGTATAGTGGCAGAACTGCCACCGGTGCAGTTCCACCGGGGCCCGCACGCTGATGGGGCCCATCGGGTGGCCCACGCACTTAGGGCCACCTGACGGACCCTATATCTTCAGGGGCCCGGTCAGCGCGTGCCGACTACTCCCATCAGCCCCAGCCACCCTCCTGCAAAGAAAAGGTAAGAAACAGGAGGGTGGCTGGAAAATGAGCTCTGTGTGTGTGTGTGTGTGTGTGTCTGTATGCATGCATGTATGTCTGTATGTATGTTATTATGTATGCATGTATGTCATTATGTATGTATGAATGTATGTCTGTATGTATGCAAGTATCAGTGGTATGTAATTATGTCTGTATGCATGTATGTCTGTCAGTATGTATGTATGTATATATGTCTGTCAGTATGTATGTCTGTATGTATGTATATATGTATGTCAGTATCAATGTATGTCTGCATGTCATTATGAACATATGTCTGTATGTATGTATGTATGTATGTATGTCTGTCTGTATGCCATTATGAATGTATGTCTGTATGTCATTATGAATGTATGTGTGTATGGATGTCAGTGTCTGTCAGTATGTCTGTATGTATGTATGTCTGTAGGTAATTATGAATGTATGTCTGTCTGTGTGTATGTATGTATGTGTGTATGTATGTTGGTGTCTGTATGTATGTCAGTGTGTATGGATGTATGTGTCTGTATGTCCTCATGCATGTGTGTCTGTAAGTATGTTAGTATGGGTCTGTCTGTCACTATGTATGCCTGTGTGTCTGTATATGTGTGTATGTCTCACTATGTGTGTGTCAGTATGTATGCCTATATGCGTGTATGTCTGTTTCAGTATGTGTGTCTGTTAGTATGTATCTGTGTGTGTATCTGTGTCCTTTTGTATCAGTGTGTGTGTTTGTGTCTGTGTGTGTATTCCTGTAGGCGGGATTTGGAGGCGGGCCCTGTGGGCAGGATTGGAGGTGGGCCCCAAGGGGCTCAAACCCTGAGTTAGGGGGCCCAAAATTTCTGGTGGCGACCCTGTCTGAGAGTATTGGAGGAGATGCTACATGAAGAAGAGTTGAAAAAAGCCTTGCTCCAACAAGTTTACAATCTAAAAGAAATTTTAAAAAGTCACATCGTACACACAGATAAATCAGCAATTACTCAATTCAAAACTGCACTTCCCCTACGCTTCTCATCTAATCAGCAAAGCACTTGTTACTCCACAGCCACAATTTGGGGCATTATCTAATAATTCAGGCATCCATAACCCTCTCATAGAAACAGAGACACAGCAGGAGGGCTCATTCTTGTTATTAAATGGCTATAATCCATCAATACACTGGGAATAATAAAAACCTAAATTACTTCCAGACATATACCACGACAAACCTCTTTCTTTTTCTTTCTCCTCACAATGAACAAAAAATAAATTTGGCTTAATGGTGCTTGGTATATATGTTCCCACATCCTCAGTACTGTCAATAATTGCCATGTGTTTCTTTAAAAAAAAAAAAATTAAGTGCTCTCGCTTGCGCCATTCTTGGCAGCCCTACACAAGATTAGACATGGATGGATTAAAGCCCAATCTCACCGCCTCCCAGCTCTGCACGCCTGGTTGTTGGCACAAAATAAAGACACACAAAAACAGAGAAGTCTCCAAATTCTGTTTTGTTTTTTTCCTTTGGTGTGTTCAATGTTTTACGTCAGAATACTATTGTTTGGACAGTCTAATTCCGACATATAATGTGCATGCAGACCACTCCAGAATGCTATCGCTGCCTTGGAGTCTCCATATGTTGTCAATTAGCCCTGTCTTTAATCTTCTTTACTTTGGTGCTGGGGGGAAGCAAATTAAACCTTTCATTCACAGTCAGGCTAAAAATGCAGCTTGCTGGCAACTTAGGGGTTAAAGAAATATGAATGAATAATTAAATTACTTAATGTCGACTTCCCGACTATTGTCAAAGCAACATTCGTACTGTTAAAGGACCACTAAATGCACCAAGACCACTTAGTCTCCATGAAGTGGTCTTAGTGCAGCGTATCTGAAGTTTTAACCCTGCAATGTAAAGCATTTCAGATTTACAGGGTTAACACACCAAACAACCACTAGGGGTTCTTCTGCGTAAAGAATCAAGTCAAACTCCATTCTCAATCAAATGCTGTTCCTAGAGCAACATTTGATTTGTGCAGCTGACAACTTGCCACGCATATGCACCAGCCCTATGCAGATGCATTTGATTGGTTGATGTCATCAAGAATTATATTCTCAGCCAAGGAGGCAGGATCAACGACAAGGAGAGCAACGTGGCAAAGACTAAAGAGGTAAGTGAAATACCTTTTTCATGTGGTCAGCATGCATGTTCATATTTCTAATGCTATAGTCTGCGACAGAACTACCGCCAGTGCAGCCAGCACGTCTGCACCGGTGTCCGCACACTAAGGGGGCCTCATCAATACCCCATGCACTTAGCGACACCAGATGGGTATGTGTCATCAAAGGCTCAGTTGTGCGCTGCGGCCCTTTAACAGCATGACCAGGCCCCTTTCATACCGGCACCATAGGAGGCACCATAGGAGGAAGTAATCTGTCACTTATCTGTCACTTCAGCCTCTGAATCCCAACAGCCTCAGCCAGCAAACTGGACCCCAGGGAAGCCAACCTCTTGCGCCAAAAAGGTAGGAAACTGGAGGGTGGCTTTAAAAAAGTGTACATTTTGACCGGCATGTGTGTCTGTATGTGTGTCATTGTGTGTATCTGTTTGTCAGTAAGTTTGTCAGTGTGTGTATCTGTGTGTCCTTTTTTCTGTATGTGTGTCTGTGTATGTATCTGTATGTGTATGTGAGTCAGTGTGTGTGTGTCTGTGTTTCTGCATGTGTGTCAGTATGTGTATCACCGTGTGTGTAGCAATATATATGTATATGAGCATTATATGTACCTTAGCATTCAAATGCCAACACTCAGCCTTACGCATTATGTATTCCGCATATAAGTTGAATAAATAAGGTGACAATATACAACCTAGTCGGACTCCTTTCCTGATCTTGAACCACCCCTTTGTCCCATGTTCAGTTCTGACTTTGGTTTCTTTCAGAATGGGAAAGTCAAGAGATCTATTCAAGAAAATTGGGGATCTAAAAGTTACATTTCATGCCAAAGTTGGTGTGTGTGATGGTAGTAGAAAATATCCCCGTCAAGCATTCCCTTCTTCCCATAAAAGAAAAGCACTCAATATTCCATAAGCAGAAATATCCCTGGAATCGCCGAATAATCCACACATGAGCCAAAGCTTAATGCTGGAACAAGACTGATTTACTGGCACACAGAACTCACAATTTATGCAACACAAAACTCCTCCTCTGGACCAGGCTAGATAATTGAATTTCTACAATACACAAAGCTCAATTATCTGCTGGCCAGAAATAATACAGTTTCATAAACCACACAGGGACCCCAAAATATGCAATAACCCCATAAATATCATTGGAACCGGGGGATCTGGTTGAACCACATATCCAAAATTCACCCAGATCCGTTCAGTACTTTGGAAAATACAGTTTACTGCAGATTCTGCAGAACATATACAGGCTAAATGAAAAACAATCACTGTATAATGTGTCCCCTGCTGTATAGTCCAAAACCACTGCATGATGTCTCTGTGCACCAAATACTGGCGAGATGGCACCGTGTTGAAACATCCAAACAGTGTCTGTGAGTTAAAATGGCCGCCATCCGTTGTTCTCACCATGTGCTTCTGATACAGGAAATGGTGGCCACCCAGTAGCAATTAAGTTGCGGTTTTCTCTGTGTTCTAATTGCTACTTGCTACCCAGGGTGTGTGGTACCCGTTCGGTATACGAATACATTCATTCTCAACATTTGGAACCGAACAATATAGACAATAGCAGGGAGAGAATTAAACTGAAGCATATAGGCAATTGCATAAAAGTCCTTCACAATGGCCCCCCTTTTTCTCCCTGCTCCAGCAACTCGGTTGGACCTTTCCTGGTCCAGTAGGGTTGACGGGTTCAGAGCTGTTAGTCCGAGGTTAAATCCATTTGGCGTGACAATCCATCGGCATTCCCGTTTTGCTTGCCTGGGCGATAATGAATCGTAAAGTCATAGGGCTGTAAGGCCAAGCTCCAGCGTAGCAAACGGGCGTTGTCCCCTGAAACCCGGTTAAGCCACACCAAGGGATTGTGATCGGTGATGAGAGTGAAAGCCCGGCCATAAAGGTAAGGTGTGAGCTTTTTGAGTGCCCATACCAAGGCCAAACACTCTTTTTCAATGGTGGCATAACTGACCTCCCTTGGCAACAGCTTCCGACTCAGGTATGCCACCGGGTGCTCCCCTCCATCCTCTCCGATCTGGCTTAGTACTGCCCCCAGTCCAAACATTGAAGCGTCTGTGTGGACAATAAATCTTTTGTTAGGATCTGGGGTAACCAACACCGGAGCCTTAACCAGAGCAGTCTTTAGTGCTTGGAAAGCCACCTCGCATTCCGGGGACCATAGGACTTGTCGGGGTAGCTTATTTTTGGTCAAGTCGGTCAGGGGTTTGGCCAGGGCGCTATAGTCGGGTACAAAGCGTCTGTAATAGCCGGCTGTGCCCAAGAAAGCCATGACTTGTGTCTTGGTGTGGGGAGTGGGCCAATTGGCAACGGCCTCGATCTTAGCCGGCTCCGGCCGTTGCTTACCACATCCTACTCGGTGGCCCAAATATTGTACCTCCGCCATACCCAAATGACATTTGTCGGGTTTCAGGGTCAGCCCGGCCCCCCTGATCCTATCTAATACTACCCCTACGTGCTCTAGGTGCGCTTCCCATGTATCGCTGTGGATGGCGATGTCATCCAGGTAAGCGCATGTGAAGCTCTGGAGACCCCCAAGTAACTGATCCACCATCCGTTGGAAGGTGGCCGGGGCGTTCTTCATCCCGAACGGCATAACCCGGAATTGGTATAGGCCGAACGGGGTGATGAAGGCCGACTTGGGTATGGCATCTTCTGCTAGGGGAATCTGCCAATATCCCTTGCATAGGTCTATTGTGGTCAGATACTTCCCTGCAGAGATACGGTCAAGCAGCTCGTCCATCCGTGGCATCGGATAGGCGTCCGTAACCGTCTTGTCGTTGAGGCGCCGGTAATCTACACAGAAGCGGGTTGTCCCGTCCTTCTTTGGCACTAAGACTACCGGCGAGGCCCAAGGACTTTCTGAGGGTTCGATTACGCCTAGCCGAAGCATCTCATCTATTTCCTTCCGCATCCCTTCCCGGACTGCTTCTGGGATACGGTAAGGAGGCTGTCTCAGGGGTGCCTGTCCTGGAGTCTCCACCTTGTGTATGGCTAGGAGTGTGTATCCCGGCTCCTGAGAGAATGTGGCCTGTTTCGTTTCTAGTAAGCGGACAGCTTTAGCCCGCTCTTGCGGCTCCAGCTGTTCACCTAGCTGGACTTTCTCTATCTGGGTCATCCCTTCGTTACTGCCCAATAGGTCGGGAAGGGGTAGGGTCTCTGTGTCTTCCCCTGCTGGTGCACAGATAGCGGCTACCTCCTCTGCCCGTTCCTGATAGGCCTTGAGCATGTTGATGTGAAAGGTTCGTTTCACATCTTCATCCTCGCAGCTGGCTATCGTGTAGGTAGTGTCGCATATCTGTCCTATAACTTTATAGGGGCCCTGCCAGGCGGCCTGGAGCTTGTCTGTTCGGACCGGCCTTAATACCATGACCTTTTGGCCTATCTGGAAGCTCCGGTACCTAGCCCGTCGGTCATACCATACCTTCTGGCGCTTTTGGGCCGCCTGGAGGCTCTCTCGCACTGTCTGGGCTAATTCCTCCATGCGGTCCCTCAGCTCCAGGACATAAGGTAAAACTGGGGTCCCCTCAATTTCTGTTTGCCCTTCCCAGTGATCCTTGATGAGATCTAAGGGCCCCCTCAACCGCCTCCCATAGAGAAGTTCGAAGGGTGAGAATCCGGTCGATTCCTGCGGCACCTCTCGGTAGGCAAAGAGAAGGTGTGGCAGGAATCGCTCCCAATCCTTGTACGCCCCCGTGAACGACTTCAACATTTGCTTTAGCGTTCCGTTGAAGCGCTCGCACAGGCCGTTAGTCTGGGGGTGGTATGGGGAGCTAGTCAGGGGCACAGGCCGTTAGTTGGGGGTGGTATGGAAGTCAGGGATTTAACTCCACAGGTTTTCCATATCTGCTGGGTTATCTCGGCCGTGAATTGTGTACCTTGGTCGGACAGAACCTCCTTGGGAAAGCCTACTCTGGAAAATATTTTAACTAGGGCCTCTGCTACGGTCTCAGCCTGTATGTTAGAGAGAGCTACCGCTTCGGGGTAACGGGTGGCGTAGTCTACTACGGTGAGTATATAACGCTTGCCGGAACGGCTAGGTTGGGCCAGGGGCCCTATAATTTCCACGGCTACCCTTGTGAACGGTTCTTCAATAATGGGCATGGAAACTAGTTTAGCCTTTGTGTGGTCTCCCTTTTTACCTATACGTTGGCATACCTCGCACGTTTGACAATACGCCCTGACGTCGTCGGATACCCCAGGCCAGAAAAAGTTCTGGGTTATCCGATACCCTGTCTTGCGTATTCCCAAATGGCCTGCCAAGGGTACGTCGTGCCCAATCCTCAATAACTCCCGCCCGTACTTCCGGGGAACTACCAGCTGGCGTTTTTGCTTAGGCCCTGGTGCATTACCCCGGGTCTCGGTGAGCCTGTACAAGCGGCCTTTCTCCCAGATAAATTGCTCCTTCTCTAACCCCCCTTGGCCCCTCCTGGCTTGGATAGCGAGGGCTAGATGTCACCGGTCTGTTAGGAGGTTGGTATCTAGCGGCTGGTGGGTGTGAGGGCACCGTTGGTCGTGGAGGTTCTACCCGTGGTGTGGCCTGGTTCGTCTTGCGAGTATCCGCATATTCATCCGCCAACTTAGCGGCCTCTGGTAGAGTCATGGGCTTGCGATCTCTCACCCAGTCTTTGACATCCGTCTGGATGTGATTGTAAAATTGCTCCAGAAGCATTAGTTGCAGAATGTCCTCTGCGGTGGTGGCCTGGCTGCTGTTAACCCAGTTAGAGGCCGACAGGGATAACTGGCATGCCCATTCCACGTAAGAGTCTTTCGTGGTTTTGCGTGAGTCCCTGAACTTCTGTCGGTAGGACTCTGGGGTTACTGCATAATGAGCCAGGAGCACTTCTTTAACCCTGGCAGAGCTATGGATCTCGTGTTCTGGCACGGTCTGGAAAGCATCAGAAGCTTTGCCTGACAGTTTGCCTGACAATATGGAAACCCACTCTCCCTTAGCTATTCGGTGCAGGTTACATTGTCGCTCAAAATCTGCCAGGTAGTTATCAATTTCACAGTCTTTTTCACAAAACTCCTCCTCTGGGCCAGGCTAGATAATTGAGTTTCTACAATACACAAAGCTCAATTATCTGCTGGCCAGAAATAATACAGTTTCATAAACCACACAGGGACCCCAAAATATGCAATAACCCCATAAATATCATTGGAACCGGGGGATCTGGTTGAACCACATATCCAAAATTCACCCAGATCTGTTCAGTACTTTGGAAAATACAGTTTAATGCAGATTCTGCAGAACATATACAGGCTAAATGAAAAACAATCACTGTATAATGTGTCCCCTGCTGTATAGTCCAAAACCACTGCATGATGTCTCTGTGCACCAAATACTGGCGAGATGGCACCGTGTTGAAACATCCAAACAGTGTCTATGAGTTAAAATGGCCACCATCCATTGTTCTCACCATGTGCTTCTGATACAGGAAATGGTGGCCACCCAGTAGCAATTAAGTTGCGGTTTTCTCTGTGTTCTAATTGCTACTTGCTACCCAGGGTGTGTGGTCCCCGTTCGGTATACGAATACATTCATTCTCAACATTTGGAACCGAACAATATAGACAATAGCAGGGAGAGAATTAAACTGAAGCATATAGGCAATTGCATAAAAGTCCTTCACAGTGTGATAGAAGACAAAGCAGGAAGTAGAATGCAACAATTATTTCTGGAGATCCAAAATGAGCCCTAAAGCTCAATCTTCCCAGTTTAGATATTTTACACAACAATTTTGAAACTCATGGGGCCTCGCGGTTGCCTAAATCACCTTAGGGTAGACTACCATGTCGGACCCAACACAGGAGGGGGCACGGCGGCATTATAGGGTGCGAGGCCCCTCCTACCTTACTACCCCCCCACCCCCTGTTACTGCCCCTCCACCCCTCCTACCCCCTGTCACTGCCCCTCCATCCCACTACCCCCAGCAGGGTCGGACTGGGGATACAAAGCAGCCCTGGAAAAAAAATCAATGCCAGCCCCATAAGTCACTACGCCATGTATTGTCACATGTAATACGTATGGCTATGTGTTGCCACCCGAGATGATTGAGTAATATATATATAAACAATATATATATGTATATGTATATATATTTTATGTGTGTATATTAGTCAATCATCTGGGGTGGCAAGATACATATACATATATGCCTTACATATTATTGGTGTGTGTATATATATATATATATATCTAATATGGTGGGTAGGGAGGTTGTAAGGTGGATGGGGGGACTGTGAGATGGATGAGGGGACTGTGAGGTGGGTAGGTGTCATGTAAGCTGGGTGGGGGGACTGTGAGTGGGTATGGGGGCTGTGAGGTGGGTAGGGGGCCGTATAGTGATAGAGGGGCTGTAGTGGGTAGGGGGCTGTAGTGAGTAGGGGGCTGTATAGTGGGTAGGGGGCTGTATGGTGGGTAGGGGGCTGTGAGGGGATAGGGGGCTGTGGTGGGTAGGGGGGCAGTTGGTAGGGGGGCGTATAGAGGGTAGGGGGGCTGTGAGGTGGGTAGGAGGGGCTGTAAAAAAGTAAATACCTTTAGTATCCTGTTGGTCCGGTGGGCAGCTTTCCAGCACCGTGTGTGGGGCGGAGCTTGTGGGTGGGAGGCGGGGCTTCCGTTTGGAGGCGGGGCATGCGGCCGAAATTGTTTTAGACTGTGCCAGCCACACCAGCCCCCAGCTCCTCCCTCCTTCCTCCCCTCGGACTGACAGGCTGGCACAGTCCGAGGGAAGGATTTATCATAATGATCATCAGGGCTGTCCCCCTCCTTCCCCCTAACCCCTGTCACTGCCCCTCCACCACTACCCCCGTTACCCCCTCCACCCCTACCCCCTGTTACTGCCCGTTCACCTCCTTACCCCCTGTTACTGCCCCTCCAACCCCCTACTCCATGTTACTGCCACCCACACATATTGTCACAGCCCCCCACCCTCTCAAAGCCCCGCCAACCTGTCACAGTTCCCCGCTACCCTGTCACAACCCACCTTACTGGCTGTGGGATGACAGCCCCCCCTACCCTCCCACACACCCTGTCACCCCTCCACCCACGCCCTGTCACCCCTCCACACACACCCTGTCACAGCACTCCTCCACACACCCTGTCACCCCACGCACACACTGTCACCCCCACATGCGCACATTGTCACCCCATATACATACACTATCACCATTCCCAAACACTTTCAGCCCCCTCACACTGTCTCCCCCTTCACCCAGCAACACTCACATTAAACCCTCCTAATCCTGTCACTCTCACCCCCTCCAATCATACCAAACTCATCTGCCCTTGCTTTACCACAAGTACCCTATCACAGACTCACCTTCTCTTGCACTGTCACACACAGTCCCCAATCCTGTCACACTCATCCTCTATAAGTCTGCCCCACTCACCCCCTTCACCCTGCCACACTCACATAAGCCCCCCAATCCTGTCCTCCAACTGTGCCACACTCACCTCAAACCCTGTCACACTCCCCCAAACCCTGCCACACTCACCTTTCCACATTAATATAATCCTGCCACATTAAGCCCCTTAATCGTGTCACACTCCCCTCCCCTCATTCTGTTACACTGCCTCCTCCAAACATGGCACATTCACCCCAACCCTGTGATACAGCCCCCAACTATGCCACATGCAGCCTGTCACATTAACTTCCTCCAATCCTGTCACACTTACTTCCCCATGCCCTGTCACACTCCCTCCTCCAACCATGTCACAATCGCCCTCCTATCATTCTCACCCTCCCTCATTCTGTTACACTCACCCCCCCAACCCTGTCTCATTTACCCCCCTTACCCTGTCACACTCACCCTGCCACCATTACCCGTTTGCTCACCCTGTCACAGTCACAAACTGAAGACATTCATCATACATACATGCACAAAGGTCACAGGCAGCCCCGCAGCCCCCATAAACAACACACCCCCCAAGCAGCTGTCCAACACACATACGGTCCCAGACACACTCATAAAGATATACATTCACACACAAGGAAACTCTTGGTCAGACACACACTTTCATGCACATACACAGGTAGACAATGCCAGACACACTTAGAAATACGGACACTGGCAGTAATGTATACACAACTGCAAGGCTATGTAATCATACCCCACAGTCGTGTATAAACGATTAGCATAATTGCTAATTAAATTCTTTATTGAAAATTTATTTCGTTTGCAAAATATACCATAACTACAGTCGAAGAGCTCAGAACACAGCAGCACAGTTAGCCGCGACACTGCAAGCCTCTGAACAATGAATACAGAGATTAGCTCTCTGTATCCAGCTTTGCATGCTTGTCCTTCAATACGACTGCAGCACCTTATACATACAATGCAACCCCTATTTTTTCCCCCACTTTGGGTGTTAGTGGGGGCTTCATGTTTGAGTTTCGCCTAAGGCCTCGCAAAGTCTTGAACCGCCACTGCCTGAGAGCATGAAATGTTTTAACAAGGTTACTCACTAAACCTTAGATACTAGCAAATATCAAATTTGCAAAATTTGCCTGATTTGTAAAAAAAATATCAAACTAAACTCTAGCTTGAATCATTTATCCTCAATTTTGTATTTCAGATTTAATTTTTTGTTCAAAAGTTTTTTTGAAGTTTAATGAATAACCCTGTAGGTTGGGAAAGGTATAAAATATATATATATTTTTTTAAATGTTATTTGACCTTAAACGCCTTTTAGAGTTATTCATTAAAGTGAGAATTCAAAGTGAATTGCAAATGTAAGGTCAAATAGCAGAACTGGAAAAATTTTCCAAGTCAGAAATTTGAAATTCACTTTGAATTCTCACTTTAGTAAATAACCTTGTTAATCTATACTTCAAAATAGTCATTAAAATGCTGATTTAGCTTCATAGGTGGTCCACAGGATAAAATAAAACAAAACAAAATTCACAGAGTGTCTCTAGTTATAAATTAATGTTTCTTTAAATTTGAAACAACAGTTTTATAGCACGGGTTAGGTATGTAATTCCTTGATGTTAGTGTTTGGAAGTATTATATATTATTTTAATGCTGTTAGATATTTTCCATTCCCCTCCCCCTTTTCTGATTCCTCTAGAGATCGTGCCACATACCTTCCCAATGTGTGCTTGTTTCTTTTTTAACACCGAGCCCTTCTCCTCCCCATCATCTTATGTTGCTATGGTGATAAAATGCTGCATTGACTTGGAAAAGACTTAACGTGGATATCTAAGGGGCTTGCAAGAATAGATAGCAGAAAGTACATAAGAACATAGATCTACATAATCCATCCAAAATTAAAGAGACACTCCAGGCTACAGTCCCCTCCACCTTCCCCCCTTTTCTTTCTTTCAATGCATAAAAATAATGCTTTCGCAAAAGCGTGAACAAATAAGAAACAAAACGATGACATTATACATCAAAAAGGTATTAACCTCTTCAAATCCATTGATTGATCCACATCCCAATTGGCTGCAGTTTTCAGTAGCAGCTATTGCCCTAGTTCAGCTGTCAGTTTACTTTTTAAAGCTGTACAGTGAGTTTAAGATTCAGACAAGTTGTTTCATTCATGAAAAAACATGAATGGGTCCAAAAATAAAACCTATGGGCCTGAGGAATATACACTGAGATATTATTCTGGTTTCTGTGGCGACTGCTCCTTAGAAAGCATTTTGCCACAGACCAGTAGCACCGCCAGGGCCGGCCCAAGACATTGTGCTGCCTGGGTCCAAGCATGATGTGCTGCCCCCCCCCCAACAAAACCACACCAACCAAAACACGTCCATTATATTGTGCAGTGTGTGTAGTGGATGCAGTGTGTGTATTGTGTGCAGTGTTCGTATTTGTGTAGTGGAAGCAGTGTGTGTGTATTGCATTACGTGTGTATATAAAAGATGCACAGTGTTTGTGTGTATAGTGGATGCAGAGTGTGTATGGAAGTGGATGCAGTGGGTCTGTGTGTGTAGTGGATGCAGTGTGTGTGTGTTTGTAGTGGATGTAGTGTGTGTGTGTGTGTTTGTAGCGGATGTAGTGTGTGTAGTGGATGTAGTGTGTGTTTGTGGTGGATGCAGTATGTATGTATAGTGAATGTAGTGTGTGTGTATAGTGGATGCAGTGACTGTGTTAGTGAAGTGCATGCAGTGTGTGTTTGTGGTGATAAGTAAATTTGTAGGGGTGAGCAGTTTTTTTTTTAATTTTATTTTAACTTATTCCCTCCTCCCTGCACTTATTCCTCCCTCCCCACCTCTTACCTGTGGGCGGGGATACATGATTCCATGGCGGTCCAGTGGAGCTGGAGGACAGTGAAGAGGGAGCCCTGAGAGTGATATTACATCCCAGCAGCAGAAGGTACTCTTCTCTCGCGAGCCGTGAGAGCGTTACCACGGGTTGCCATTGCAATTCTCTGCGCAGCACGCAATGCATGCTGGAGCGTTACCATGGCAACCCGTGGTACCGCTCTCGCGGCTCGCGAGAGAAGAATACCTGCTGCTGCTGGGATTGTAAGATTACTCTCCGGGCTCCATCTTCACTGTCCACACCAGCAGGGCCCGTATCAGCACCTATATGTAGCAGTACTCGCTATATATATGTGCCAATAGGCGGCCTGGGCCCTGCTCCAGACTTCTTAAAGGTACAGGGGTGGCAAAATGCCGCCCCTGTCACAGTGCCGCCTGGAGCCATTGCCCCACTGGGGCCAATGGACGGGCCGGCCTGAGCACCTCCCAGTGTCAAAGAAAGTCAGGCGTAGGAAAAATACAGAAGACAAAGTAGTCCTTATGTTTTTATTTAGAAAAAAACTAAAAATAAAAAAAGAAAGACAGAGTAGGAAATAGGAAGAGAAAAGGAAGCAACTGGGAAAAGGTAAGTACAACGTGACAGTGTCGCTTTAAGTAACATAACACTGGTTTCGCTGACGACTGCTTTGTGTGTAGTACTTTGCACCCTATCTCACTCTATCTCCCTGTATAATACAGCATGAGGCACTGTAGAAGGGTATGCGTTTGTTGTATCCCTGTTACTAATAAATCACATTTTATGTGCCTGTCCTGTTAAACCTGTGGATCACTCCACATTGAGTAATACAAGGAACAAGCGATTCTTTATTGTATTTATTTTGCACACACTGTATTTACTTTTGCATGGTATAAAAATTGGACTGCAACATAAAATGAAAGACATGATACATTAGTGCAAACGACAACATTTAAAGGTCATTTCATCAGTCTGCCTTTTTTAAAATTTTTAAAACAAAACAATAAAAGGTGTGGAGCTCAGAAAAACTATAGAAGTAAAAAATTAGTCAACAAACAGGCTTTAAAGCATATTTTGCAATTATTTTTCAAAAACATTGACTTCTAAAATGCTGCCTTTCCAGTATGGGAAACTTTTACAAAACTGAGTATTATACTATTATTATTATTATTATTATTATTATCATTACTGGCATTTATAAAGTGCCCCTAATGGGTGTAATAGACAGTACAGAGGGTTTTTTTACAATATTTTTTTAATTAATATTTTTAAGATTGGTTAGAAATACAGAAAATCAAAGACATTGAAACATTACAGGATCGCTAGTAAACACTACCAACACGGGAAATCCACAATGTAATACTCATAAGAAGATTCTTAGTTAAGGATCGAGGTAGACAGTACAGTATTGAGTAGAGTAGACAAAACAAAGGAATAGCAGATCATGCTTGTGAGCTCAAATCTAGAATTACAGCTCTTTTATACAAAGTATAAAGCTAAATGGCTCACGAGCTTACAATCTAAAGGTTTAATTACCGGAACACTATAGTCACCAGAACAACTACAACTTACTGTATTTGTTCTGATGAGTATAATCATTACCTGCATTTTGCAGTAAACACTGTCTTTTCAGAGAAAATGCAGAGTTTACATTACAGCCTAGTGATATCTCCACTGGCCACTCCTCAGATGGCTGCTGGAGGTGCTTCCTTAAGCAGTCCTGCCTAATGTGCAGCACTGCCATTCAGTGTCTCCACCCTCTGCATGGAGACACAAGTCCGGCCACTCTAAGGTCCGTTATAAATTTTTCTATAACACCCTGCGTGTTGGGTCTCCAAGGAGTCCTGACAACACGTGACTAATTTCAACACTAATTTGAACTATGTTAAAACCCTTGTTTTAATGCCAAAAATGTATCCTACGTCTTTTATATAATATCTATATGTACAACCTTTTTTTTACAATTTGAGAATTTTTACTTTTTATCTATGACGTAATTTGGGCACCACATTTGTAATTATTTGACTATCTGTCTCCCATATGTATCCCATCCTACCAGGCATGTGTTTTTTATCTCCACGTGAAAAAGCCCTAAAGGTTAAATGCGTCGTGGATATTTTAATATTGTGGTAAATAAATGTATTTTAGCTACTTTTAACCATTTGATTGTGCCATTTTACTCTTTTATTACTTTTTTTGCTACTATTTTATATTTTTATGATTATTACTGCCTGGTATGTGTATTTCATTATTCCAGTTGAGTATTACTCCAAAGAAATCCAAGGTGGATATTAGACCACTTACGCCTGATTCATTGAGCAGTCCACCTGCTCAATTAAATGTGAGTAAACATTTTGATATTTATAGCCCTATTATCGTTTCATACAGTGAGCACTATTTGTTGTCTCTTTTTAACCCTTTTATGGTCTACACACTGCTGTGATGTTCAAACCTCTTCACGTATCCTGTCAGTAGGGATAGTACCGCTGTATGCTATTCATACTAGAGCTGGTTTTAGCTCTACTACATGTGAGTAAGACTACATTAGACCCTGTTTTGGAAAACCATCTTTTATAGGACTTATTATCTTTTCGTTGTTCCCACATATGGATTCCAAGAATTGTTTCCATCCGGTTCCTTCAGATAATATTCCTCTCAAACAGACTGTTGGTTGTCTACCTGGCAAGTTTTGCATTAGGACTCCTTTCCGCTATTGTTTTGGATTTTTATTTGTGACTACCAATCACTGTTATTTGACTCTTTTTTTTTAATATATAATATTTCTCCCAGTATCTTTATACACAGTTTTCCCTGGTGCAACCGCTCTTTTTTTACTTTTTATAATTCTTCACCCCACCTGCCCTTTTTATTCCCACCAGTGGGTCCTTCCTGAAGTTTTTGGAGCATGGCATGGTAATATGGATGTAAACTTACATTTGGGTTTTGCCAACTCAGAAAGGAACTTCAGCAGGAGAGGGATGGCTTCTTCGTATTTCCTCAGGAATTTGGGCTCCTTTGCATCTGGCTGCAACAAGGGAAGCAAGAATGCTGCTTCTTCACTGTCCCCTTCGTAGTCCAAAATGTGTGTAAGTGAGAGAGGGGGGCTAATATATTGTGATTGTTTAAATGGGTGTTAAAGTGGCTATGACCAACTTAAAGCTGCAAGGGCTGGGTGCATGCAAAGAGTTTTATAGGTCCTGCTCTGGACACCTGTATGGGGGCAGACTGATTGGACTGTGTACACGCAAAGTATGGGTATCTGGAGACTTGTAAATGGGGAAATACAAACATCATGTCAATGGGAAACCGTGCGGGAGGATGCAAAACAAGTGTAAATGGAGGTTACAGAGACTGTGAGCTTATAAGAGAATAAAGTATAAATGAACTGCGATCATGAATCCTGCTGCTTCCATCTCAAAAACACAGCGCGCATCTGCCCCTATTTAATGCTTGATGCGGCTAAGGTGCTGGTAGATGCAGCTGCCCTCTCTCGCCTTGACTACTGAAATCCGCTTCTCAGTGGTCTTACATGATCCCCACTTGCCCTGTTACAGTCTACAATGAATGCGGCAGCAAGATTCATCTTCTTGGCATGCCACGCCTCCCCCTCTGTCAGTCCTTACATTCCTGGTACTTATACTAGTAAATATATATTTTTCAAAATTACTTCTTTTAATATCAGTGTGATTAAATGTTAAGTTTAAAATTTGTGTCAGGGCAACCCTTTTTTTACCTTAGTCCTGGTATGTGCTTACAAATCTCTACTCAATGCTGCCCCAACCTACCTATCCTCCCTAATACACAAATGTGTCCCATCTAGGCTCCTACGCGCTGCCGAAAACCTACGTCTAACCTCTGTTCGTTCTCCTACCTCTGATGCTCACCTTAAAGACTTCTACAGGGCTGCACCGTTCCTATGGAACACCCTTCCCCTCTCTGTTAGACTTTCACCCAATCTCCACTCCTTCAAAAAATCTTTGAAAGCTTACTTCTTTAGTTAAGCATATCAATTAAATTGTGAACAGCTTTCCCTCCCCACACTCTGATTCCTCTCTTGATACTGTCATCAAAACAAAACACTAAGACCTCAGTAAATACTATCCTAGCAACATACTTTTCTACACTACCCTTACCTTTTGTGTCACATTACCCCACTCCCTCTAGCATGTAAGCTCATTAAGCAGGGCCCTCAACCCCTCTGTTCCTGTGAGTCCAACTCGTCTGGTTACAAATACGTGTCTGTTAGTCCACCCATTGTAAAGCGCTATGGAATTTGTTGGTGCTTTATAAATATTAATAATGTAAAGAAAGTCAAAGGGACTGGAAGCATATATGAGAGAAACGTGTAAAGGGGGTACATTAAAGGAGCTCTATACTCAATGTCTAGTTTATATAGATCTACAGAGATTTTTATTAGTAATATCCAGTTGATATTAGTTTCCATAGGTATTTGGTATGTATCCATTAATGACAGGTTTGTGCCAATTAGCATTGCCAGATAATTGATTTTAGGGGGAATGCTGCAATAACAAGGGTAGGGGGTTTAGAATTCTGTGTCTACGGCCATTAAAGAAGTAAATGTGGCCCTCTGGGAATCCACAAATATGCAACATTTACTTTTGTAGCTTCTGGGGTGCTAATACTACACCTGTATTGGCCAAAAGCTTCAATTTCTGTAGTATTCACTTGCACATGGTGGATAGAATATTAATAATCAGGTAAAGGTAAAATATGGAGCAGAGTTATGCAGCATATTGAAATCTAGATAAATTATTAAAAAGTCTATCTAGCATTACACAGTTCACATAGTTAATGATTATATTTCACAGTCTGGGTTCAGATTTAATTAGACGACACATTAAAGTAGATTTGCAAAACCACTTATTTTGATTTAATTACTTGAAATGATAGCGTAATGAGCATGCTTTCAAGGGGGTAGGGGGGGTAAAAAGGGAATATTTTAATGGGCTCTTTTGAAGTTAATAAGGGAAAGGAATTCATATTTTAGCCAAATGTGGTGTATGACAAGTATGTTTCTTTTCTTTCTTTCCTTTCCAAGTTCAGATAGTGGCTGGGATAATTGTTGTTATTCTATTAATTGTATATTTGATGTTTGTAGTTTTATGCTGAGAGTGTGATCAAGGGTAAATCATAGTAATTGACATGTTGCCAGGAGTGACTACTTGAGAGCCTTGGTCAAGGTTCTGATCGGAACTGTGCGGTCATGGGTGGCCTATCATAGTTAGAAGTGTCCCATCCTCTCTGTTATAATGGACATAGTGCTATATTTTATACCCCATTTAGTTTCATGGCTGGTCATGATGCTGCCATCTGTAAAAATGGTCTCTCTGCAGGGAAGACCCATAACTACTTTCTGTATGGGTTCTTTGTGTGGACAAAGACGGGGATAGGAACTTACATCATATACCTGTCCTCTCTGTGCACAGTACCCAATCTGCATTTCTAAGGCATGTTTTAAGATTAGGAGGAGACACTCTACAAGAACGAGTGGATTGAGGGAGAGTCACAAACGTGGGGGGAAAAGAGGGAGAGTCACAAGTGTGTGGGAAACAAACACTACTTTTTCACTAACATTACACACAAACATTTATTTGTATTAACACATAGATACCTCAAAACATAGGAAAGTATGTAAATCAGGACTGGGGGGATCAGGGCAAAATCTGAGTCACTGGCAATGCCCAAGAAATGGGATGGACAAATCTGAGAAAGGGGTATGTCAGCCTGGCATGAATTTAGAAGATTGCTCCATAATTTGGTATCCTTTATTGTGGCAATATCACATAAGGATAGCAAATGAGGGAGCTATCTACTTAATAGCTGAGAGATCAAAACAAAGAAAAGCTCTATTCTAGACTTGGAGATTCATGGGTGATCATCCGAAATTCCATTTTCTGAGCCACCATGTACCAAAATTTCGAGGAACAGACACATGCAAGGTAGCTACTTAAAATATTTGGGAGTGGGAGATAGGAGATTGCAATTTCATCATGTATCATATTGTGAGACTAGATTACCAATATAAAGTTGTTAAAAGTAGTTTTTTTTGGTGAAAGAAAATTTTCTTAAAAGATATTGATTGCTAGAAATTGGAAAAAGGACCAAACCTCTGTTATATCTCAGCTAAGATCTCAGTTTAGGTTTCAAATCCAGATGGAAAGAGGAATGAGTCTCGTTAAAGGTTTATTTGACGACATAGAGCAGTGGGATAAATTGCTACAAAATATGGATTTGGAAACAGATTAAATAGCTATATATATATGGGGAAATTAAGAAAGTATTCTTAAACATACTCATTTTCCTGGCACTATAGTGGCACTATAGTGCCCTGAGGGTGCCCCCACCCTCAGGGTCCCCCCTCCCGCCGGGCTTGATGGCAAGGAAAGGGGTTAAACTTACCTTTTTTCCAGCGTCGGGTTGGGAGCTCTCCTCCTCCTCTTCGCCTCTGATCTTCCTCTTCGGCTGAATGAGGAGCTGCGCGTGCATTCAGCCAGTCTCATAGGAAAGCATTCATAATGCTTTCCTATGGACGCTGGCGTCTTCTCACTGTGATTTTCACAGTGAGAAGCACGCAAACGCCTCTAGCGGCTGTCAATGAGACAGCCACTAGAGGATTTAGAGGCTGGATTAACCCTATTATAAACATAGCAGTTTCTCTGAAACTGCTATGTTTATAAAAAAAAAGGGTTAATCCTAGAGGGACCTGGCACCCAGACCACTTCATTAAGCTGAAGTGGTCTGGGTGTCTAGAGTGGTCTTGTAAGTCTGGGAGTAACTTCCCCTGACCAATTTAAGGTACATGACAAAGTGTTTTAATTGTTTTTATGTATGTAAGTGAGGGTTTTATGTCTGTTTGTACATATTTATAATTGACTAGTACTCGCCCGTATTTTAAGGGGATGTTAAGGAAATGTATAAATGTGTGATGTATTCTGTTTTGTTATAATATGAAACTATATAATAAAAAAGAATCTGAAAAAAAATACATTTTTATTTTTGCCTCCGTGTGTTCAGTTCAATGTAAGCTGTGCAAATGTGCAAGCACCGTGCAGTGTTTCATAACGCCAAATACAATAAAGTTACAGTTGTAAATCCATCAAGCGCCAACGCATTTTGCAACACAAACAAAGGCGTGTCCGTTAAATCCGATTCACCAACCAGGAAGAAACTTTGGCAACTAACCAATAGAAGGGAACAAAAATAAGAAGCAGTAAAACAATTTAGACTTCTAAGCATTACCTTGTTGGGCCTGATGAACCAGGGGTCCTGGCAAGCACTACAAATAGTCTCTGTATTGGGAGTCAGCTCGCACATATATTTCTAACTACTATATAATAAGAGCTTTTCATCAGTGTTTGTGTTAAAACTTCAGTTTGAGAAAATTAACGGTCCTGACCCACTTTGGAACATATTAGGACTGTTACTGTATTCAGCTCCCTTCTAGAGTATCAGGATATAAAAGGGGGAGATACATCTCTGTTCCAATATGTTGGGGCATAGGCTTTTTGGTTAAGGGGTGCCCTCGAAGGCACAGATTTATTACAGGGCATCCACCTTCCAACACACTGTTTAGCGATTATTGTATCAGAGTTTAGTCTGAGTGTAAATTGTTACTGTACCAATATATTGAACGTAGACACAAAGTTTATTGTACACTCGAGACATGTTAACAATACCTATTTCCCCCTATTAGGTGTAAGGGTTATATTCTGGGTTATAACTCAGCAATTTGTCGTTTAGCTTATTGCCAGAAAGCACTGTTTAATAGATTGCTTCTAGGCTTTCAATTTGTAAGAAATGGGAGTCTACCTGATTTTATTTATCATTTATGTTTATAATTTATTTGCCCCCCCTCCCCTTTTAAAAAAAAAATATATATTTTTGTTTGAAATATTCTATGTTTATCAAGCATATGCTTATTAAAAGTTAAGTTTTAACTACTACTAGTCCCGAAGGAGGGCTTGTATCATTCTTTCTTCCATAAAGGTACTTCTATATTACTTGTCAGTTTCTACTCAGCCCCTTCTGAGGTGCCCACTCCTATAGGAACACTATACTTTATTTCCCATGTCTCCTATAAACTGTGCTTTAAGTTTAGATTCATAGTGAATTTATAGTTACCCCCCATTCTTGTTGGAGAGCTCAGTATAGGCTTTCTGAGTGCCACTCCTTACTAAGTAGGTATATCAGAGTACCCAAGCAGTATTCCTAATGACCGATGGTGAGGAATCTTGTGATAATGATATAACTATTTCTCCCACCACTTCAGACAAGTATGTTCCAGGAGGAAATTGACTATTATACAGAGGAATTACATGAGAGTCTGGAGAGCAGAGTCCACTATGTTCTGCATGTACTGTGCCCTCACCACTTTGTCAAGTCCATCTTTATCTGCAGTAGGATCACCTAATTTATTGGAAACACTTAAAGCTTCATCTCCTACCAGTGACAGAAGTAGCTCACCCAGTGAGAATATCATTAACAGCACTACCCCCCCTTCCCTTTACTATTAGTCAACTAATTGCCAGTGTAGAGACTAGTGTTGCAACAGCTACCAAAGATGCAAATCCACCCACATCTTTATCCGCCACAAAGTGAAGATTTGAGGCTAATAAATCATGCTGTAGCAGATTTTGGCACTCCTTTGACAGCATTGCAAAAGTGCAAATTGCAAGGTTTAAATTGTGCGGCAAGGATGTGAGTATTAGGAGAGTAAAGGTTAATTTTACTAGAGTCAGTATAAACCAACATCTGCAAAGACACCACAGGTCTGTATTACTGAGGAAAGAAGCAGAAAGAGCAGATGCTAGGGCAGGCAGCGGGTCCACTGGTGTTTTACCTGACTCTGCGCAACCAACTACCACCATCTTTACCTCCTCAAGGATTACCACCCATAAGCAGTGCTTTTATTGTTTACAGTCATAAGGGCTATTCACAGGTAAACATAAACATGTATAATCCTTTGATTCTCTTTGATCATATCTAAGAATGTTAACCCAGAAACTTTATAAATGGTGTAACAAGCATCTTTAACATTTTTACTACATATATCCAAAAATAGATGTCTTGCTTTAAAGAGGTTGTGCCATGACAAATGTACATTAACAGCCTGTAGATAGAGGAGTAGGGCAAACAGTGCCAGCAGCAAGCTCTACAGCTGTTGCAAAACTACAACTCCCAGAATTCTTTACCAGCCAAGGTGACCCTTTGATACATTGTTTTCCTGCTGTGTGCCTGTACAAACAGGTATACATACAACATGGATGGATGAATTCTCTGAAAGGATATATGATTTATCTTTAAATGAGAACAGACATAGAATTTTTTGTCCTCTAATCATGATGGAATATCCTTGTTGGCCAAGAACCCAAAGCCGTCATGGCAACAATATGAATCCAAACGTGGAGCTGAATTTTAACATTTGAAAATCACCTAATTTCTCAAACCGTCCCTGGATTTTGCTTCCTCTCTGACATCTTCTTATGAGTACAGTTCCTCTATATACAAAAACAGTATTTCTTTCTTATTACATGTGCTCCTCAAGATCTACCAATAACTTACAATTATTATTGTCTAATACAGGGGTTACCAACCCAGTCCTCAAGTACCCCCTATCAGTCCAGGATTTAGGGATTATCCAGTTGTGTTGAAGGTGCTTTTAGAAAGAAAATAAAAATACTTTAGCCACAACAGGGTAATCCCTAAATCCTGGACTGGTAGGAGCTACTTGAGGACTGGGTTGGGAACCGAGGTCTAATATGTAAAGCACAGCTACATTAAAATTGTATAGCATTGTCTATAAGCACAAAAAGTACCACCATATTCTACAGCTATGTGCTAAACACTTTTATAATAGAAGAGCACCCAAGAAATTGCTTTTTAGAAGTTATTGAACCACATTTACTATGAACGCCAGGCTAGAGGTTAAAGGAGCTCTCCAAGCACCATAATAACTAAACCACATGTAGTGCCCTCCAAGAGTAAGGAGTCAAATTGCTTGAGAATGGTTTGACAAATTAACTGGGGTCCTCCAGAAGGCAATCACCTGCTCCACTGAAAGCCAGAAGCACCCACCATGCAGGGTTATGTGATTGACTTATAGTATTAGCAGATCACTCTCAGTCATTGAGTTAAGCCCTGTACCACCAGGATAGCTAAGAACAGAGAGTTAAAGGCTCTCAATGGAGCAGGTGATTGACCGTCAAATTGTCAAACTATATGAAAATTGTTTGACTATGAACATTGGGGGGATACTAGGTATGTGGGCACAGGTGTTAGTGCTTGAAGTACTCCTTAACACAGTATGACTAATGCATATTTACTTTAATTTAATGATCCAAATTTTAGCCCTTGTTATATAAAGCACATAAGAGGCTTATATAAAAATAGTCAAATATTGTCAAAGATTTAGCAGCTTATAAATAATGTGTCATTATCCATCTAAATATGCTATGCCCCTATGCTTGAGCATATACTATTTCTGGCATATTTTACTGGCATTAAAATTACAGGTAACAATTTCTTGAAAAGCCTGTTATCGAAAGAAACCATATAGTTGTGCTAACACCGACTGAGCATGTGATAATTAGACAGAAATGCTTTTTTTTTCGTGCCAAGATAGATCTTGATAAAATTACTTAATTTATATGAAGTTATGAATACAATTAAGGATAATGAGTTTCCATTGGCACGATGGGTTTAGATTTTGTTAAAGCACTTGATACATTTCCATACAAAATATTACAGTACAAATTGAAACAAACAGTATTCAAAGAAGCAATGATATATCTGTTTTGAAAACTGGCTCAAAGATAGATGCAGGATTGTTGTTGATTGACACATTTCACATTGGACAAAATGTGATGTCCAAGTATTCTCTTGTGGATCTTTATCCTGATGCTTTTGAAAATGACAGGCAGCAAGTTAGGCAATACCATAGGTGTTGTTAGGGTTGGGCTTAGGGGGTTGAATTCAGGACTCTTTTCCCCTAATTCTCTACTGTTGGTGGAGATGTTAGGAGAATATTAGTGGGTGTTTTTTTGTTTTTTTGTTTTTTTTTATACAGACGCTTTTTATAAAAAGAAAAATCTATATTTGGTTCTTATGCCAGGCAACTTAAAGGTAGTGGGTAGTGCCCTGAGGTGACTGTTGCGAGGAGATACTGGGGAACATAACTTTGCTGAACACTCCTCTGTTACGTAAGTAGTATGACAGAATACCATTGAATATATGTCTATCTATGATTTAATGGAGTATCAGCAGCACAGTGCTCACAGGAGGAGTAGAGAAGAGGGACATATCACAAAATGGCGGTGAACCTCATGTGTCATGAGATCTCTGTCAGTCTAGGGATCATCAAGGTGTTTTTAGAACCTAGCAACACCCCTGGGCAAGGCAATGCAAACTTAAAGATGAATTGTCACGTCTCTGGAATAAGACAATTAAAGAATTAAAGACACCTCTAACGTGTGTTAACCTTTTTTATTAACATAAGATGCTCCATTGCCATATAAATTTACGTTAAAGCATTAGAAAATTACATGATAATCCAGTTAAGAACAAGGCAAAGCCAACAATGCAAACAAAGAGGAGAATATACACATCTTCTCTTCTCTGTATGCTTTCTCTATGCTGACTGTGAGGTGCAAAGGACAGAACTTTTCACAATGATTGACAGAGCAATAAGATGGAGGTGCTCAGTTGTTTGAAAAAAAGTTATTTTTCACGCTTCACATTGTGTTATTAAAAATCCTGAGAAATGACAGTTCCCCTTTAACACAATATAAATCCTCTGCAAGGTGAGATGGATTAATTGATGGACTTGGCAGGCTGATGGAAGGTTGGGTTCAGTGTATACATATATAAAGAAACACTTTGGGAGCAAATATAAATCTGTAAGTTCCACCTTTAATAGGATTACATTGGTGAAATCAATAAATCAGACAAGTAGTAATTATCGAAGACTACCACCAAAGCAAAGATGAAAAATGTCTGTAGCAGCTGCAAAGACCAGTAAAACATTATCATGTACAATTACAAATCCAATGTAAAGGTTTGATAAGCATGACTTCCACATTACATGCCTGTAATATACTATTCCCCAATCCCAACAAATAAAACACAAGAAACAGTGGTACCTCGGTTTATGAAATTAATGCGTTCTCCGGGACGTTTCTTATTGCGAAAAATTTGTAAACCGAAACTTGGTTTCCTATAGGAATGCATTGAAAACCAATTAATCTGTTCTAGAGGTCAGAAAAAGTCAAAATGAGCTGGTATGGAAACCAACCCACAATGCAGAACACACAGTAAAAGGCATGCAAATGACGGAGCTCAGCTCCCTACCTTTCCACCGCTTGACAAATGCACCAAAAAAGTTCCAAAACCTCTGCAAACTAATTCCAGAATGGCTCCAAAACTCAATGCAAAAACCACTCCAACACTTTCACACTCGACGCCACATGCTACCCACAGACTCTAGCATGCACGGGGGGGGGGGAGTGGGGCGCTATAAACCTCCCAGGCACCCTCCTGGGGAAACTTGTATTTGTATTGCGAAACAGAGGCATTATTTGCAATGGATTTTCATTTGTACTCGAAGCTCCAGAATCCATAATAGCCTCAGTCTTGATTCTTTCTTTGTCCCGCTGTAAAATTAGAGGTACAGCAAACTGATGAGAACAGGAAGAGGGTAGGGTTTTCAGAATTGAGTTATTAATTCTAGGCTTACTTCCCTTAGAACGTTTTAGAAGAGGACAATCTTGTAGGAGATGATTATTAGAAGCACAGTACATACAGAGATTTAAGTCTCTCCTTCTTGTTTCTTCTTCCATAGATAAAGGTCCCCTAATAACCCCAACTTCCATTGGTTCACTGGGTTGCAAGGGTTTATTAGTTATTAGCAAAGGTGGATTGGGTTTTTTCCATAATGAATTAGTGAGAGCCTTTCCAGCTTTCCGTTCTCAGATTATTCTATCTATACTGATAGAGTTGAATTAATGTATCAAGCGTTGGAGGAAGATTAGTTCTAGATAATTCATCTTTAACCGTTTCAGACAATCCTAAACTAAACTGATTACGTAGAGCCATATCATTCCATTGAGTTTCAGAAGCCCATCTTTTGAACTCAGCTATATAATCCTCCACAGGACGATTTCTTTGTTGTAATAATCTAATAGTAAGATCAGCTGTAGCTTGTTTATTAGGGTCCTCATAAAGTAGTGCTTCAATAAAATTATCCAAAGAATCCAAAATAGGATCTTCATTTTCCAGAAATGAATGTGCCCAGGACATAGGTTCACCCCTTAAGTAGGAAATTATTGAACAGACCTTAATCCTGTCTGAGGGGTAAGACCTGGGTTTGAGAGTAAACAATAATTTGCATGAATTCAAACATTCTCTATATTTAGAGCGATCTCCAAAAAATATTCGGGGTTGCAGACAGCAGGGTCACTTGAAGAATGTATAACTTTATTTTGCATTTCTCTAATATAAGAAAGAAGTCTCTCATTAGCAATTTGTAAATCCTGCATGCCTTGTGTGAGTATTTCAACCCTGTGGTTTAAAGAGGTAATGTGGGAATCTGCTGGTTCCATTTTGGGGCATGGTGATTCTGTTACGCTACTTGGGGTGATTTGGATTGGAACTCAACTGCAGCTTGTAAAACTCCCTAATTACAATAGTGAAGAAACGGAGAATCTTTAAGGTATCAATACTGTAGCTTTAAGAAAAGAGAGAATTGCTGGTAACTTGAGTCAACCGAAGTTTTAACCCCTTAAGGACACAGCTTCAGAAGCTTGACTTACGCTTAATGACACAAGCAATTTTTGCATTTTCTTGCTGTTTGCGTTCAACTGCAATTTGCATCTCTCTCATTTATTGCACCGACACATATTATATACTGTTTTTTAAAGGACAGAAAGGGCTTTAATTTGATATAACATATATATATATATATAAATGCTTACTTATTATAAAAAAAATACAGAAAAATGCAAAAAAAATGAAAAATATTGTTTTTTTTTACAGTTTTTGCAATAATAATGTGTGCATAATTAGTGCAGGTTAAGGAAAGTAATTAAAAATAAATTCATTTAGTTGTTCTGATTTACAGAATATATAATGTGTCTGGGATTTTAAGTTTTTTTTGGTAGTTACAGGTCACAAAGCACAAGGAGTAAAATAAACTTTTAATGTGGAGCGATTTTAGAATTTGGTATGTTTGTCTTGTAAGCCTAATAGCCATAAAAGAAAACAAAATTGCCACACAAAAGTATATATTTATATAAAGTAGACATCACAGGCTATTTACCTAAGGTGGTTTTGACACTTTCTACATAGCCATTTCACCGCCAACCTCTGCTAAATATTGGAGTAAAATTTAGTTTTTTGGGGTTTTTGGCACACAAACTTATAACAAAGAACTTCTCATGTTTATTTTGTAAAGTTGGTGTGTGCTATTCCTGTACAAAGTTTTATCTTGTGTTCAGTTACATCTGCTGATTAAAATGACACCCCCATTGTATGTCTTTGGCACTATTTCGTGAAGTTACAGTGCCATATAGGAGACCTGTCCTTTTCAGTATTCAAGTAGAATTTTGAGAGACGGATTTAATGAGCCTATGCGTCCATTTGGGGTATTATAACAGTTTGACTGTTCAAAAAAAACCCACAAAGGCCTACCATTTGTAAAAGTAGACACTCCAGGGTATCTCATAAGGTGCATATTGTGCCTTAACATGCCCCCATTTTTTCACCAATATATGCCAAAGTATTTGGTAAAAAATAATGTTGTGCCTTCTTTACATGTGGATTGCATTTTTGCTGGGCATTTTGTATATTTCACATGTGCCACTAAGTTTAAACCCCCAAAATTATGCTCATCTAAGTCTTCTGGGTAAAATGACACCCCCATTGTATGTGTTTAGCACTATTTTGTGAAGCTACAGTGCCATATAGGAGACCTGTCCTTTTCAGTATTCACAGTAGAATTTTGAGAGACGGATTTAATGAGCCTATGCGTCCATTTGGGGTATTATAACAATTTGACTGTTCAAAAAAACCCCACAAAGGCCTACCATTTGTAAAAGTAGACACTCCAGGGTATCTCATAAGGTGCATATTGTGCCTTAACGTGCTCCCATTTTTTCACCAATATATGCCAAATTATGTGGTAAAAAATAATTTTGTGCGTTTTTTACATATGGATTGCATTTTTGCTAGGCATTTTGTGTATTTCACATGTGCCACTAAGTTCAAACCCCCCAAATTATGCTCACCTAAGTCTTCTGAGTAAAATGACACCCCCATTGTATGTCTTTGGCACTATTTCGTGAAGTTACAGTGCCATATAGGAGACCTATCCATTTCAGTATTTACAGTACAATTTTGAGAGATGGATTTAATTGGCCTATGCTTCAATTTGGGACATTATTGCAGTTGGAAAGTTCAAAAAAACTCACAAAGGCCTACCATTTCCTAAAGTAGACACCCCAGGGTATTTCAAAAGGCATATTTTACACCTTAGCGTTGGATCATTTTTTTGTTAGTTTGTACCAAGTCTAGTTACAATGAGCATTTTTTCTGCCTTTTTGACACACACTTGGAGTTGTTACTGTATATTTTGTAATCCTTATGTGTGCTATAGCAGTAGAACACCTAATATGTTGCTCAGCTATGTCCTCTTAATGCTGCAATACCCCCATGTGTACCCTTTTCAGGGATATGTGGATGTTGAAGGGGCACATTGGAGACCAAGCCATATCAGTTTTTACCGAACTTTGAATTTTGACGCTCGGCCCATGTGCAATTTCCAAGCATCTTAGCAGGTTTTAAGTTCAAATTACCCCACAAAGGCCTACCATTTTTTAAAGTAGACACCCCAGGGCATTTCAAAAGGCATATTTTAAACCTTAGCGTTGGATCATTTTTTTGTTAGTTTGTACCAAGTCTAGTTACAATGAGCATTTTTTCTGCCTTTTTGACACACACTTGGAGTTGTTACTGTATATTTTGTAATCCTTATGTGTGCTATGGCAGTAGAACACCTAATATGTTGCTCAGCTATGTCCTCTTAATGCTGCAATACCCCCATGTGTACCCTTTTCAGGGATATGTGGATGTTGAAGGGGCACATTGGAGACCAAGCCATATCAGTTTTTACCGAACTTTGAATTTTGACGCTCGGCCCATGTGCAATTTCCAAGCATCTTAGCAGGTTTTAAGTTCAAATTACCCCACAAAGGCCTACCATTTTTTAAAGTAGACACCCCAGGGCATTTCAAAAGGCATATTTTAAACCTTAGCGTTGGATCATTTTTTTGTTAGTTTGTACAAAGTCTAGTTACAATGAGCATTTTTTCTGCCTTTTTGACACACACTTGGAGTTGTTACTGTATATTTTGTAATCCTTATGTGTGCTATGGCAGTAGAACACCTAATATGTTGCTCAGCTATGTCCTCTTAGTGCAGCAATACCCCCATGTGTACCTTTTTCAGGGATATGTGGATGTTGAAGGGGCACCTTGGAGACACATCACTTTCATATTTTTCAAAAGTGGATGCTGGGCCAAAGTGTTATTTTAGCAGCCCAGGACTGCAAATTACCTCTCAAAGACCACATATATTTTTAAGTATAAGCAGCTCATCAATTCAAATTATGAACAAGTGCATACTATTTGCTGTGAAAAGGGGGAATAGTTGGCTTAATCCTATCTGGGGGTAGTACCCAGTAATCTGTGTCACGGGCAACGCTGTCACGGATTCCAAAACACAGACAGACTACAAAGAGAGAGAACACAGAGAGAGACACTTGTAATACCGGTCCTTAGAATGGCCGGGCTATACAAGCAGAGAATAGTCAAGGTACAAGCCGAGGTCAAAGGGGTAAAGAGAAACGGAACAACGATAGGACAAGCCGAGGTCAAGGATCAGAGAAGACAGGATAAACGGGAGACAAAGCCAAGATTTGGTAACCAGACAGTTGACTAAATTCAGACCCCAAAACTGGTCTGCTTATTCGGCCTGGGTGTGGAAAACTTTAAAACAGTGGCCAATACATAGGCCGGGCTGAGAGGGGCAATCAGGGCAGTAATAGCTAGTCTCAACTCTTACGCCCCTCTTGTAACACACCCTGCATCTTTTCTGGGGTTTTTACTTTCTGGGGGTTGATGGAATCTTGAAGCAGAAGTGACCTACCTCCATTCTTCTACTAAGCTCGACTGATGGTCCCCCTCTGTGGCACTCAAGTAACCCAGAAATTAGCTGAAATTGAAATGAAAGGAATGTGCATTTCAGCTGAGCATTTGCCTTTTTAAAAATAATAAAGGCATTGTGGACTGCTGTCTGCATTATATATATGCCCACTTTTTTATACCATGCCCTGGTTTTGTGCATGATTAGATACGGCTGCATTAGTTGATCGGACAGATCAACTCCCCCCATATGTCGATTATATTGCTGTATGCAGACTGGCACCCGTTTATATTCCTCTCTGCCACGAACTGCGACCCTGCGAGTGTTTTCCCCGTGGATGGTAGTTAGGATGAAAACCTCCTTTTTATAGCGGTACTTGAGTGCCAGCAGTTCATTCTGGCAGAGAGCTGCTGTTTCCCCCTTTTTTAATTTTTTTTCTGCTAGAGCCTTTGGGAAACCTGTGCGACTCTTCCTGATAGTGCCACAGGCCACGGTCTCAAAACAGTACAGCATTTGTAAGAGTGGGATGCTGTTATAAAAGTTATCAATATATAAGTGATAACCATAGTTAAGTAAGGGCATTATTAAATCCCAGACAATTTTCCCACTTGTCCCTATTATATCTGGGCAACCTGGGGGATCAATGTGGCTATCCCTTCCTTCGTATACACGAAAGGTGTATACATAGCCACTGCCACTTTCACATAATTTATAAAATTTGATCCCATACCGGGATCTTTTGGATGGGATATATTGTCTAAATCCCAGTCTTACAAGCAAATATGTATAGTTTAAAAAACATATACCACCGGGGGCGCCACAATCACAAACATGTGAATATATTTACCATGGTATGTTCATGGGTATGCATATAAGGAGATAAAAATAAAAGTATATATAGTGAAGTATTTAATAACAAATAGAATAAAATAATAAAAATAATTGCACTCACAAATGTAGTTGCACAACAAGAACATATGTCCTAATTGTGCTAAGAAAGCCTGTCAGCCCTTAATTGGGCTAGAGTCCCCTCTTGTAGCAGGATCCCGATTTTCAAAAGTTCCAATGGCCTCCAGTAATAATCTGCTTGAAGGTGGATGAGATCCAAAGATACTAGGGACACTGGCCGACTTGTAGCTGCTCGACGCGTTTCGTCCGATCGACTTTTTCAAGAGCTGTGTGTTTCTGTTCTTCTTCCGGCTTTTTAAATGATCAGGTTCGCGCGGCTTTCAGTGTTGCGCGCATGCGCATTACGGTAAAACTTTACCGCGCATGCTCACACATCCAGCTTGAAACGCAAAACCAACTTTATTGATACTTTGCGCCGACAAAACACATTTCCGTACCGGACCACTTGGTCTTACGGAATAATATGTGGGCACTTCAAGCTTTTGTTCATCATACATAGTTGATCTTCATACATAAAATACTGATGAACCATCTTTTAAAAGGCAAAGGTAAAAAGCATTTTAAGTGCATCACATATAGAGTTCTACTATTAGAAGTGGGAAATTAAGCATACTGTAGACAGAAACAAACATATTATGAGAAACATATTATAAAAAATATGTAATAGAAACATCATGTTATATTTTATACAGTGTTACAATACTTTATACAAAACTGATATTTACATATAACAAACTGTATATATAACTAATAATCATTTTATTTTGTTCGGATGAGAGACCTGGCGAAGACATCATTAGGTTCTATTAGAATCATTCATAAATAAATGAGAGATCATTTCATTGGAAGTTAATTCATTAAAAAGTTATTGATAAAAAATTGTAATTATTAATAAAATACAAATCGTGCAAATTAATGCCAATTCTATGGAAACAAAAATTATAATATAGTAATAAAACTACCACTTACTGAAAAGGACTTTCTAAAAACCAAATTATTTATAAAAATATTTGTAAAAAAATTTGATTCATAAAAAATTAATTCATAAAAAATTAATTAATTTATAAAAAATTAAAATTAAAAACTCTTATAAATAATTTATAAGAATCAATCCATAAACACCAATAAATCTAAATCAACATTTAATCCTCTTGGAAAAGTGGTTTTGAGTCTATGGATCCACTCTATTTCTTTCATGGCTAGCGCTTTTTCTGTGTCGCCCCCTCTCCAATGTGGAATTATCGTATCTATCCCTATACATCTAAAATCCTGGAAACTAAAATGGGTGCAATTTATACAATGTTTGGGAACACTATGTTTTATATTCCCTCTTTTTATCCCATTAAAGTGTTCCAAGATTCTAATGTGGAGTTTTCTTATTGTACGACCCACATATTGTATGCCACATTTACATTCAAGTAGATAAATTACATTTTTTGTCTGACAATTTTCGGGGTGATTAGCCTGCACTGTATTTAGCACTTTTCCCCACTTACTGCTCCTTCCTTATAAATCCCAGTCTTCCCTTATATTTCATGAGGGACTCATCAATTGAAATGTGTTTTTTGGGGGTGTAAATAGTGGCAAATTTTTCATTTAAGTGGGAAATTAGGGGGCGTATTTTATAAAGAATGTCATACTGTGGATGACCTTTTGGGGGGCACTTCATATTGTCATTAAAGTGCATAAAACGCAGTATGTCCTCATATCGCTCCCAATGCATTGTCTGGGAAAAAATGGGGGTATTAAAAATAGGATTTTTAGTCCAATACATTCTAATTGTGGGCTTTTTAACTATCCCCATTAACATTGTCAGTGCCCAGAATTGTTTAATTTCTGGCACACTGGTTGGGTACCATCTCTCTGTCCTGGCGTTTCGGGAGTCTTGGTTGCGTGCAAGATATTGCTCCGCATACAGATTTGTCTGGGTAACTACCTCCCAAAAAAAATCATCCCCCAAAAACAGCTCCATACAATCCAGCGCATTATAGCCAGACAGGTCAGCCTGTATGCCAGGATTGGCAGTGAACACTGGGATGTCTGGTGAAAAATGATTAGGGGGTACCCAGTCATCTGTGCCATATTGAACATTAGGGGAATCAGCGATTTCCTCTGATGTTACTGCAGAATCTGGCACATAGTCCCTGTCCCCTGCGTCACTCCCTGCGTCACTCCCTGCGTCACTCCCTGCGTCACTCTCTGAGGCAGTGTCGGTCGCCTCTGAGTCAGCGGCTAACAGGGCATAAGCCTCCTCTGCGCTATACTTTCGCAACATTGTTAATACAGTTAACACAGAAACAAGAAAACTTTAACTAAATAACTAAACTTTTTTTTTTTTTTTTTTTTTACCCCTAACTAAATTCCCCAATTAACACTAAATTCCACCCACCCAACTAACTAAATCACAAATTAATAAAATAAAATAATAAAATTGAACCCCTTAGGGTTACAAAAAATAAATAAAATTTAACCCTTAAGTGTAAAAAAAAAATAGATCACAGTAAAGTACTGTGACCTGTATATTGATCACTGCTAGCAGTGATCAAGCAGCAGGGAAAGGGTTAATTTTTTTTTTTTGACAGGGGAAAAGGATAGTTAATTTTTATTACACCTTAGCTATTCCTCAGGGACACAATGTAGCACCGATCCGTCTCTCTCCACTTCACAAACCCACAAGAGGTGGAGGGAGGCGGATCAGATGTCCCAGCAGCATTGTGACCGCTGTGACTGGCTG
>OW240919.1:120254852-120437072 GCA_933207985.1 Pelobates cultripes
ATAATCTTCAATTTTATCACATGAGAGGAGGCTTCGTATTTTGCAATTTCAACGCTGAGAAAGAAAAGCAAATGCCGGATTATCAAGAGGACGAAAGTAGAATGTCCTAAAGGTAGATTCTCTGGTCCAGTCCGCTGCTCGTAAAATGTCCGAGAGGGAAGCGCCTGCCGCATAAGCGGAAGAGGCCGCTGCCCCACGAACGGAGTGTGCTGCAAAGGTTTGGTCAATACCGGCAAGGGATAGTAGCCACCTAACCCATCTGGCCAGTGTAGTAACCGAGACCGGACCATAAGGGCGGACGTAAGAGATGAGAAGTTGATGAGTGGAAGGTTGCCGCAACGTCGCGGTGGCTTCCACGTAGTGACGGAGGGTTGAGACCACGCAGAGTTGAGGGTCAGAAGGGAAGAAAGGGTAGAAGGCCGAGAGAGAGTTGGACTTAGTGCGACGTGAGATCTGAAAGGTGACACCCGCTGGACAGAAAGTAAACGCGTTGGCATCAAAGGCGCGTACGTCCGCTACCCGTCGAAAGGAAACCAGACAGAGCAGGAGGGTGAATTTTGCGGTAAGCTGGCGGAGTGATAGTTTCTCGTTGGGAGGCCAATTACGTAAAAATTGAAGGACCACGCCAACGTCCCAGAGACTAGAATATTTAGGTTCCGGGGGGCGCCGTAGGCGCATACCGCGGAGAAGTCTGCAGATGAGCGGGTCCTTACCAACAGGAATCCCCTGTATCGGAGTATGAGCAGCTGAGATGGCTGACCGTACCACATTGATGGAACGGTATGACTTTCCTGCGGTGAAAAGTGAAGTTAAGAAATTCATGATGGAGTGAGTAGGTGCAGTAAAGGGATTGAGGTCCCGTCCCACACACCAACTTGTCCAGGAGTGCCATGCTGATAAGTAGCACCTCCTAGTTCCTGGTGCCCATGAATCCCATAGCAGGTCCTTAGTTTCCTGCGATAATTCTTCGGTTCTCCAGGAACCCCGGAAAGAGTCCAGGCCACAAGGGGCAAGCGTTCCTGCAGGACTAGTGGGTGAGGAAGGCCCAATGGATTCCTGAGGATGGTTGGGGCATCTGGTAGGAGGAGGGGGTCGTTGATTGAGAGTTCCAGAAGGTCCGGAAACCATGGCTGGCTCTGCCAGAGCGGCGTGATGAGAATTATTCTCACTCCCTGTAGACGGATCCGGTGAAGGACCCTCGTTATCATTGCGAAAGGAGGGAATGCGTAGGCGCCGTCCCTTGGCCATTGTTGGAGAAAAGCGTCCGTTGCGAGGCTCTCCGGGTCTGGGAGCCAGCTGAAGAAAACTTCTGTCTGTCGATTGTTGCGGGACGCGAAAAGGTCTAGGTAGAGAGGTCCCCTCTGTGCATCCAGTAGTGCGAAAATGTGAGGGTCTAGCTGCCAATCGCTGGCGTCCCGCCAGTGGCGTGAGTACCAATCCGCCGTCGTATTGGAGTCTCCTGGTAAGTGCTCTGCCAGCAAGGTGATGTTGCGTGGTAGGCAGTAGTCGAAGATCTCTTTCGTGAGATCTGCCAGTGTTCGAGAACGAGTGCCTTCAAGGCGGTTGATGTATCTGACCGCTGAGACGTTGTCCATGCGGAGTAGGATGCAGCAGTTGGATCGGTCCTTTGCCAGGCTGCGAATGGCGAAGGACCCGGCCAAGAGTTCCAGGCAATTTATGTGCATCGAGAGCTCTTCGGAAGTCCAGACTCCTCCTGTGGACGTGGTTCCGTCTGTTGCCCCCAGCCTGAACGGCTGGCATCCGATTCCAGCACGAAGTCTGGCTGGTTCCCGAATATGGCCCTGCCGTTCCAAGCCTGCATGCAATTCAGCCACCAGTGTAGTTCTTCCCGAACTTCGACCGACATTGGAACCGGTTGGTCGTATGTCGGTTGTCTGCGAAGGAAACTTGCCTTGAGGCGTTGCATGGCCCTGTAGTGCAGGGGCCCGGGAAAAATGGCCTGGATGGACGCAGAGAGAAGGCCTACGATCCGTGCCAGTAATCGTAGGGGTATGGTAGTCCGACGAAGGACTTTCCGGATCTCCCTGCGGATTGCCGTAATTTTGGTAGCCGGGAGGTGAAGAGTGCATGATGTGGAGTCTATTACGAATCCGAGGAATTGAACTGATTGAGCCGGGGTCAATGCGGACTTGGGATGGTTGACGACGAAACCCAGAGAGTCCAAAAGGTGTAGTGCATATGCCGTATGTCTCCGCAGAGTGTCTGCATCCTCGTCGAAGATCAGGATATCGTCGAGGTAGATGATGCATCTTATACCTTGGGATCTGATTTTTGCCACTACCGGCTTCATAATCTTGGTAAAACACCACGGGGCTGAGCTGAGGCCAAACGGGAGACAGGTGAACTGCCAAGGGATCCCGTGCCAGAAGAAGCGGAGGTAGGGACGGCTGCTTCTGTGTACCGGAATGGTAAGGTACGCATCTTTGAGGTCCAGACGAGTGAACCAGTCGGCGCGTCGAAGCAAGTCCCGGAGAAGATGTATACCTTCCATTTTGAAGTGTCGATATACTACGTGCGAATTGAGCTCCCTGAGATTGATAACGGGGCGAAATTCGCCTGTTTTCTTCCTGACCAGGAAGATATTGCTGTAGAAACCGGTGGCATCCGGAGCCGGTTGGATGGCACCCTTGGAGCGGAGTTCTCGGAGTTCCGCGTCTATGAGGCGGGCATCTGCCCGTGTAGTCTGGATTGGGCGTGGAGGGGTCAGCTGGAGCGGGGTCGAGTCGAATTCTATTCGATAGCCCTGCACCGTTTGGATTATCCACGCATCTGAAGATAGTTCTTTCCAGTTCTGGAAAAAAAGAGAAACACGACCTGCGATATGACAGGGGGTTAGAGGAAGAGTAAGATTCCGACTTACCGTTGGAGAATCTTGCTCGTGAGCGTCCTCGGGTGCCTCGGCCACGATCAGATCCCCTGAAGTGGTTGAATCTATTTCGACTAGATGAGTCTGGGTAGAACATCTGAGTCCTTGTTGTACGGGGGCCGGATGGCCAAAAACGGCTGGCGGCACGGCCCCTCTGCCGTCCAGCCCTTCCAAAAAACCCACGGGTGTGGGAACCGCTGAAGACTTTCCGCATTGAAGATTGTGCCTTGTTAAGGGACGTGAATATGTTGACCCTTTTATTTAATTCCTTAAGGAAGGCCTCTCCAAATAATTTACCCTGTGCTAAGGGTCCTAATTCCTTATCCCCCAGTTCGACCAGTTTTTCGTCGATACGGTAAAGTGCTGCTCGGCGCCTCTCCGAAGAGAGGGCTACGTTGGTGTTCCCTAAGAAACAGAAACACCTTTGTGCCCATTCACGGGTATCTCGTGCCCATTCACGCACCGTATCTGGGGTAAAAGTGTCAGCCCTCTCATAGGCTTCATCCGCCATATCCATAATTCTGGCTAGTGGCCCAATGGCATCTAGCAGCTTATCTTGCGCTCCTTTAAAGCCGCGCTCTATGCCCTTGCGCGGATCCCGACCCCCTCGGGACATGAACGTAGTCATGAGCGGGTCAAACTCGGGGGTGTGCGTCACTTTGTCCGGTAGACTAGGGCGAGGGCATTCGGATCTCATCCGGTTTCTTACTTCCTTGTCTAGCGGTTTTCTGAGCCAGAAGTGCATAAACCTTGCCAAATGCTCAGGTGGTGACCATTCTTCCGAACGGGGGTGCCGGATGTTTCTTGGGTCGAACATTTGGAGGCCCGAATTGTCGAGGAAAATCTCCGAGCCCTCCTGTGGGTTATCAATGGATGTTGCCATGGAGTTCTGGGCCTCACCCAGACCCTGTTCCCTTATGAAGTAAGGGTCAGAGTTGGCCGTGAAATCCCTGTCGGAGTCCCCCTGGTCAGAGGCTGCCGCCTGCCATTCATCCAGCACAGCTAGTGCCTGAGTGGGTTCTACATCTTCCTCACCTGAGGAAAGTTGTGTGGCATCGTGGGTAGCACGAACCGTGGCTTTCCTGCGATCAGCAGGGGCTTTCCCTTTAGCGTGGGGTTACATTGCCCTTCCAATGGCGTTTTCGCCGTTGGGAGTGTTCCCTGGAAGAGTCAGAGTCTTCGGAGTCCGCCTTATAATGAACCCGTTTAGAGGTGGGCCTGGGAACCTCAGGGTTTGTTTGGAGCGACTTGGAAGCGGCTTGTTCCATGGCTGCAGCCACGGCTGCTGTTATCATGGCCTGGAGGTCTGGGGTTTGTGATCCCTCCATTATGAGGAGTGAGGATTCGGGGCTCACCCGATAAATTGCGTGAGGGCACTAGGCACGATTAATGGAGAGGCCTGGGGACCGGGGTGGTATGGTATCAGGACTAAATAACCTGTGGTTAGAGACCGGTAGGTCGTAGAGGAGAGGGCTGATTCACTGGGGCTCACCCAGGTGATCGGAACCTGCATAAACAGGACCGTTTAGCAGCATAAAATGGGGGCTCACCCCGGCCAGAATAAGGTGCAGACCAACTGGCTAAACCAACCCCAAGTGTAAGGCACTAACCTGGTCCCACTGAGTGAAAATGGTAAGGCTTTTCAATTGCTTGTTGGAATAGCAGGAGAAAAATCAGGCAGTGTCTATCTCTTTAAGATGGCCGCCGGACTGACAGGCTCAGTGTGTGGAGAATAGTACCTCCCCCAGTTTGGGCGGCAAACTGTAAGCTTGCCATTCGCATAAAACTGCCGAACGTGAATAGAAGATCTATGCGAACTGCCGAACGTGCGAATAGAAATAGATGCGAACGTTTAAAAAGGCGATCGCGTCAAACTGCCGAACGAAGCGTTCGGTAGTTAGAAACGAATAGTCAATGTGCGGTCGCGCGGGCATTCGAATAAAACAGGCGAATGCGCAAAACTACCGAATAACGCGTTCGGTAAAAAGAACAGAAAAACTGTTAAAGAGAAACAGAGAAAATGGAGGGAAAGTACAGACGGCGGGAAAGCCGTGAAAGACAGTTAGGGAGCCAGACAGGGTCCCCTGGTATACAGGGGTTAAGAGCATTAATAGGGTAAATATATAAAGGTACAGTGAAAACAAAAGGCATGTAAATGAAAAGTGTATGTAGAATAGATAATACAAAATTTGGTACTTAACTTGTGATGGAGCAGCAAAGAAAGAGGAAATGATGTCATAGGTCTCACCTCTTATACCCTATTCTACGTTGTGATTGGTTAAAAGTTTTGTCACTCATTTCTTTGCTGCTATGGAGATAGTAAAGAAAGATTATGCAAAATACGAAGCCTCCTGTCATGTGATAAAATTTCAAATTGTCAGGTGGATTTACTAGTAAAACTGCCATAGATGATTAAATTAGCTGGTCTCAGGAGTCAGTTAAAATATTTGTTCCCTATCACAAGACCTTGCAAGCTGACTATTCAGCTTAGTACACATACTTATATGGAGTAACTGAAGCAGGGCCGGTCCAAGACATTGTGCTTCCTGGGTCCAAGAATGAAATGCTGCGCTCCCCACCCCACCATGCACAAAAAGCTTAGCAGCATCCATTATGTTATGCAGTGTGTGTAGTGAATGCAATGTCAGTTTGTGTAGTGAATGCAGAGTATGTAGTGAATGCTTTGTGTTTGTGTGTTTAGTGGATGCAGTGTCTGTGTGTTGTGGATACTCCGTCTGTGTGTCGTGGATGCTGCGTCTGGATGTGTTATGGATGTAGTGTGTATTGTATGCAGTATATGTATTGAATACATTGTATGTGTGTGTTTAGTGGAGTCAGTGTGTGTATTGGATGCAGTGTCTGTGTTTGTGTAGTGGATGCAGTGTGTGTAGTGTATGTAGGGTGTGTGTGGTGGATGCAGTGTGCCTAGTGAATGCAGAGTCTGTGTAGTGAATGTAGTATCTGTGTACGTAGTGGTGTCTGTGTAGTGCATGTAGTGTGTAGTGTTGGATAAATGCTGTTGGGTGAGCATTTTAAATTAAATTGGGCTTATCCTCCCTCCCTGCTTATTACTTGTGGGCTGGAGGTGGGGCGGGGATTGTTTTGGAAGGTGACAGTATAGGGGGCAGTGTATAGGAAGGTGACAATCTGTGGGGGCAGTGTGTAGGAAGGTGACAGTGTGGGTGTGCAGTGTATAGGAATGCTGTGGGGGCCTGGTGTGATGGTGACCGTGTGGGGCCACGGTGTGAGGGTGACAGTGGTTTGGTGACAGGATGTGCGGGTTACAGTGGTTGGGGGCAGGATGTGAGGGTGACAGTGGTGGGAGGCAGTATGTAAGGGTGACAATGATAGTGTATGGGTGACAGTGGTGGGGTGCAGGGTGTGAGGGTGGCAGAATGTGAGGGTGATAGTGTGGGGGTGACATTGGTGGGTGGCAGGTTGTGGGGGTAACAGTGGGGGAAAGGAAGTGAGGGTGATAGTGTGGGGGTTATAGTGGTGGGGCGCATGGTGAGGGGGGTTGACAGGCTGTCTTATATACCTTATATACCTTTTTCAGTGCTCCATTCCCTGGTGGTCCATTGGGCTGTCTCTCCGGTTTGCAGCTTCTCTCAGTGTGAGCTGCAGACTACGTTTTCACTAGCTCAGATTAGGCATTTCTGTTATAACCAGTGAGACATACATCACATGGTCTGCAGCTCACACCCAGCAGAGGTGCAGACCGGAGGCTATTTCCTCCAGGGTAGACTGAGCGGAGGAGCCCTCACCCGGCGGCATACAGGACAAGCCGCCGGGCCCCGTCCTGGTGTCCGGTCCTCGGTTACTAGTCGAGGACCCGACTGATTAGTCTGCCCCAAGGCGACTTAGGTGGCTGCAAAATGCTGTCACTGTTAAAGTGCCGCTTGGGGCCATGGCCCCAGTCCGTTCTATGGACAGACTGGCTCTGGTCTGAAGTGATCTCACTCTGATCAGAACCTATTATTATATTGCATCACTTGACCAAAACTGAAATTCTGGTCTTTCCTCCCTCAAGTGTTGTTACTCCTGTGTCTGTCTCCTTCCAAGTCAACGGTGCTATCATCAGCTCCACCACGCAGGCTCGCTGCCTAGGTGTTCTCTTTGACTCCGACCTTTCCTTCAAGCCTCATGTTCAATCTATCACCAAATCCTGTCATTTCCATCTCAAAAACATTGCGCGCATCCACCCCTACTTAACGCCAGATGCGACTAAGGTGTTGCTCCATTCCACTGTCCTTTCTCGCCTTGACTACTATAATCCGCATCTCAGTGGTCTTACGTGCTCCCAACTAGCGCCGTTACAGTCCATAATGAATGCGGCGGCGAGGCTCATCTTCCTGTCCGCCCGCACCTCCCATGCCTCACCCTTCTGTCAGTCCCTACATTGGCTTCCTATAAAATAGAGCTCAATTTAAAATTCTGGTTCTTGCTTTCAAATCTCTACATAATGCTGCTCCCACCTATCTATCCTCCCTTATACACAAGTATGTCCCGTTTAGGCCCTTGCGATCTGCTGAAGACTTACGTCTATCTTCTGTCCGTGCTCCCACCTCTGATGCTCGCCTTCAAGATTTCTCGAGGGCTACACCGTTCCTGTGGAACTCGCTTCCCTCCTCCGTTAGATGCTCACCCAGTCTCCACTCCTTCAAAAAAATCGTTAAAAACCCACTTCTTCATAAAAGTGTATCAATTAAACTGTTAATAGCTCCTGACTGATTCCTCTTCTGCAACTGTCACTAGTCCTTACCTTTTTGTGTCATTTTACCCCACTCCTTCTAGCATGTAAGCTCATTGAGCAGGGCCCTCAACCCCTCTGTTCCTGTGTGTCCAACTTGTCTGGTTACAACTACATGTCTGTTCGTCCACCTATTGTAAAGCGCTGCGGAATTTGACGGCGCTCTATAAATATCATAATAATAATAATGTCAAAGTTACACCAGTGAGAAAATAGCATTTCTTGGAGTGACTGCTGGAATGCCAATTTCTTTAGCATTGTGTTTTAGTAAATTCACGTTCATTATCAACTATTTTATTGATAACAACATGCCAGACTCCTCTCCATTTATGCAAGTTACCCTAAATCTTCTGTAATAGTTCACAAACCCAATAAATCTTTGGATGGCTTTTAGTCCGCTAGGTATTGGCCACTGTATAACAGCCTCTAGTTTCTTAGGGTCCATCTGAAAACCAGAGGCAGAAATGTTAAACCCCAAAAACTGTACTTCAGTCTGATCAAACAAGCATTTTTCCAATTTCTAATAAAAAAAAAATTCCAGTAAAGTCTACAATACTTGTTTGACCTGTTTGTGGTGGGTTCGAAGGTCAGGGGAATAAATAAGGACATCATCCAAATAAACCAGGAGAAATGAATAGATATAATCCCTGAGTACATCATTAATAAAATCCTGGAATACGGCCGGTGGATTGCATAGCCCGAAAGGCATAACAAGGTACTTGCCGTTTTCCACTCTTGATTTTCCTTGATTCTTACCAAATTGTATGCACTCCTGAGATCCAGTTTGGTAAAGATCGTAGCACCCTGGAGTCTATCAAACAATTCGGAAATGAGAGGAATAGGATAGGCATTCTTAACAGTAATCTTATTTAATGCTCTGTAGTCAATGCATGGATGTAATTCTTCATCTTTCTTTTCTACAAAAAAGAATCCTGCACCAGCAGGTGAGCATGATTTCCGTATATGGCCCTTGTTTAGTGAGTCTTTGATATTCTTCCATTATTTTACTCTCCTTTGGCGATAAGGCATATACTGCCCCTTTAGGTGGCATAGCGCAGAGTAACAGATTTATGGAGCAGTCATATGACCTGTGAGGAGGTAAGATTTTGGACTGACTCTTACTAAATACTTCCTTAACCTCCCGGTATTGTATGGGAACTTTGGGGTTTTGAGGTGTAGTAGTGGGTAATCTAATGGTACCCACTCTCTTGGTGAGGTGTAACATACACTTCCCATTACAATCCTTTCCTCATTAAAATATTTCCCCTTTAGCCCAGTCGATTTAAGGGTTGTGCTTACTAAGCCAAGGAAAGCCTAATATGATAGGGCAAGAAGGAGTTTGAATAACTTGGAATATTATATATTCCTTATGTAAGGCACCAAAAGACATGTTAATCTGCAAGGTTTCATGGGTAATTAAGGGTTGAGAGAGTGGTCTCCTGTCAATAGCCTCAACGGCCAGAGGTGATATTCTCTCCTTGATAGGAATAGCATTCTTTTTAACAAAATGAACATCAATTCAATTTTAAAGAGTCCATCAGGGCCTTGTATGAAAAGTTAATTTTGTCAACTATGATCGTAATATCAAGGAGAAATCTATTTATGTTATTTCCAGGTGTATCCATTACACCTAAGACCTGTCCCCTTAAGGTTCTTAGGTGCGGTAGTTTTCCAGACGTATGGGACAAGTACTTCTCATATGTCCTTTTTTACCACACTATATGCATAGACCCTCTCTTCTCCTATGTTGTCTTTCTGCCTCGGACAGTCTAGTGACCCCCCAACTGCATAGGTTCGGGTTCGGACTGTATAGAGAGGTCAGGAACAACTGGTCTGGAGAAATGAGGTGCTAATGGCAAAGCCATACGTCTGGTTTTACTTCTGGTTCTGAGTCTATTATCAATTAGCATAATAAACTTAATAAACTCATTGGGTTTTTTGTGTAATTCTGTGGCAGCAATCTCATCCAACATATTCTCAGATAATCCCTTCTTAAATGCTGGGATTAATCCGCTGTTAGTCCAGTCTACCTCGGAAGCCAAGGTGTGAAATTCTATGGCATACTCCGAGATAGACCGGTTCCCTTGTCTAATATGCATTAGGGCAGTGGAAGTATCATCCTCCCTGCCTAATGGTTCAAACGTAAATTTAAATTCCACAAGGAATTCCTGGTAATTGTATGCAATGCTCCTACTACTCTCCCATAACGGATTGGCCCAAGCTAAAGCTTTACCTTTAAGTTGGTTCATCAGGTAACCAATGTTAGCTCTGTCAGTGGGAAAAGATCCCAGTGAGGCCTCAAAATGATACTCAATTTGGTTAATGAATCCCCGGCATTCTTGAATATTACCATCAAAATGCAAGGGAGGAGATAGGGAGATAGTAGGTGCCTTATGTACTACAGGAGGTACATTAGGCGGAGGTGACACAGTTGGAGAAGCCGCAGGTTGCAGATGCGCTGTTCGAGTAAGGAGCGTACTGAAAGCCTGGGCAAACTGTTCCAGATGGTGATCATTCTCCACTAGCTTTTTCTCGCAAGCAGCTATGTGCTGACACAATTCTACAGGATCTATGGCCATGTCATAATGTCAGGATTACTAGTTGATTCAGCACGTAGAATTGTGTCACACAGATGACTAATAGGTAACGTATTACCGGGCCTTAGAATGGCCGGACTTAACGTACCAAAGAGTAGTCAGGATACTTGCCGAGGTCAGGGGATACAGAAAGAGACACAACAATAATGGAAAGCCAGAAGTCAGGGATACCAGAATACAGGGAAGTCAAAATCAAAGCCAAAGTCAAAAACCAGAAGAAACTTGAATCAGGAACGCGCTCTCGGACAACCACTAGGGAAACCACGACAGGGCACTGAACAGGATGAGAACTGGGCCTAAATTCCCCTCCTCTGGATCTGATAGGCTATAATTGGCCTTTGACCTCAAAGGCAGTTACCAGATTCACATTTGCATAATTGCTTCTCAGCACAAATCCTCCTTTGGATTTGATTGCTGCTCAGCACAACTTTTCCTGTCAGGACAGTAATGTTGCTCGTCACAACTTTTCCTGTCAGAACAGTAAATGTCATTAATCACATTTTTATATTAAGATGAATACGTGACACCTCCCTCCCTCGTCGCTGTTGTTTGTCATATATAAATGTCATGTGTTTTCCCACCAGGATCGCCACTTGTTTTAGCTTTAATAAAGTTACTGTAATAAATTTGTGGGAACCTTTTGTGGAATAATTTGGGGGCTAAGTTACCTTTCAAGTGTGTTTCTTGCAGAAAAATGATATCTGTGGGCAGTATTGCCATTTCCTTCATTACTATTGTGCATTTCTCTGATATATTTAACCCTCTCACATTGTAAGAGGAAAGTTTAAGTGTGCCCGTCATGTCTTATAGGTAATGAAACCATGTTGCCTGCGTCAATCCCTTCCCACCTTTGCGCAATAATACAATACCATGCCGAAAGCAAAAACATATGCCCAAGTGAGGCATTAACATAAGAACATAACAGCATACATTTATAAAACGCCATAAGCAGACAATATTTCCGCAAGTAATGAGAGTTAGTGATAACCCTGTCAATTTCCCGGTACCAGTGACAGGCGACGTGGAATGTGGATGATATATTAATCATCATTAACTGCACTACTTTAGAGGGTGGGGAGGGTTGGGGGGAAGAGGGGGCAGAAGAGACAGGTAGTTATGCCATCATCTGATGATGTTATATTGGCTTTGTGACCATTCCTGGGATATGCCTTTTGGCATGAAATCTATGGTATGAAATGCCCTGGCTCCCCCTTGTTTGGTTGGGTGTATCACCTGAATGGAAGACATGGTCTTGCATAAGCAACTCAAGTTAGGATATTCCATATTTTGTTTTAATTATTTACAGTGTGAGTGGTACTTCAGTTGTTATACAATAACATTGGAGTCTCTGAAGCTGAAAGGGGTTTTTATACCGGTAGCCACATAGGATTGGTGATATATCGGTAAATATGAGCTGGTTTGTTTCTCCAGTTTCCAATGCCTTAGGCCTTTCTAGGCAGTGAGTTCTATTTCTCCCTAGCTTGGGATCCATGAGAACTCCGGTTTTAACTCTTTTATACTTGTGGGATGATGAGGATCTATTAAAGTAAGGTAATCGTAATCCTGATATCCTGGAATTTTCTTTGGCTAATTAACTATTTACACTCATTGAATTATACAATTAACATTAAGCAGAAGTATTAGTATGCATTCTATCTGTGAGTTCGTATTAGGGGTACAAATTGTGTGCTTTTGTGTGCCATTTCATGTCAGTGGCGTAGCCTGTCTTTGCTTCGGTGAGTTTGAATCCACTCTCCCTCCCGGCTGCTGTTTCCTTCTTTTCGTAGCTGGTAGCCAGCGCCTTCTTTGGGGCAGTGCTTTAGTTCGTAGTGCCTGAACTGGGTCATACCAATCTGTAATGTCTATCGTCGGTAGTCCCAGGGATTGGAGAAAGGCTGGTATGTCTTCTGAGGACGATATGCTGTATGATTGTCCCTTGTGCCCTACTATGGGTGAGAATGGGTATCCTCATCTATATTGAATGTCCTGGTCTGTGAGTGCAGTTGTGATGGGTTTTAGAGCACTCCTTCCTTGGAGTGTGGTCCATGACAGGTCTTGGTATATGGAAATACGGTTATTATCTTTCAGCAAGCATGTGGCTGATCATGCTTTCTGGAGTATTTCTGGATTTAGTGGATTCTACAGACAATGTCTCTTGGGTAGTCGGATGACAGACCTCTCAGTTTATTGACTCTATGAGCTCTGTCAAGTGATATTTCTGTATCTAGAGGTTTTTGTAAAATCTCATTAAATAGGTGATGAAGTATTTTATGCATGTCTTCTCTCTGTTCAGAATTTTCGGGTACACCCCTCACCCTTAGATTGTTTCAACGACCTCTATTGTCTATGTCATCAATATGTCTCGCCATGTGTGCCCATCGAGAGTTGGTTGCTGATGGTAAGGATTCAAGTGTTTGAATTTGTGATTGAGTCGCTTCCCTATCTTCTTCCAGATCAGAGACCCTGTGGCCTATTTGGCATACTTCCACCGTTAAGGAGGAGAGCTGATCCTAGAAAGTCGACTCCAATCTGGTAAGCTTAATAGACATATCCTCTCTTGAGGGCAGGCTTTTTAAAATTTCCCATATGTCTGTTTCTTTACAAATAGATGATCTTTCCGATCCTGTCGGGCTGACCAGCGGAGTGTCACGAGGTAAAGATGGCGGGTCCTGACTGTCTTCAACATCTGCCGTCAAGATTCTTGCCTTTAAAAAAAAAAAAAATCTGTCTAGATCTCTGGATTTTTGGGCAGCCGTGTGATCTGTGTGGTCTTGAGGGGTCACCGACCTTTTTTTATTCTCCATTTTGTCAAACATTCATGTTGTTTTCGGCTCTTTATTATATCTGTTTGGTGGAAACTACTCTCTCGTGTGTCCGCTCACATCAGGCTCCAAGCCACGTCCCTAGGTTAACCTCTTTATGTGCAGCGTTTCATAGCAAAACAGGCACCATGACCACTTAAAATCACTCAATTAACAAGTAACTTCTTTCAAAATATTTTTTCTCAATTTTTGTACTTACATTTTTTTTTTTTTTTTTTATATTTAGTTTTTATTGAAGGTTTTCAAGGTTATGAATCCAGTACACAGTTGATTTACATAACAAGCATATCTGATAATGCAAAGGACAAGAGTTTTGGTTTAACAGTAGTTAGTAAAGTAACATAATGTAATACACTGTTTGCCTCCGTTTAAGTGCACACGTTAACCTTTCACTCTCATTTCACTTGGTGATCTATTCTTCCTTCAGTATGATATGTGGTCTCATGCGATATTAACTCAACAAACGTATTTACACAAACAAAGTTTCCGACAACCACGGCAAATCCCATTGAACGCTGTTGCCTATGCCGTTTCATGTCAGGGTATGAAAGTCTCTATCGTGCCCCCATCCTTCTTTAGTTCCCCTTCCCTCCCCTGTACCACTTATTCCAAATTTCCCATACATCTCTAAGTCTGTCTGTGGCCTTAGCGGTCTCAGTGGACATTTTCTCATATATATAGAATTGTTGGACTTTGTCTATTAGTTGTTGTTTATTCGGGCACTTGTGTGATTTCCAATTTAAGGCAATTAGGTGTCTGGCAGCCATGAGGATTAGTCCTACTAGTTGGATGTGGATCTGGTGTGTGTTTTCGGGGAATCGCAATAACAAGCAGGACGTGATGTCCATGGGGAAGTTGGGAATTGCGAGTTCTTTTAGTAGAGCCTGAACATCTCCCCAAAGCGGTTGTATCCCCCCACAGGTCCACCATACGTGTGGCAGAGTCCCTTCCTCTACCTCGCATCTCCAACATTTGGGTGAGACATCTGGGTATATTTTGTGTAATCTATCGGGGGTCAGATACCACCTATAAAGCAATTTGCGGTGCGCTTCAATATGTGAATAGCACTTGGTCCATTTTTTAATCCCATTTAGGGCAGTAAGCCACTCCTCCTCTGTTAATGCGGTTCCCCTCTCTGATTCCCAATGTTGTTTGCATGTCAGTGGTTTCTGTGGGGCTAATTCTAGTAATGCCTTATAGCAAAGTGAGAGGGCTTTGGGTTTCAATGGGGCGGTCCAGCATTTGTGAGGTATTAATCTGGCTGCAATCTTAGTGGCAGGTATAGTGAGTGATTCAGTCTGAACGTGGGCTGTAATAGTGTGTTTTAGCTGTAAGTAGGGGAAGATATCTTTTCCTGGGATTCCCCATTTGGCTTGAATATCGGGGAAGTCCATGACTTGTTGACCGTTACACATTTTATGAATTTGGGATATGCCTAGCCGCGTCCATCTAGCTAGTGGGATCGTGGGGTTCACCGCTTGCAGTGCGGTTAAGGGAGCTTCTGGATGGAAGAGCTTCTTCCAGCCTAGGGAGGACATGTAGTTATCCCATACTTTGAGTGATGCGCTCGTGGTGGGGTATAGCTCTACTTTAGGGCCTCTTAGAGAGTGTGGTGTCCACATGTAATTAGTTAGGGACGTATGTTGGAGCTGGTCTTGTTCCATATCTACCCACTGTGTTGTTCCCCGTTGGGCATGTAGGTGTATGTTCGTTGCAAGTAGAGAGGCTTTGTAATAAAGTCCAATGTTAGGTGATCCTATTCCTCCCATCCTTGTCGTCTGCTGTAAAAGGCCCAGGGGCAGCCTGGGTCTCTTGCCTCCCCAAATGAAAGAGCTACATGTGGCTTGCAGTACTTTAAAAATTGCATTTGGGGCCTCTATTGTGAGCATGCGGAATATATACATTAACTTCGGTAGTAGCATCATCTTATAGGCATTTACTCGGCCTAGCCATGACATTTTTGCGTTCTTCCATTTGTGTAATTCTGTAATACACATATGTATGAGGGGTTTGTAATTGAGTTTTATGATGTTGCTAATTGGGGTGGCGATCTTAACTCCTAGGTATGTTATGGATGTCGTTCTCCAATCTAGGTCAAAGGAGTTTTTAAGTGCAGTCACGGTCGGGCCTGGCAAATTGATCGGTAAGGCTTGTGTTTTTTCTTTGTTGAGGCGGTAGTAAGAAACTGTACCGTAGTCGGTCAGTAATGTCAGCAGTTGAGGTAGTGATTTTTCCGGGTGTGATAGAGAGACAAAGACGTCGTCCGCGAACATCGCCAGACAGTATTCCCTGTCTCTCAGTTTAATGCCGGATATGGATTGGTGTTGTCTTATCTTCCAAGCTAATGGTTCTAGGGAAAGGATGTACAGTAGGGGGGACAATGGGCATCCCTGGCGTGTCCCATTCGTAATGTGAAAGATTCGCGACAGGAAGCCTCCATGAGAGACTCTAGCGCTGGGTTTCGCGTAGAGCGCCATTATCCCTCTTATGGCCCCTTCGGGGAATTGGTATTTGCGCATAACCTCTGTCATGTACTGCCAGTTTAGCCTATCGAAGGCCTTCTCAGCGTCTAGCGCTAGGAACAGACCTTCGAGGCGCCCCTTCTCCATCCCCGCTATGATATTTAGTACTTTCCTCGAGTTGTCGGAGCCCTGTCTACCCCTCACGAATCCCGACTGGTCATTGTGAACTAATTTTTGTAGGAGCGGTGCTAGCCTTTCGCTGAACAGTTTTGCATATATTTTGGCATCACTATTAAGCAGTGAAATGGGCCTGAAGTTTTTACATTGGTCTTTGCTTTTGCCTGGCTTAGGGAGAGTGGATACATGTGCCATTGTAACTTCCTCTGGCAATGTTCCCTCCATCTTGCAATGATTGAATATTGCCTGCAGAGGCTGAATTAGCGTTGGTAAGAAAGTACGGTAATATATATTAGATAGGCCATCAGGACCTGGGGATTTGTGTGGTGGAAGTGTAGAGACCACTGAAGTGATCTCCTCTAATGTGAAAGGCTTATCAAGCTGTTCTGCGTCTGCAGTAGCTAGAGTTGGAAGGTCTATCCCCAATAGGAAGGTTTCAATGTCTGCTTTGGAGGGGCAAATGGACTGTTGGTCCTCTTTCAGATTGTAAAGTTTTTCATAATAGTGTGCGAATTCGTCTACTATTCCTTGTGGGTCTAGGATGGTGGCGCCTTTGGGATTTTTGATGGATGCTATCTTGGAGCTAGCAGCCCTCTGTTTTAATTGGGCGGCCAGCTTGGCTCCAGCTTTATTGCCAGCTGCAAAAAAGCCATGCTTGTACCTATGTGTGAGGAAAGTCGTTTTTTCCAATTCTAGATCCCGTAGTTGTGATTGTAATGATAATAATTTAGTGTGAGTGGTTGCCGTGGGGGAGTGCTTGTTCGCGTGGGTTAGAGCGGTTAATTCGGAAATTATGGCCGTGTATGCTTCGAGCCTCTTTTTTTTTGCAAAGCTAGCATGCTTTATTAAACAGCCTCTTATGAAGGCCTTGTGTGCCAGCCAGATTTGGGGGAGAGGAGAGTCCGGGGTTTTGTTCTCTTTAAAGTAAAACTGTAGATCTCGTTCTATTTGTTTAACTATGTCTGGGTCTGTTAGTAGTCGTTCATTTAGTCTCCAGTTGGTTCTTCCTGTGTTTGGGAATTGTTCTCTGAAATGTAACGTAATAGGGGCATGATCGGACCAAGTGATTAGTCCTATGTCAGTACGTTCAACTTTCATAAGGGAAGTAGAGTGTACTAGGAATCTGTCAATTCTTGAGTAACTATTGTGAGCTGCGGTGTGACATGTATAGTCCCTTTCCGTGGGATGAGTAATTCGCCACGGATCTACGAGGTTGTGTGCCTTTAGTTTGTTGCGTATTGCCATGGTCAGTTTGGATCTGCTCTTTAGTGTTTGCGCGGTCAGGTTCGGGCCTCCCGAAGAGTCTAAGTCGCTATCTAACAAAAAGTTCGTGTCCCCCCCAACTATTACATCCCCTAGCGAGTGAGCAGACATTAATCCCATCAAAGCATCGACAAAATCACCTTGGTTAACATTAGGACCATAAACATTAATTATAGTGTATACATTATTATTCAAAGAGCATTGTAGTATAAGATAGCGTCCCTGTTTATCCCCGATTTTGCGTATTAAGGAGAAGGCTACCTCTTTACTGATGAGGATAGATACTCCTCTCTTTTTTGCTGAGTAGCAGGAGTGGAAATCTATAGGATACTGCGGGGAATTAAATTTCGGTCGTTTACTCCACAAGAAATGAGTTTCTTGGTATAGCATTACGTGGGCACCTAGTGATTTGGCTTCGCGTAAGGCTAAGCGGCGTTTATGAGGGGAGTTTAACCCCTTGGCATTCAGGGAGCATATTTTGAGTGCCATCTAGTTGGTGGGTTTGGTTGTGGCTTCATTCTGGTAGCATAACCATTAGGATGGTGCCAGCTGGTGATAGTGGTATGGGACTTAGTATCCGTGGGTCTGATTTTTAAAGAAAATAATATGGAAAAGGAAAAAGAAAGAGCAATAAAACAATTGGACCGTAAGTCAACTATATACATTATTCCGTTCACTGCGCTCCGGTAGTGCAGTGTCGAGTATAACGGATTCTCTAGTGGCTCTGAATTGCAGCCACTTGGGGGTGGGTAAAGAATTCTGTATACCGGTTATAAAAGTAACAAAGGTAAAACGGTTGCTAAATGTCTTAGGTTAGCTCTCGACAGGTGCGAGTAAGCTATGAAACCGGCATGGTAAACTAAAGGAGGGGTAGGTGTGAGTGCATTTCATGCATACGACCTGTCCTTTATACATGTAGTACAGTCCACGTGCAGTTAGGAGTTCTGGATCTTCTTGTTGTAACTGTGTGTGCCCGTGGAGCGTGGTCTTTTCTGCCACTCGTTGTGTAGTTTGATTGCAGATCCGCTTTCTGTGGATTGGAGGTGGACCTCGGGAAGAGGAATGTTCCATTCTTGCAGCTGTTTCTTGCCCAATTCCGGATCCAGGATCGGGTATTCTATGCCATTACGTTTGACCAGCACTTTAGTCGGGAAGCCCCATTTATATTGCACCTCCGCTGCCCTTAGGGCCGCTGTGATTTGCGCAAAGGAGCGCCTTTTGATCATAGTTGCAGAGGATAAATCAATAAAAAGTTTAACTTGGGAGAATTGACCTGGAGGTTGGGCCTGGCGTCTGGATGCTTGCATAATGCGCTCTTTCGTGGTAAAATAATGTATGCGCGTAATAACATCTCTCGGTGTTGTTGTTGGTAGGTGCTTAGGTTTGGGGAGACGGTGTGTTCTGTCCAAAAGTAATTCGCTGTCAGTCAGAGTAGGGACATATGCCTTAAAGAGATCTTGCACGTATTGGGTCAGTTCCTGGGGGCTGATAGACTCTGGTATACCCCGGATCCGTATGTTATTACGTCGGTCTCTATCTTCGTGGTCTGCAATTTTAGCTTCTAGGCGTTGAACTTTCTCACATAGTGCTGTGTGGGCTTCAGATAGACCATTATGTGCGTCAATTATTTCTTCTGCCTGTTCCTCCAGGCGAGCTGTTCTTTCACCCATTGTTTGGATGTCTGCCCTGATTTCTGCAGCAACTTGCTGTAAATCTGTTTTAAAGGTGTTCTGAAAGCCTGAAAGCATATTATGTAGGGAGGCATTGGTGACCGGAGTTTGCATGCTGTCTGTAGTGTGAGTAAGCTCACCCACTGTTGTACACGCGGCTGGGGATTGAGGTCGGCCGGCGCCATTTTGTTCTTCTGTTGCACTTTTCGGCGACGCTGCCGCTTGTAACTGGAGCGTTTTCTGCTTAAATTTTTTGGCGATTTTAGTGGACATGTTGTTATAAAGGTGTACCCTCGTTTTGGGCTCGGTTGCCGGTGTTGAAACGCTGTATTTCCACGCTGTTGCACCCGTCGGCAGGAGAGCTCCGTGCTCAGGCGACCGCTCTCATTCGCCGCTAAGCCACGCCCCCCACATTTTTTTTTTTTTTATATACCGTATATACTCGAGTATAAGGCGACCCTAATTTTACCACAAAAAAAATGGGAAAACTTATTGACTCGAGTATAAGCCTAGGGTGGGAAATGCAGAAACTACTGGTAAATTTCTAAATAAAATTAGATCCCAATAAAATTACATTAATTGAATATTTATTTACAGTGTGTGTATAGAATGAATGCAGAGTGTGTGTTTATGTGTGTATATAATGAATGCAGAGTGTGTTTGTGTGTTGTGTGTATATAATGAATGCAGAGTGTGTGTTTGTGTGTTGTGTGTGTATATAATGAATGCAGAGTGTGTGTTTGTGTGTGTACATAATGAATGCAGTGTGTGTGTTTGTGTGTTGTGTGTATATAATGAATGCAGTGTGTGTGTTTGTGTGTGTGTATATAATGAATGCAATGTGTATATAATGCAGTGTGTGTTTGTGTGAATGCAGTTTGTGTGTTTGTGCAGTGTGTGTAAACTGGGTGAGGGGATGGCATTTTTATTTTTTAATTGTAATATTATTATTTTAATATTATATTATTTTAATATTATATTATTTTAATATTATTATTTTATTATTATATTATTATTATTTTAATATTTGCATTATTTAAAAAAAAAAAATTTTTTTGATCCCCCTCCCTGGCCAGGCAACAAGCAGGGAGGGGGTGGGGGGGACAAAAAACATTTAAAAAAAAATAATGAAAATATATAAAAAAAAATAATGAAATAATAATATTAAAATAAAATAATATTAAAATAATAATATTGAATCCCTGGTGGTCCAGTGGATGTGCTGTGCAGTGGCGGGGCTGGCAGTGAGCTGTTACTTATCTGTGAGCAGAACGGAGCTTACCGGGGAGCTGCACAGAGGAAAAGGGAGCTGACAGGAAGGTAAGTAACAGCTCACTGCCAGCCCCCAACAGGACCGCCGGGCTTGTAATGAGCCCGGCGGTCCTGGTCTGTATTATGGCAATGTAAGTTGCCATAATACAGACATTGACTCGAGTATAAGCCGAGTGGGGGTTTTTCAGAAAAAAAATGTGCCGAAAAACTCGGCTTATACTCGAGTATATACGGTATATGTGTACGTAGCAACGGTTATGTAGCAATATATGTGTGTGAGTCAGAGTTCATGTGTGTTTGTGTGTGTGTGTGGCAGTTAGCAGCCACACACATGTGTGCATCTGTGAATGTATATATGTGTGTAAGAACTGGGCTAATACCCCAGAACATCTGGTGGAGCTTTTATGTTTCACTGTTTAAGAAAGATATGAAAAGCAAATCATATGTTAATTTTGTCTCTAGAAAACATCTTTTAAAGTATACTCCCTAAATGGGTTGGGATTATTATAAGATGTTCCTCACCCATTTTATTTGGTTCTTACACTAATGGTTGTAGGGCCCAAACAGTGAGCTTGTAAGGGACTCCATGAATTCTGATGTCGGCTCTGCCCACCAAGGCTTATACGTTGTTCACAAAAGTCCAGCACAGCAGTGGTGCTTTAAAGGGATTGCATAGTGTTAGGAACAAAAATCTGTATTCCTAACTTTATAGTGTCTCCCCCATCACCTGATTCTAGTGCCGATGTCCCTCGTCGTTGGGTCAGTGCTCTGCCTTCTCTGCCATCATCCGATGGCGGGACCTAAAGAGCCTGCACGGCAAACATTTCCTCAATGTTTTCCTATTGGATTATACTGATGCTGAATGTCCTCATGCAGAGCATGAGAACGTCCAGGGTCATTTAAGAGACCCAGAGTTTAATAATCTCCGGGAAGCGCCCCTAGTGGCTGTTTGGTGGTCAGCCACTAGAGGCAGTCTTAGTACTGCAATGCAAAAACTGCAATTTTTCAAATTACAGGACTAAGATGGACAAGGACTTTGCACCCAGATTTCATCAATGATATGAAGGAGTCTGGCTGCCTATAGTGTCTCTTTAAGACACCAAAGTGAGCAATGATTTGTCTATAATCAAGTCCTAGTCAAGTCACAGATATAGATGTTGCTTGTTTTTAATGTATTTACATTTTCATAACACATATCATGCCAGGACTTTCACTTTGTAATGCACAGAGCAGTTATGCTTTTCTTTTTCTGCATTCTACACAGACGAACACTGACACTTAGAGGCCATATTGGCTTATTGCAGCCAAATGATTAATTTTTGATGATGTGAGCTTCCTGATGGGATGTTTAAATAATATTATTTTGTAATTATCTACCAATCTATTATACTATTCTATTATGTAATAATAAACATAATTTCATCTTATTTCTGTAATCCTGGGTAGTTTCTTCCATTGTGTATTGTTGACCTCAATAATGATAGCGTTCATGTTTCCTGCCTGCCCTCTTGCATAATAAGATGTGAAGCTTTGCAAAGTGACAGACATGGTAATCATGAAAAATATTGTCATAGACAGATTCACTTTGCTACCTCTTCTTTGGGAATGAAACATGTGTAGTTGTCTGTACTCAGCATCACATGCCTGCTTCCAATGCTGCTTTAGTTCCCTAGAATCTCAATTTTGGGATAACAGAGCCAAACTACGAGAGCTCATCTTGTATGTTTATGTGTGTAAGGGTGGAAGTGTATATTTGTTTATGTGTGTATATGTGGGGTTAGTATATGTTTGTATATATTGTGTAAGAAAGTGAGTAATAGTGCAAGAAAGAAAGCCCAGTGCACCGTTTAGGTGAGCTAGGCCATGACTGCCTTGCATGCCTTTTTTGGGGATAGTCCTACCAGGAAGTTAAATATTGAAGGAATGATGGATACAATATTGGGGCGTAAAATGTATAAATTTCCATTTCTCTTTACCCACCCTCCCATCCCTATTTTCCTGGCTTCCTAGCTCTTCTGCGCTCCTTCTGGTTTCTTGCCTTTTTTTCTCTTTCCTGTTGGCTTTTGTGTTTTGTTTTTCAGCCATTTTCACAGCTGCGGAGTTTGCCCTGGTCAGTGCATGGAGTACAGGGTAGCAAAAGCTAGACTAATGGGAGAGAGGATGCCAGTTGTTGGAAGCTGACAGGAACCAAACTCTGGGTGATATAAGACCTGCCTGTGGGCCGAGGTCCTACAGCTGGCAATTAAACGATTGCTAATTATATGTTGCTTAAATAAAGCTGTATCCAAGCCCTTCCCCTAATTTGGCATTGGTGTCTTTAATGGTGGTTTGTGGAAAGTAGGCTTGGTGGGTTCATTATGTGTTTCAGGCATACCTTAGCAGTCATGAGTGAAAGTTTAAATTAAAAACATGCACACATAATCAAGCCTCCACACATAATCACACTCTGCTAACACTAAGCACACATTCACACTGATCACATATCGACTTCTCAATTGACCTTGTATACTTATCCTGAGCCCCTTAATGCTCATCAATGTATTCTGTATATATGGAAAGATAGATAGATAGATAGATAGATAGATAGATAGATAATGTGTATGAGACCATGTCACACACATGGATAGTGGAATTATTAGATCTATTCAAGGTCAACAAGACAACAAGGGTCTTCTTCAAGAACTCGATGGGCATGTGGAAAATAACTCTGGAAGCCAATTCCTGAACAATAACTCAAGTGAACATCAAATGTGGCATATGCAAAGGTGATGCACTTTTTGCCACACATGCACAATAGCCTACTGGAAAGCATTGGATTGGCTGGGATCATTAAGTTTGACGGTCTCAGCCAAAGTAAATAACACACTCATAGGACTTCAAAATCAACAAGGTAACATCATTTGCTTTTTACAGCTGTGCAACAGCATACATTCACCATTTCAGTCCCACTACTAAACTTTTCTTAATATGTCAAGGTAGTTGGACTGAAACATTGGTTATATGCAAATGCACGTCTCCTTAAAGTAAATTTACTCTTTTGTTCACTTTGAAGCCCTACTAGCGTGAGGACATTCAGTGTCAGTTAGGCAACCTTTTTTACACTGTACTTTTTTAAATAAACCTATGTTTCAATGAAAACTTAAGTCTTAAACCTTGTTTATTTGGCCTGTGTTAGCCTTTGAGTTTGACAAGTTCTTTGTGATTATTTCTCACTCGTAATAAAAATATTGAAAAATAAAAAAATAATTCTGGCAGGCATGTCTTGGCCACTATCTTAGATGGCCACCATTTAGAGAAGCTCTAGGGACTCTGGGACTTTAAAGTTCCAAATTGACAATTTATTACTTTAATTCAAGAATCTTGAACATCTATATTTGTGTTGGAAACTACATTCATCATGATGAGACTAAAAATAACTGACAAGCCTGCTCCAGCACTGAAGAATTTGGAAAGAGCTGCTGCAGGGGTGAGTAAAGACCGAAAAGGCCCCTTCCCCCTTCTCCTTCCCGGGTCCGTGGCTTATTTTTCCGCCCGGCTTGACCCTGGATTCTACCAGCACCAGGATACCCACCCACCCTTCCCCAGGAGTTAAATCATATGCTTCCTGATGATTAGTTCTGGATTTTTTCAAAATTTCGGTTCACCTGCTGGTCTCTGTTTTCTGGAGCTTGTAAAGAATTTTTGGCTTTTTTTTTTCTTTTCTTTCTTTCCTTTTTTTTTTAATCTCTGGGCTCTGATCCTGGTCTAGTTTGTTTTTAATCAAGACATTGAAATTTTTCTAACCTTTTTTTTATGCAACCCTTTTTATTTATTATTTCTTATTATTTAATTATATCTTAAAGTATTCCATGCAATGTCTCTTTTTTTTCTCATTTTATCATCCTTATTTCCTTTATAACCTCATATTATTTTTATTTTTAGTTACTTTTCATAATCCCAAGTGTCCCTGGCCTTCTCCCCCCCAACGTAGGCCTGTAAAAAGATTTTGAGATGGAGGAATTTTTTACTTCCCCTTTCATGGCCTTATTTTTAGCATATACCTTATTTTTTATTTTATTTTTTCTCCTCCTACATGGGAACATCAAACTTTTAATATTGTTCTTATTAGGGGATTTTCTCCAAGTCTTTTCACCCTTGTATTATTTATGTCTTACGAATGAGGATAATGTCATCCATATGGTACTGTTTTATTCTCATGATATAATAAAGTTGTATAATGTTTTAGTAATAAACTGAGTCAAACATGGATCATTCAGGTGGACCTTACTCATTCAGGTAGGGTTGTGCAGCATGTTCAAATCCCTTCACCAATTATTATTTTTTTCTTATTTGCTCTTTTTGAGCAATAGGAATGGTTTTAAAATTTTTATAATTTAATGTGAGGGGACTGAACACTCTGCACAAACGCAGACTCCTATTTAAAGAGGTGAAACATAACAAGCCAGAGGTGTTGTTTGTCCAAGAGACTCATTTTAAAACAGATAATATACCCAATATTCTGAAGAAAGACTACCCACCCAGTATCACTCTGCATTTTGAAAGAAATCCAGGGGCGTCTCTATATTTTTTAGTAAAAATATAGCTTGCCACACAGATGACGTGACTTTAGATCCAGATGGCTGGATTTGGAAAGGTTCAGTAAATAGTATTGAGCACACTCTGGTAAATCTGTATTCCCCTAACTCAGGGCAATTTCACTGTTTGAAATCTATTGTTAGTAAAGTTTCAGATGGGGTCAGAGGCAGATTGATTTTTGGTGGCGACACCAATATTGTTCTAGATTGAGAATTCGATATTGTAAGAGATGCAAATAGCGCCGCTAAAAATCATAATAGTAAAAAATTGGCTGATATCTGTTCCAAATTCCTTTTTCACCAGGGCCTATTCGACTGTTGGCGTATACAAGCCTCCTACTTAGAAAAAATTTGGTCTAAAAACTTAAGAGCTTTAGAAAAGGCACTTTATACTGTGATTTAGGTAACTAATATTGGCCCTTCCTTGCCCCTTGCTGCAAAGATTCCAGATGTTAAGGTTAAAATTAACACTCTCCAGTTGGAAAGCACAGCCTTGATGTTAAGGTTTGAAACAGGTTTTTTATGCTAATGGGAATAGAGCTTCATCATGTTAGCCTCTAAATTAAGCCACAGGGCTTCCCAATCCAGAATTGAGCAACTATTGGATGAGAGTGGTGTTAAAGTTACTCATCCGGTCAAGATAAGCAATTTGTTTGAGGAGTATTACAAAAAAATTTACAATTTGGTTTCCGATCCCAATACGATACAGCCCACATCTGATACAATACGCTATTTTCTGGTCAGGGTCTCTTTAAAACATATACTTACGGATAAATTGGATACTCTAAATTCTCCTATCACCTCAACAGAAATTATAGACGCCATTAATATAATCCCACAAGGCAAGGCCCTGGGGCCTGACGGTTTTATCATGACGTACTATAAGTCTTTCTCTGGCATTCTTAACCCTCATTTAACTCAATTAGTCTATCATGGAGGGACTCTTATATCTCTTATCTGGGCATTCCCTATGCAAGAACCTATCCAATATGCATTCTTATAACCTTTGTAAGGTCTGGTCCGACTTTAGGAATGATCTTAAGAGGTGGTGTAGCATATAAATCAACGTTTCGACCGTCTAGCGTTTGATTTAATATATTTTTTTCTACTAAATCCAATGAGTACTCTCAATTTGTTCCATTTATATATATATATATATATATATATATATATATATATATATATAGTATTCAAATGTATCCAAGCGAAAAAAGATCATGATCAGCTTGTTGCTGGATCCAAAATAACTAATTAACCCAGGTGAATACCTAACATATAAGAGATATATAATAGTCAGGACAAGTACTTGTCATATGGGTAAATGTGAACAAAAAAATTATCTATACATGCATCTAAACTACTGCAACTGAGAGTATAAAACACAAAACCCTGAATGTGCCTTCAAAGGCACCTAAACCAACAAGGTGAGGAGTACTAGACATTCTATAAAAAAATAAAGCTAGTGGTTTAATTCATAAGTGAATCCTAAACCTCGTTGTACCAGAGGTAAGGAATGCACAAAGCCCCAACACAAGTTTCAGGCAGCTCTTCAAGGAAGGCCAAACTGAAAGCATAGCTGACCAGTATTATTTTTACATAAATTGTAATGCTCTCTGGATAAAAGCATGAACCAAATGTAAGAACTGTTACATAAATGAAAAAATATAAATAATATGTGATACATGTTTAACTCCATTTTATGGTATATAGATGGGGACATGATATTTTGGAATTTAACAGGCCTGTAGAAATTTGTTTAATATGCATATTTGGATGTGACCAACATCTGCATTCTTCTCCTAGGCAATGTCTTTGAGTTTCCTAATTGTTTAGGATATGCTAAATTGGTTTGATGGGAGAAACTTGGAATGTCTGGGTGGTTTTGTCATCATTGAGGTGGCATTTTCTTGATAACAGAGATGCAACAGTGTATTTGATAGCAAGCCAGTAGAAAGTGGGTAAGTGGAGGTCCAGGAATTTTTCACTGATTTCTGCATAGGTCATAATCAATGAAGAGAACAAGAAGACAGAATAAGGAATGGCAGCAATTTATATCCTTTTCCAAGTCATAAATGGGTAGTGTCAGACTTATTTTGGATAAAATTGAAATTAAATTATACCGTAAAGTCACTACTTAGCAGATGTGACTCAATTTTGCAGCCTGCTGTAGCAGAATGTAAAAGAAACAGACACGTTTTTTTCTCTCACTCTGTTCACTGCCTGACTAAATTACAAATTATATACTAATACCTCGCCTGGATGATAATTTGAATATATTTATAGATAAAATCCTAATGAATAGATCTCATTATTATTAAACTAACATTAGATAGAAGTGTGTAAAAAGACATATACATAATATATTATGACATATTACTAACATAGACACACATAGCCCGATACAATAGGACAGTGTAACTGGGAAATCAGACATGGATAAATGGGATTTCTACAAGACCCCATTGTAAGACTGGGTTGAATTAAAGTCCAGATGCGTCAAATAAATACTTTATAGCTGAAAAGAGCGACTGGTAGTCTAGCTAAGACCTACCAGAATCCTTTAAAATGTGACAGCCATCTATGACTGATTGGCTATAAAGACAACAGTTTTCCACATCATTTTCAATTAACCCCTCAGACAAAGTCCTGATTGGAATAAATGATAAAAATATTTGTGATGCAACTACGCCATCTTCTGGTTATAATCTATAAAAGCAATCATTATAATAAGGTACACTCCTCTAATCCCATTGGTCACTTCAAAAGGTTGACGTGAAAATTAAAGATAAGGAATTTTTCAAAAGTGGGGACACAATACTCTAGGGAGACTTTTAAAAACTTTCTTGAGACATACTCTTAAAGGAACGCACTCCTGGATCACACTATTGGTAATACTTATTCTAACACACTTCTTTTCCCATCTGGAATTCTAAAACTCTGAATTCTTTGTTAGCCAGACCAACTCTGTACTTAGACATTTTGCAGGACTGTTATTCTCATGCTGATTTCTCTATCTTTAAACACGCTTACTTGCATTCACCATCCATTGGATTACATCTCCAGAATACCAAAAGAATATTCTACTACCAAAATTGGTAAAGTATTTAAATTTGTTTTACTAAACGCAGAAATATACCTGGATAATGCTGATCAGATTTCAAAACTTTTGAAATCATAATTAGCTAGAGGGAATTTTATAATTCAACATATCTGACTAGAGCTGAGAAAAAAGAATTATATATATAAATTCACTGGTAATTTGCTAAGTGTAGCATATCACACTATTATCCAGAGATATTGACATATCTTTAATAAATCGGGGATAAGTTAACATTGTATCACAAAAAAACCCACAGTAAAGCAATTTTAAGGCTTAGAATGTTCTTATGGTTATTGAATGGTAAAGAATAGTTAAGTTGACTATTTTGTGAGGTGAGATATTGTGTATTGGTTTGCGATGCTTAAGTGTTTACTTTGTGAGCATTGCAGCTAGCAAACCCATTCTTTTGCAGATTGGAGACACTCTGTGGCTTGCTTTGGGAGGCCCTATTAACTTCTCCGACCAATCGTCTGATATTTCAGCTGGCTCCCGGACACAGAGTGCGAGGTGGTCGACGCCTTTCTCCAGAGTTGGCAAACCCATGCATGCATGCGTTTCCTCCAGTCTCAATGTTGGAGTCAGTTCTCCATCATATCCATGTCCAGAGGGTGTCACTTCTCCTTGTCGCACCCTACTGGCAAAGTCAAGCATGGTTTCCAGATCAGCTAGCGTGGTCTCATGTACACCCTCTTCTCCTTCCGTCCCTCCCTCTACTAATCCCCAATACTGCTTGGATCTAGTGGCTTGGATGTTTTCAGTGGCTCTTAGCCGATTGTCGACTTATCGCAGTCAGCTAAGGAGCTTTAATGGTCCTCATTGTACCAGATGGGGCTACATTTTACCTGGCATACATGGGATCACTGGTGTCTGCAGAAGGATTCCAATCCACTTACAGCACCTGTTCCCTTGATACAGATTTGTTTGTTCCATATCTTTTTTTCTGGGTCAGCTGTATCTTGCTTGATCAATATTATCCGTTCGACCATTTCAGCAACTCATGTTCATGGAATCCCATTGGGTCAGGACCTAGTTTGACGGCTGCTTCATATCTCGCAGTATATACCTCCAGTGCCTAGAGTTCTCATCTTTTGGACGAAGATTTGGTTCTATGGACAGCTCGGCCTTGTGGCTTCTGCAGCTTTTGGCAAAGTTTACACTTTTATTATGCCTGGTCTCGTTCCATAGGGTCGCAGTTGTTTTTGCATTTGACGTCAACTGTTTTTCCTTTTTTTGCCTATAGGGGTTGCATTTTCGATTTTGTGGTTTCTTTATCCGTTGGGTTGTGGTTAAGGCTTTGCTTCACTATGTGGCAGCCACTGCTCCCTTGCAATCGTCTAGGTTGGGTCAACGTTTTATTCCTTATGTCTAGGGGGTTTACACTACTACAATGGCAGGATGGATTTGCTGGCTGCTGTCACTGGTGAAGGTGAAGTCTTATTTCGGTGTCCACTCCTGTCATGTTCTAAAATTGTAGAATATAGGTACACTACGTTTGCATAATCTAGAATTATAGCCAGTCTCTTACTTAATGTGTCTCTCGCATTTTGTCACTAAAGGCACACGCTGATGTACGCAGCTTTATGTTATAGTATCATTGATTGTAAGCTTGTTTGAGCAGAACCATCTTCACCTTCAAATATCCTCTTTCTGCTCTGCAATATATGTTGTCATTATATAAATTATAATAATAATAGAAACCTAGAATGTGATGGCAGGTAAGAACCTTTTGGCCCATCTAGTCTGCCCAATTTTCTAAATACTTTCATTAGTCCCTAGCCTTATCTTATAGTTAGGATAGCCTTATGCCTATCCCACGCATGCTTAAACTCCTTTACTGTGTTGACCTCTACCACTTCAGCTGGAAGGCTATTCCATGCATCCACTACCCTCTCAGTAAAGTAATACTTCCTGATATTTTTAAAAACTTTTGTCCCTCTAATTTAAGACTATGTCCTCTTGTTGTGGTAGTTTTTCTTCTTTTAACCCCTTAAGGACACAGCTTCAGAAGCTTGACTTACGCTTAATGACACAAGCAATTTTTGCATTTTCTTGCTGTTTGCGTTCAACTGCAATTTGCATCTCTCTCATTTATTGCACCGACACATATTATATACTGTTTTTTAAAGGACAGAAAGGGCTTTAATTTGATATAACATATATATATATATATAAATGCTTACTTATTATAAAAAAAATACAGAAAAATGCAAAAAAAATGAAAAATATTGGTTTTTTTTACAGTTTTTGCAATAATAATGTGTGCATAATTAGTGCAGGTTAAGGAAAGTAATTAAAAATAAATTTATTTATTTGTTCTGATTTACAGAATATATAATGTGTCTGGGATTTTCAGTTTTTTTTGGTAGTTACAGGTCACAAAGCACAAGGAGTAAAATAAACTTTTAATGTGGAGCGATTTTAGAATTTGGTATGTTTGTCTTGTAAGCCTAATAGCCATAAAAGAAAACAAAATTGCCACACAAAAGTATATATTTATATAAAGTAGACATCACAGGCTATTTACCTAAGGTGGTTTTGACACTTTCTACATAGCCATTTCACCGCCAACCTCTGCTAAATATTGGAGTAAAATTTAGTTTTTTGGGGTTTTTGGCACACAAACTTATAACAAAGAACTTCTCATGTTTATTTTGTAAAGTTGGTGTGCTATTCCTGTACAAAGTTTTATCTTGTGTTCAGTTACATCTGCTGATTAAAATGACACCCCCATTGTATGTCTTTGGCACTATTTCGTGAAGTTACAGTGCCATTTAGGTGACCTGTCCTTTTCAGTATTCACAGTAGATTTTTGAGAGACGGATTTAATGAGCCTATGCATCCATTTGGGGTATTATAACAGTTTGACTGTTCAAAAAAAACCACAAAGGCCTACCATTTGTAAAAGTAGACACTCCAGGGTATCTCATAAGGTGCATATTGTGCCTTAACATGCTCCCATTTTTTCACCAATATATGCCAAATTATGTGGTAAAAAATAATTTTGTGCGTTTTTTACATATGGATTGCATTTTTGCTAGGCATTTTGTATATTTCACATGTGCCACTAAGTTTAAACCCCCCAAATTATGCTCAGCTAAGTCTTCTGAGTAAAAGGACACCCCCATTGTATGTCTTTGGCACTATTTCGTGAAGTTACAGTGCCATATAGGAGACCTGTCCTTTTCAGTATTCAAAGTAGAATTTTGAGAGACGGATTTAATGAGCCTATGCGTCCATTTGAGGTATTATAACAGTTTGACTGTTCAAAAAAACCCCACAAAGGCCTACCATTTGTAAAAGTAGACACTCCAGGGTATCTCATAAGGTGCATATTGTGCCTTAACATGCCCCCATTTTTTCACCAATATATGCCAAAGTATGTGGTAAAAAATAATTTTGTGCGTTTTTTACATATGGATTGCATTTTTGCTGGGCATTTTGTATATTTCACATGTGCCACTAAGTTCAAACCCCCCAAATTATGCTCAGCTAAGTCTTCTGAGTAAAATGACACCCCCATTGTATGTCTTTGGCACTATTTCGTGAACTACAGTGCCATATAGGAGACCTGTCCTTTTCAGTATTCACAGTAGAATTTTGAGAGACGGATTTAATGAGCCTATGCTTCCATTTGGGGTATTATAACAGTTTGACTGTTCAAAAAAACCCCACAAAGGCCTACCATTTGTAAAAGTAGACACTCCAGGGTATCTCATAAGGTGCATATTGTGCCTTAACATGCCCCCATTTTTTCACCAATATATGCCAAAGTATGTGGTAAAAAATAATTTTGTGCGTTTTTTACATATGGATTGCATTTTTGCTGGGCATTTTGTATATTTCACATGTGCCACTAAGTTCAAACCCCCCAAATTATGCTCAGCTAAGTCTTCTGAGTAAAATGACACCCCCATTGTATGTCTTTGGCACTATTTCGTGAAGTTACAGTGCCATATAGGAGACCTATCCTTTTCAGTATTCAAAGTAGAATTTTGAGAGCGGATTTAATGAGCCTATGCGTCCATTTGGGGTATTATAACAGTTTGACTGTTCAAAAAAACCCCACAAAGGCCTACCATTTGTAAAAGTAGACACTCCAGGGTATCTCATAAGGTGCATATTGTGCCTTAACATGCTCCCATTTTTTCACCAATATATGCCAAAGTATGTGGTAAAAAATAATTTTGTGCGTTTTTTACATATGGATTGCATTTTTGCTAGGCATTTTGTATATTTCACATGTGCCACTAAGTTTAAACCCCCCAAATTACGCTCAGCTAAGTCTTCTGAGTAAAATGACACCCCCATTGTATGTCTTTGGCACTATTTCGTGAAGTTACAGTGCCATATAGGAGACCTGTCCTTTTCAGTATTCACAGTAGAATTTTGAGAGACGGATTTAATGAGCCTATGCTTCCATTTGGGGTATTATAACAGTTTGACTGTTCAAAAAACCCACAAAGGCCTACCATTTGTAAAAGTAGACACTCCAGGGTATCTCATAAGGTGCATATTGTGCCTTAACATGCCCCCATTTTTTCACCAATATATGCCAAAGTATGTGATAAAAAATAATTTTGTGTGTTTTTTACATATGGATTGCATTTTTGCTGGGCATTTTGTATATTTCACATGTGCCACTAAGTTCAAACCCCCCAAATTATGCTCAGCTAAGTCTTCTGAGTAAAATGACACCCCCATTGTATGTCTTTGGCACTATTTCGTGAAGTTACAGTGCCATATAGGAGACCTATCCTTTTCAGTATTCAAAGTAGAATTTTGAGAGACGGATTTAATGAGCCTATGCGTCCATTTGGGGTATTATAACAGTTTGACTGTTCAAAAAAACCCACAAAGGCCTACCATTTGTAAAAGTAGACACTCCAGGGTATCTCATAAGGTGCATATTGTGCCTTAACATGCTCCCATTTTTTCACCAATATATGCCAAATTATGTGGTAAAAAATAATTTTGTGCGTTTTTTACATATGGATTGCATTTTTGCTAGGCATTTTGTGTATTTCACATGTGCCACTAAGTTCAAACCCCCCAAATTATGCTCAGCTAAGTCTTCTGAGTAAAATGACACCCCCATTGTATGTCTTTGGCACTATTTCGTGAAGTTACAGTGCCATATAGGAGACCTATCCTTTTCAGTATTCAAAGTAGAATTTTGAGAGACGGATTTAATGAGCCTATGCGTCCATTTGGGGTATTATAACAGTTTGACTGTTCAAAAAAAACCCACAAAGGCCTACCATTTGTAAAAGTAGACACTCCAGGGTATCTCATAAGGTGCATATTGTGCCTTAACATGCTCCCATTTTTTCACCAATATATGCCAAATTATGTGGTAAAAAATAATTTTGTGCGTTTTTTACATATGGATTGCATTTTTGCTAGGCATTTTGTGTATTTCACATGTGCCACTAAGTTCAAACCCCCCAAATTATGCTCAGCTAAGTCTTCTGAGTAAAATGACACCCCCATTGTATGTCTTTGGCACTATTTCGTGAAGCTACAGTGCCATATAGGAGACCTATCCATTTCAGTATTTACAGTACAATTTTGAGAGATGGATTTAATTGGCCTATGCTTCAATTTGGGACATTATTGCAGTTGGAAAGTTCAAAAAAACCCACAAAGGCCTACCATTTCCTAAAGTAGACACCCCAGGGTATTTCAAAAGGCATATTTTAAACCTTAGCGTTGGATCATTTTTTTGTTAGTTTGTACCAAGTCTAGTTACAATGAGCATTTTTTCTGCCTTTTTGACACACACTTGGAGTTGTTACTGTATATTTTGTAATCCTTATGTGTGCTATGGCAGTAGAACACCTAATATGTTGCTCAGCTATGTCCTCTTAATGCTGCAATACCCCCATGTGTACCCTTTTCAGGGATATGTGGATGTTGAAGGGGCACATTGGAGACCAAGCCATATCAGTTTTTACCGAACTTTGAATTTTGACGCTCGGCCCATGTGCAATTTCCAAGCATCTTAGCAGGTTTTAAGTTCAAATTACCCCACAAAGGCCTACCATTTTTTAAAGTAGACACCCCAGGGCATTTCAAAAGGCATATTTTAAACCTTAGCGTTGGATCATTTTTTTGTTAGTTTGTACCAAGTCTAGTTACAATGAGCATTTTTTCTGCCTTTTTGACACACACTTGGAGTTGTTACTGTATATTTTGTAATCCTTATGTGTGCTATGGCAGTAGAACACCTAATATGTTGCTCAGCTATGTCCTCTTAATGCTGCAATACCCCCATGTGTACCCTTTTCAGGGATATGTGGATGTTGAAGGGGCACATTGGAGACCAAGCCATATCAGTTTTTACCGAACTTTGAATTTTGACGCTCGGCCCATGTGCAATTTCCAAGCATCTTAGCAGGTTTTAAGTTCAAATTACCCCACAAAGGCCTACCATTTTTTAAAGTAGACACCCCAGGGCATTTCAAAAGGCATATTTTAAACCTTAGCGTTGGATCATTTTTTTGTTAGTTTGTACCAAGTCTAGTTACAATGAGCATTTTTTCTGCCTTTTTGACACACACTTGGAGTTGTTACTGTATATTTTGTAATCCTTATGTGTGCTATGGCAGTAGAACACCTAATATGTTGCTCAGCTATGTCCTCTTAGTGCAACAATACCCCCATGTGTACCTTTTTCAGGGATATGTGGATGTTGAAGGGGCACCTTGGAGACACATCACTTTCATATTTTTCAAAAGTGGATGCTGGGCCAAAGTGTTATTTTAGCAGCCCAGGACTGCAAATTACCTCTCAAAGACCACATATATTTTTAAGTATAAGCAGCTCATCAATTCAAATTATGAACAAGTGCATACTATTTGCTGTGAAAAGGGGGAATAGTTGGCTTAATCCTATCTGGGGGTAGTACCCAGTGATCTGTGTCACGGGCAACGCTGTCACGGATTCCAAAACACAGACAGACTACAAAGAGAGAGAACACAGAGAGAGACACTTGTAATACCGGTCCTTAGAATGGCCGGGCTATACAAGCAGAGAATAGTCAAGGTACAAGCCGAGGTCAAAGGGGTAAAGAGAAACGGAACAACGATAGGACAAGCCGAGGTCAAGGATCAGAGAAGACAGGATAAACGGGAGACAAAGCCAAGATTTGGTAACCAGACAGTTGACTAAATTCAGACCCCAAAACTGGTCTGCTTATTCGGCCTGGGTGTGGAAAACTTTAAAACAGTGGCCAATACATAGGCCGGGCTGAGAGGGGCAATCAGGGCAGTAATAGCTAGTCTCAACTCTTACGCCCCTCTTGTAGCACACCCTGCATCTTTTCTGGGGGTTTTTCTTTCTGGGGGTTGATGGAATCTTGAAGCAGAAGTGACCTACCTCCATTCTTCTGCTAGGCTCCACTGATGGTCCCCCTCTGTGGCACTCAAGTAACCCAGAAATTAGCTGAAATTGAAATGAAAGGAATGTGCATTTCAGCTGAGCATTTGCCTTTTTAAAAATAATAAAGGCATTGTGGACTGCCGTCTGCATTATATATATGCCCACTTTTTTATACCATGCCCTGGTTTTGCGCATGATTAGATACGGCTGCATTAGTTGATCGGACAGATCAACTCCCCCCATATGTCGATTATATTGCTGTATGCAGACTGGCACCCGTTTATATTCCTCTCTGCCACGAACTGCGACCCTGCGAGTGTTTTCCCCGTGGATGGTAGTTAGGATGAAAACCTCCTTTTTATCGCGGTACTTGAGTGCCAGCAGTTCATTCTGGCAGAGAGCTGCTGTTTCCCCCTTTTTTAATTTTTTTTCTGCTAGAGCCTTTGGGAAACCTGTGCGACTCTTCCTGATAGTGCCACAGGCCACGGTCTCAAAACAGTACAGCATTTGTAAGAGTGGGATGCTGTTATAAAAGTTATCAATATATAAGTGATAACCATAGTTAAGTAAGGGCATTATTAAATCCCAGACAATTTTCCCACTTGTCCCTATTATATCTGGGCAACCTGGGGGATCAATGTGGCTATCCCTTCCTTCGTATACACGAAAGGTGTATACATAGCCACTGCCACTTTCACATAATTTATAAAATTTGATCCCATACCGGGATCTTTTGGATGGGATATATTGTCTAAATCCCAGTCTTCCCTTATATTTCATGAGGGACTCATCAATTGAAATGTGTTTTTTGGGGGTGTAAATAGTGGCAAATTTTTCATTTAAGTGGGAAATTAGGGGGCGTATTTTATAAAGAATGTCATACTGTGGATGACCTTTTGGGGGGCACTTCATATTGTCATTAAAGTGCATAAAACGCAGTATGTCCTCATATCGCTCCCTATGCATTGTCTGGGAAAAAATGGGGGTATTAAAAATAGGATTTTTAGTCCAATACATTCTAATTGTGGGCTTTTTAACTATCCCCATTAACATTGTCAGTGCCCAGAATTGTTTAATTTCTGGCACACTGGTTGGGTACCATCTCTCTGTCCTGGCGATTCGGGAGTCTTGGTTGCGTGCAAGATATTGCTCCGCATACAGATTTGTCTGGGTAACTACCTCCCCAAAAAAATCATCCCCCAAAAACAGCTCCATACAATCCAGCGCATTATAGCCAGACAGGTCAGCCTGTATGCCAGGATTGGCAGTGAACACTGGGATGTCTGGCAAAAAATGATTAGGGGGTACCCAGTCATCTGTGCCATATTGAACATTAGGGGAATCAGCGATTTCCTCTGATGTTACTGCAGAATCTGGCACATAGTCCCTGTCCCCTGCGTCACTCCCTGCGTCACTCCCTGCGTCACTCTCTGAGGCAGTGTCGGTCGCCTCTGAGTCAGCGGCTAACAGGGCATAAGCCTCCTCTGCGCTATACTTTCGCAACATTGTTAATACAGTTAACACAGAAACAAGAAAACTTTAACTAAATAACTAAACTTTTTTTTTTTTTTTTACCCCTAACTAAATTCCCCAATTAACACTAAATTCCACCCACCCAACTAACTAAATCACAAATTAATAAAATAAAATAATAAAATTGAACCCCTTAGGGTTACAAAAAAAAATAAAATTTAACCCTTAAGTGTAAAAAAAAAATAGATCACAGTAAAGTACTGTGACCTGTATATTGATCACTGCTAGCAGTGATCAAGCAGCAGGGAAAGGGTTAATTTTTTTTTTTTGACAGGGGAAAGGGATAGTTAATTTTTATTACACCTTAGCTATTCCTCAGGGACACAATGTAGCACCAATCCGTCTCTCTCCACTTCACAAACCCACAAGAGGTGGAGGGAGGCGGATCAGATGTCCCAGCAGCATTGTGACCGCTGTGACTGGCTGTCACAGCGATCACATGTGCTGGGACATCGCGATTTGCTGTTGCTGGTCTGCCCCTGACTCGGAGGCACCCAGCAACAGCGTTAACCCCGCGATCGCCGGCACTGCGGCGATCGCGGGGTTAATTTTACCGCGTGACGGACGAGGTCCGTCACCCGTCATTAAGGGCATCCCCAGGATGACGGACCTCGTCCGTCATCCGTCCTGAAGGGGTTAATAAGTGTTAAACTTAAATGAATTGCATTTAGGCAATAATCCAATAAGAAGAAGTGCAAGTAATCAACAACACAAAGTTCATTTATAAGTATTTCCTCAGAGATGCATTAAGTAACATTCTTTAGGATAATGAGAATAATCTTCAATAATAACTTTAAGCAAGTAGCTAAGAATATTTGCAAAGCAGGAACAGTTCATAGTTAATAAGCATGATGGGAGTTGTCCTCCATATAATTAGTAGCTTGAAGAAGTAAAGGTTTGAGTAAGCAAGCATTAGTTAATTAATAAATGATATTGTAGACAAATAGCTGAAAGATATACTTAAGGGTAATGTGAGTAGTCCTCCAATAGTTCAGAGATATTGTCCATTTGAGTGAGTTTCTATTCTCCAGTAATCCTCTATGGCATGAAACAGACTTGTTTTAGCTCAGAAGGCTAGGACGACTTCAGAGCTTGTCGAACCGGCGTGTCCCAGAAGCCGACGTGCATACTCGGAAGTAGGACCCACATTGCCAGAGCCTGCAGAGAGGTAAGTCTGACGGAAGTAGCTCCCAGTATCACCAAGCACCCTCTCTCTGGCGCGGTCTCCCTAAATACCATCAGAGCTGCGTCAGAGGGGGGCGGGGTCCGGCTCCGCATAGCGGAGTGCCGAACCCGGAGGTGTTACCGCATGACAGGGGTGAAGCTGATGGTAGCACCGTTGACTTGAATGGAGACAGACACAGGAGTAGCAACACTTGAGGGAGGAAAGACCAGAATTTCAGTTTTGGTCAAGTTGAGTTTAAGGAAGTGGACAGCCATCCAGTTAGAAATAGCAGAGAGGTAGTCAGAGACACTAGTCAAGAGGGACGCGGAGAGATTAGGAGAGGACAGATAGATTTGTGTGTCATGTGCATAGAAATTATATTGGAAGCCAAAGGAGCTAATGAGTTTACCAAGGGAGGCAGTATAGATAGAGAACAGTAGGGGACCAAGGACTGAACGCTGGGGGACACCACCAGAGAGGAGTTGAGAAGAAGAAGCAGAGCCTGAGAGAGAAACACTGATAGAATTCTGGGAGAGGTAGGAGGAGCACCAGGAGAGAGCTATATCTTGTAGACCGATATTGCGGAGGATGACAAGAAGCTATTGATGATCAACAGTGTCAAAAGCCACAGAAAGGTCAAGGAGAATTAGGATAGAGTAGTGACCATGAGATTTTGCAGCGAGTAGATCATTGGATACTTTGGTCACTGCCGTTTCCACAGAGTGCTAAGTGCAGAAACCAGACTGAAGTGGGTCTAGCAGAGAGTTGAAAAATAAATAAAGCACCTCCCCCAATAAATGGCCCTATGGTGGGGCATCTATTAACTAGTGGGGGGGGGCATAATGCCCCCCCTCCAGAACCCTCACCCGTGCCCCCGAGTGGGGGCTATTCAACTAAACAGGGGACATAAGGTGACCCATGGGAGCCACCCATGAGCAGCGGCGGTTGGGGGCCATAAATAAAAATGGGGGTATCTATTGTACCCCCTTGGTCCCCACCAATATGCGGCGGGTGAGGGCCCTAAATGAAAATGGGGGGGACCTATTGTCTTAAAGGGCCCCCACCCGCCGCTCATGGGTGGGGGCCGGGGGTAAGAAAATAGGTGTCGCCCTTGCCATTTTCATTTAGGGCCCCCACCCGCCGCTCATGGGTGGGGGCTGGGGGGAGGACACTAGGTCCCCCCATCTTCATTTAAGGCAGCCACAGGCATTTATGCATGGAATGCATTTAGTTTAGAGATGAACTAGGTTACCGCTTGATCTGTCAGATTGCAAAAAAAAGAATTAACCCAGTAGTGTAATATATCATTTGAAGTGCAAATCTTCAGGTTTGAATGTTCTGTTCTCAAAATGTTGTTTAACCATTTGAGATTAAATAATTATTACAAATTAACAGTATTGTGTTGTCTTATGGTATCAACTTCAACAACAAATTTCATTACAATATTACAGTTTGTGATAGAATACTTTTCAGTTTCTGTTGGAGGAGGAGTGCGTTATAAAGAATAATATATCACAGAAATGTGAAAAAGTCCAAAGTATTTTTTTTGGTTTTGTTCTTGGCAATGTAACAAATTACTATTTAGCGCTTACGTTTCTAAGGTCTGTTGCTAGCAGTTTTATGATTTGTTTTCACTTTCTACATCTTTTGGTACAAAGTTTTATAAAGCTGCAATTACATTCTATATTACATTTTATCTATTATCTGTGTCAGTAGCACAATGTATTTTGTTATGGTAATACATGTATAACGATGAATTTGCTCTAAAAGTACTCAATCCTTTTCATAAATTCCATTTCTAGCGTAATTAAAGCTTTCTGAGTGCTATACATATGCATTCATGCAATTATCAAAGGCTTAGCTGTCATTGTGTAGAATTTTCAAACATTCTGTAAAGGTATTAGACTTACCAGGGTTTGCAGTGTTTAGCTGAGAGTTTAATTTTAGAACCCACTTGAAAAAAATTAAAGGAGTAGTATACTTTATCCATGAGATCATAGAACCAAGTAATATGTAATAAATAAAGAGCTAAGTATCTGCAGGTACTTATTTACAAGCCTGATGGAAAGCCAAGAGTTGTCTATTAACTAAACACTGAATTTAGTGAACTGCTTTGGTAAAATAAATAGAAACAAAAGTGATTTAATTCCCAAATGGCAGAGAATTGAGCAGTGAGAATACAATGGCATGATCTATACACCAAAGATGCTTCATTAATCTAAAATAGTTTTGGTGCTGATAGTGTCCCTTTAATTGTACTTCTCTAAATATCATATCGTTTTCACAATTTACAGACATGCATCATTTCTTTTAGAATAGTAAAAATTATTTACACAAAAATAGGCAAAACACATGAAATCAATAGACCAAAATAAAAACAGCAACCCAACGAATTTCGTCCGATTCACTCGAACCTCTTCAAGGGCAATAAATGTCATGATTGGCGCAATCCATACTTTGCCTGTGTTCTCTTTTTATATCCCGTCGACACCTTTGGTGGATAGCCCTTAGCGCATCTGTGGTATTGTTTGTCCTCCTTAACTCAGATGATAGCATGGGTATCAAGCATCATTTCTAGACTATCAGATCCATTTGTCATCCATCTTGTATACCATGGTCCTGGGACATGCATTCCATACGCTATATGTTTTTTAGTTCAAATAAGGTAATTAAAGGGCTGTCAATACATAAATTCTAAAAGTTAGTGGTGGAGAAAGATGGTTATTTGGACAGAACATCAAATCTCCAAAACCCACACAACAGTTTATCTACCAAATAGTTATGTTGACAGGCCTTTAATGATCTGGTTTGTACTTAAATATATATATTTCATAGAATACGCAAAATGAAGCGCAAATGGACACATACGCAATCTTTTACAAATTAAGGAGGACAAACAATTAAGTGGATTGGCTGATGGCTATCTTCCAAAGGTGTTGACAGGATATAAAAGGAGAACAGAGGCAAAGTATGGATTGTGCTGGTCATTTTGAAGATACGTGATATTTATTGTCCCTCAAGAGGTCAGAGTGAATCGCTAAAATGGGTTTGGTTGCTATTTTATTCTATTTATTTTATGTGTTCTGTGTAAATGTATACATAATTTTTACTACTCTGGAAGAAAAGTGAATATCCTGCGCTTGGAAAATGGGATTAATGCTCTCAATTCCCGACTATGTTTATGATGTGCCTTCATTAATTTTCTATGCTGATGTTTGGAAGCTCTGCACAATGTCTTTTTAGCTATTTATATGTACTCAGTTAACTTGTAGAAGGCTGAAAAATGTATGTACCCAGTTTTGGGAGACATGCATGCAATATGTAACGGATCCCCAGAGTATATCCTTTATAAATCACCAGAGTCCCAAGCAAAATAGTGATTACAGCTCCAAGTTCCCCAAACACCAGCCTAGACTTGATTAAGGGTAGAAACAAATGTGTTTAATCTGGCCAACTGGCCCACTTATATACAAAACAAGGATGCAGTAAAACACACCCAGAACACTCCCACAAAATGTCTACGAATTCCAGTGTCAGCATGACTAGGCATAAAAGACATAAAATACTAAAACACATAAACAATATATAATAAACATATAGGAACCCCCACAAATATGATATCCCCGGATAGCCTGGATCTGAGCGCCAAAGTTGTCCAAATAGCGCTTTGATGCCAAGAATACAGTAGAATCGCCACCGGGGTAAAGTTTTGACTGACTGCTCATGAGGCGTCTGCCCAAATTAGTTCCACAGTTTCAGTGGCAGTGGTTGGTCAATTTCGAGAGTTCCAAACTGAACAAAAAGGTGAACGGTTCCCCTGGCTCATAGGCTGCATTTGTTTGTACGAACAAACCTACTGAACAGTGCTCTCCTGGCTTGTCATGGAAAGAAGCAGGTGTTCGTATGGTTTCACCAGTGTTCGTGAGGTCGAGTGTCTGATTTAGAGTTACTGACGCTCGACGACCAAGTCCCTGCGTTTGTGCGACAAGATGGCCGCCGTTTTCTCCAGCACGTGGCAATTCTATACCGAATGCATGGAAAACAGGAATGGGGCTCAGGAACCTGTTAGTGACATCTACTATGCAGGCAAAATAGTGGGTTTTGTCACACAATCAAACTATTTTTGTGAGTGTAATTATCCACATCTGATGTGTATACATTAATGTGCTATCTTCTGTCTATTTTATATTTGTAGATGTTTCTGGTTTTTGGTTATACAGGTGGGTGCATAAGTAGGTATACAGTTTCTATTCTATTGTCATATATTTTTTATTTGTTTATTATTTATTTTTTATTATTTTTTGCAGATAATTAATTATGGCTGGTAATTTAACAAAGTAACAATGAAAGTCGATAATCAAACAATATTGGTAGACAGAGAATGCTAAAAAGTTCCAGCACAAATGGGAAAAAGAACTTGCAAAACCTCCACCAATTAGGCTAACAATATACCGAATACATGACAAATTTGACAGAACTGGATCCATTTGTAATGCACCAAAAAGTGGTCGACCAGTGAGTGTTACTACTGATGAAAATTAATTGTCAGTGGCACTGGCATCTACTTAAAGCCCCCAAAAAATAAACAAAGAGAGCTTCTAAAAAATTGGATCTTTGGTTCGTCTAATGCAGCGGTTCCCAAAGTGTGGGTCGCAGGGCGATTCCCAGTGGGTCGCACTGACCCACACATGCAGGGCCGCCGGGGAGTCAGGCAGACTGATTAGTCAGTGACCGCGGGCCCTACACCAGGAGGGAGCCCGGCGGCTTGCCCTGTATGCCACCGGCTCCCTCCAATCAGTCTGACCAGCAGCTCCGGTCTGCAGCTCTGCCGGGTGCAGAGCTGCAGACCGTGTGATAGAACTCTTGCGAGCTCCCAGAGCGTTACCATGGCAACACTCTGGGAGCTCGCGAGACTTTTATTACACAGTCTGCAGCTCTGCACCCGGCGGAGCTACAGATCGGAGAGTTACCCCACTGGACCACCAGGGAGACACTGGACCACGAGGGAGACAATGGACCACCAGGGATGTTTAAAGAAGGTAGGGTACATAGCCCAAACAATGCCCCGTCCTACCCCAATGTAATCCCTTCTCTGCCTGCCCCTCTCTGCCACACTGTAACCTTTTTTCCCCCTGCCCCCCACTCTGTAACCCTTTCTCCCCCTGCCCCCCCACACTGTAACCCTTTCTCCCCCTGCCCACCCACCGTAACTCTTTCTCACACTGTCCCCAACACTGTTACCAGTACACACACTCCCTCCCACACTGTCACCCTCACCTCCTGTCTATGCGTGTCCTTTTGTGTCAGTGTGTGTGTGTGTATTTGTGTGTCTGTGTATCTGTGTACATGAGTGTCTGTGTATGGGAAACTAAGTGTCATTGTGTGTATTGCTGTGTCAATGTGTGTATTTGTGTGTCTGTGTGTGTATACACTGCACACATACTCTATACAAAAAAACATGCTTACATTGAAACACACATTGTGTATATGTATATTTTATAAACACAATATACACACACTGTATCCACTACACACACACGCAATCAAACGCAAACATTACATACAAACACACACCTGCATTAAAACACTAAAATGATCTACAAACACCCCTTCATTCAAACACCAACACTACACACAAAAAGCACACCTGCATTTAAAGTCCTACACTACATATACAAACACCCCTGCATTCAGACGCAAACATTACAAACAAGTACACCACTACATTCCAATGGCAGCAGTACATACAAATACACCCATACATGCACACATATACTTAATACAAAAACATGCTTACATTCAAACACTGCTCACAAATATAACCCTGCAATGATGTGCAAATGGTAGATCTCCATCTGATATAGCATTGTTGAAGTTCTCCGACAGATGGAGATCTACCTTTTGGCCACACTTTCACTAGATGAGGACCCAGAAAACATACTTGCACTAGGGTCCTCTCTACATTAGTTCCACCACTGGGATAATCAACGTGAGGTGCCTGGATGAAAGAGCAGGGCAACAGCATTTCTGATTCTGAGTCTGTGAGAAAACTGCCATGATATATCAAAATTATGCCTCTAAAACTGCCATGTTATGCCAATTTTATGCATCTAATGCTGATTGCCACGGTGTGCCAATTTTATGCATCTGACTGTTTGCCATGGTGTGCCAATTGTATGCTTCTGAAGCTGATTGTCATGATGTGCCAAGTTTATGCATCTAAAAGTGATTGCCTTGGTGTGCCAAGTTTATGTATTTAAAGCTGCCATGATGCTCCAGTTGTATGCCTCTAAAACTGATTGCCATGATGTACCAATTTTATGCATCTAAAGCTGATTGCCATGGTGTGCCAATTGTATGCATCTAAAGCGGATTGCCATGGTGTGCCAATTGTATGCATCTAAAGCGGATTACCATGGTGTGCCAATTGTATGCATCTAAAGCGGATTGCCATGGTGTGCCAATTGTATGCATCTAAAGCGGATTGCCATGGTGTTCACTTTTTAAAATACGCATTAAAAGCAAGTGGGTCTCGAAAAATTACCGTTTTGAAAAGTGGGTCTCGGCCCATAAAAGTTTGGGAAGCCCTGGTCTAATGCAATGCTTAGAGCTGAAAATGTATCGGCCAAGATTAATCCATGGATTATTAGAGGATGATCCGGATTGGCGTTTACAATTCTGTTAGGCAATTTTGAATGAAGAAACACCAGGAGATGGCATGATTAGGAAAATAACTTGTAAGCCAACTTCAAACCTTCAGGTGCTTTTAATAGTCTATTACTCAACAGAAAACCCCCATGCAACAATGGAAGAACAGTTGAATCAACCTGGAGTTACTCTTTGGGCCAGCCTTTCATATAAAGGGGTAAGTGGACCTATCTTTTTCAATACAACATACTCCAAGAAAATGTCATACCACAACTGCATTTGAAGCATGAAAATGAAAAATGCTATTTTCAGCTAAATGGAGCGCATCCTCACTATGCTGTAATGCATGTGTTTTATTAATGAAAAATAATTATCCAATAGGAAGATGAGGCCTGGTTGATTGGCCTCCATGTTGACCAGTCCTTACCCAGATGGACTTTTTGGGAGTTATAAAAGATAAGGCATATTCAAGAAAACCACACACAGTTGATAACATGATTCAACTCATAAAAGAAGCAGGCCAAGAAATAAATGCCAATAAAGAACTTTGTGCCAGAGTGTGCTTGAGTGTAAAATTTAGATTACAACAATGTGTAAATAGCGAGGGACGCCAATTTGAGCATATGAGATTGTACTTAATTGTTTTGTTATTCAATAAAATATTTAAACTGTATACCTATTATTCAAACTGTACACCTACTTCTGCACAGCTCTGTATTTAATATTATTTAGAGGAATTTTGGTATATCTACATTTTAAGGTGTATAAGGATAAATGTTACTTTAATCCCTTCACACACTTTCCCACAGTTGATTTAGGGTTTTTCTACATATTAATCATGTATCATACTTGTATTTTGATTCATGATAACATCTAAAGGGACACTTCAAGAACCATAATCACTACAGCCTGTCCTAATGGTAATGGTGCTAGAAGTGCACTGGTAACATTGGTGCATTGTAGGGATGTGCATGGGCAAAACACTTCTGAAATTCAGGACTTTTGCATTTCTGCACTCCGGTTCGGCACTTCTGAAATTCAGGACTTTGGCAATTCACTAACCCCTACCCCCAACCCTAACCCTATCCCTACCCCAACCCTACTAGGGGTAGGAGTAGGGTTAGGGTTAGATTCCTGTCATCGTTCCCTTAATTTTCCTTCCCTCTGCTGTTTTTACAGAAATCCGATGCACTTCGGATATTTGGAAGCGTCTGAATTGCCTAAATTAAATAAAATTTAAATTCGGACTGAAATGAATTGCACATGTTTAGTGCATTGGTCCAGCTTCTAGTAATGAAGAAGACCAGCTTACGATATTGGTAAGTTGCCTACCTAAAATGGTGTCTGTAGTGTTTTACAATAAAGTGTTCCTTTAAATATTCATGAGGTTTTTTTTTTTCTTATTCATTTCCCATTCCTTGGTTTTAAGCACGGCTCTTGTGTTGATCTGATTTATTTTTATATATATTTTTTGGTGATGCAGGGTTAATCTTACAAAACAAATCACAGGAAAATTCATAACAAACCTTATCCAGACATGTTTTTTTTATTTGTGGTTACAAGATCATTATACACAATCTTATTGCATTTACTATCTACTCTCATTTTTATTACGTAACTCAAAATCTTGTCACTGTATTGTGCTAACAATTTTAATGTAACAATGAGACAAAATCTTCATTGTTTTCTGCCAAGTTACACATCCATCTCTCTTTGGCATATTCTCAGTATCCCTGTCAAACTCTTTTGTATGACGGCCAAGACTAATTACTGCTGCCTCTCCGTGTATTCTGCAGGGAAATCGTCCTAGTAACTAAAACTAAAATTATTTGCAAACATTACGCCCAAGTGACAAAGAAATTAATATACACAACCACTTGCTGTAGGTCTACAACCATCTCCTAGAATCTGAATAATTACACTATTTCATTTGAATGTGAATTACATTTGATGATATGTATCAAAGTAAGAAAATTGAGCAAATTCTCAAGGAGTGATAAGAACTAGGTATATTAAGACAATTACCTCGGGTTAGAGCCTGTCATAATTATAAAGAGGCTGGAAATTCCCACCGAATCTAGAAATTAATTTCAGATTAGTTTCAGTAAGGTATGTTTTAGGGACTTGTAGGTGTCTATGAAATCTATAAAACCTTTTGAAAAGAGCTTCACTTTAGTAGTTAGTGGAGATCCTGCCATGAAGCACAACTCCCAGAAACATAGAAAAGGGTGAGGTGAGGTATCTGTAGAGAATATTGTAAGGTGACTGCTACAAATTGTGAGAATTGCAAAAGAAGTATCAATAGAAGTATCAAACAGAAGGGTCGACAAATAAATATAGATACATTGGAACCTCGGAACGGGAATGCTCCCTTACTTGAACAATTAGGTATTCAAACATAAAATTTGAGCATAAAATGTCTCGGTACCCAAACAAAACTCGGCATTAGAACAAAATCACATGGCATTAACCTTGTTGGTAGCTCTTTGGAACTTCACTGGTATGATGCATCGGCCTCCTAGCATTAGACAAAGCGACCAGAGCTCCATTCTGTCAGCAAACAAAGCTGACAGGTAAAGTGGAGTCAAATTTTAATTTCATTTACATTGTGCTTATTGTTTTTCTGTATGATTTTAGGCATGTAAACTGTAAAATTTGTGTTAAAATGCTGTAATTATGAGGGTCTGGAACGGACTAATCCAAATTACATTAATTCTTATGGAAAATATTGATTCGGTTTTCGAACAAATCGGTTCTCAAACAGCCTTCTGGAACAGATTAAGTTTGAGTTCCGAGGTTCCACTGTAGATAGATAGATAGTGATAAAATAAGAAGGATGCCATGTCCAAAGTGCTTGGGATGGAAGAATTTAGTTCATGTTGTGGTTCGGCTCAGCTGGCTTTCAGTACTGAAAAAAAGCTTAGGTAGACAATTCAGGAAGCCAAAACATCAGCAAAGATAGCCACTATTACTGCGTTGACAAATATGACTATACTAATGCTTGGAATGCAATGTCAGCAATGTTTGCAATACCAATTCTTAAAAATGTTATTCAGCAAACAAATGGGTTGGTGCTTTACTGGATTTACTATGGTGATGTTATGGTGTTTGATTTTACATAACACTGCACAGTGCTCTCACACTTTAAGAGCATACAGTGGAGGACCCACAGTTACACACAAAAAAACAACAAAAAAATAAATTAAAAAAAAACCATTTTTTTTTCTTTCTCCCCCTCTCTTAAGAGGAGAATGTTTTAAATGATATAAACGAGTTAGTATAATATTAAAAAGGGAACAAATTTGAATATACAAAATGTTGATCTGGGAGCTCTAGTTAACGTTAGGTATACTTAATACCCCTCTGATTTAGAAAGAATAATAATGCTTACTATCGTACCTTTAAAGGGAGGAAAAAAGGAAGAAAAAAGAAAACCATGATGCACAAACAAATTGCGATATGAAAACGTAATATTAGACAGGGAGGGGGCAGGTGTGTGTGTGTGTGTGTGTGGGGGGTAAGGGGGGGAGGGGGAGAAGCATTGTGATTAAACAGGGGCTTCTTTTTTCTGTCAAAAACTCCTTAATGTAAAATTAGGATAAAAGAGAAAAAATAGCAGAGAAAGGAAATGTAAGTTCCCTCTTTTTTTTTTCTCTTTCTCTCTCTTTCCCTCACAATCTCTTTCCTAGTTATATAGACAGAGGTCTCTTACAGGTTGACCTCGTGGTTCTCTTGTTTCTTTTTTGAATTGCCATCTAGCATGGCAGAAATCCCTGCTCATTTTTAGGGAAGGGTTATGGCAGGGACAGTACTTTTTACCTTAGATTGTCTATTGTTAAGTATTTTTTGTGATATATGTAATAATCTCTTTTTTTCCCTGTAATTATACTTGATGGCCTGTGGGAGGTGAGAGGATGGTTTAGAGCAGCAGTTCCCAACCTATTTTCACTTGAGTACCCGATGGCAGTCTATTTCCAAAAATTGTACCACTCATATTAGCGAAATGTTTGTTATTAATATAGTTGCGGATATTTTAATTGTATACATATTCTCTGCCCCATCTCCCCACTAGACTCTCACTGCTCCATTTCTGCCCCAGGCTCTCCTTGCTGCACCTCTGCCCTAGGCTATTCCAGGCTATCCCTGCTCCCTCTCTCCCTCAGGCTCCCCTGTTTCTCCTACTCCTCTGCCCCCAGGCTCCCCCGTTTTTCCTCCTCCTCTACCCCCACACTCCCCTTCTCCTTCTGTGCCCCAGACTCCCTCTGCTTTTCCTCTCCCTCAAGCTCCGCTTGCTTTTCCTCTTCCTCAAGCTCCCCCTGCTTTTCATCTTCCCCAGGCTCCCTGGTTCTCGTCTCCCCCTACTCTTCATCTGCCACAGGCTGCCCAGCTTCTCCTCTCTCCCAGTTTCTCCCTGCTTCTCCTCCTCTGCCCCAGGCTGCCATGCTTCTCCTCTCCCCAGACTGCCCTGCTTCTCCTCTGCCCAGGCTGCCTTGCTGCTCCCCTGCTTTTCCTCTCCCCTAGGCTCCCCTGCTTCTCCTCTCCCCCAGGCTCTCCTGCTTCTCCTCTGCACAAGGCTCCCCTGTTTCTCCTCCTCTGCCCCAGGTTTCCCCCTGGTTTTCCTCTGCCACAGGCACCCACCCCCTTGCTTTTCCTCTGCTCCAGACACCCCCTGTTTTTCCTCTGCTCCCAGGGTGCCCCCTGCCTTTTCTCTGCCCCAGGCTCCCCCCTGCTTTTCCTCTGCCCCAGGCTCCCCCTGATTTTTCTTTCCCCAGGCTCCCCCTTGCATTTTATCTGCCTCAAGCTCCCCCTGCTCTTCCTCTGCTTCAGGCTCCCTGGTTCTCTTCTGGCCCTACTCTTCCTCTACCCCAGGCTCTCTCTGCTTCTCCTCTTCCCCAGGCTCTCTCTGCTTCTCCTCTGCCCCAAGCTCTCTCCTCTGCCCCAGGCCCCCTCCACAGCTTTTCCTCTGCCCCAAGCACCTCCCCAGCTTTTTATTCTGCCCCTGCTTTTCCTCTGCCCCAGGCTCCCCCTGATTCTCCTCTCCCCTAGTCTTCCTCTGCCCCAGGCTCCCTGGTTCTCCTCTCAGCTTACTCTGCCTCTGCCCCTGCCCCAGACTCCCCTGCTCCTCCTCTACCCCAGGCTTCTCTGCTCCTTCAGTCCCCCAGGCTCTTCCTTCTCCTTCTCTGCCAAAGTGTGGGGGGCACTGTGGGGAGAGGGTGACAGTGTGCGAGGAGCAGTGTTTGGGAATTGGGCAGTGTGACAGTGTGGTGGGGCATTGTGTGTGGACGGTCACAATGTGGGAGGACAGTGTGTGAGATAGTGACAGTGTGACAGGGTGTGGGCATTGTGTTAGTGTGATGGGACAGTGTGTAAATGGACGTAGTGTGATCATGTGCAGTGTGTGAAGAAGGGGCAGTGTGACAGTGTGAAGGGGATGTGTCTGGGGTGGGGGGGCAGTGTGACAGTGTGGGGTCAGTTTCTGGGTGGTTGACTGTGTTGGGTCAGTGTTTGGGGATGGTGAAAGTGTGGCATAGAAGTGTGTGGGATGGTGGTAGTGTGGGGGAGCAGTGTATGGAGCAGGGTGGCAGCATGGGTGTAGTGTGACGGGAAGTGTATGAGGATGGGGACAATGTGGATGGGCAGTGTGTGGGATGTGGACGGGTAGTGTGTTCGATGGGGCAGTGTGTGGGATGGTGATAGTGTGGGGAGCAGTGTGGAAAGGCAGTGTGACAGTGTGGGGGGGACAGTATTTGGGGATGGTGACAGCGTGGAAGGGCAGTGTGTGATGTGACAGTGTGGAGGTGCGGTGTGTGGGATGGGACAGGAAGGGGGAGGGGCAGTGTGTGGGATAAGCGCAGGGTGACAGTGTGGGAGGGGAGTGTGTGGGATAGTGACAGTGTGGAAGGGCAGTGTAACGGTGGGTGGGGCAGAGTAACAGCACGAGGGAAATGTGGAAGGACATTGTAACAGTGTGGGAGCTGTTTTCTGGGAGGGGGAAGTGTGACAGTGTGGGGGCAGTGTATGGGAAAGGGTGACAGTGTGGAGGGGCAGTGTGTGGGGAGGGGACAGTGTTTGGAGATGAGGAAAGTGTGTGGTGGGTGACAGTGTGGGGGGGCAGTGTATGGAAAGGGTGACTTTGGAGGGAGGCAGTGTGACAGTGTGGTGGGGCATTGTGTGTGGACGGTGACAGTGTGTGAGATAGTGACAGAGATTACACACTTCCTTGTTGTCATACCCATTCATACCGTCAGTTGGAGCTCTGACAGGTTAAAAGCAGTCAGCTGACACTCTCAGCCAATCACAGCTACCCATTGCTGCTCAGGGTAATACTTCCTTATTAGCCAAAGCAGCACAGAGGGGATGGACTGCCGGGGTCTCTTGTTTAGCATTAAAACATTACAACATTAAAAACTGTTTAATGCTGATAGAAATTATGGCACCAGGGGACTCCAGACACTATAACCAGCTTAATGAGATGAAGCAGATACAGTGCCTACGGTGTCCCTTTAAGCATGCATATCACACACATACCGTCAGGGCTCAACATGCAATCGGGCCGCTGCCCTGGGTTGATCCTACAGAAGTTCTGCCATTATAGAAATTTTTTCGCGTACCCTCAGGGCAGTTGAATTGTACCCCTGGGGGTACGCGTACCACAGGTTGGGAACCCCTGGTTTAGAGTATGGGAAAATGATTAATCTAGTTTCAATGAACGTGCAAGGCATTAATTCCCCTTATAAGAGGTCAATATTGATTCAGACTCTGAAAAACAATATCGATATTGGTGCAATACAGGAAACACACTGGAGACAAATAGATAAAACTAGTTTCAATTCTAAAGATTTCCCCACTATCATTCATTCATCTATGCACATGAAAAAATAAAAATAAAAGGAGAGGAGTTGCTTTTTTTTTTCTTAAAGAATATATAGATCTAAAAATATGATGAAGAGGGATGGTTTAATAACAGTATGTATCGTAAACCAGATTTTATATACACTGGCCAACATATATGCTCCAATTCATTCAATCATGAATTTTATATCCAATTTCTGGGACGGGGTTGCTAAAATAAAACAGGGGTCATTTAGACAATCTCACATAGGAAAGATACAAGATAGAAATTCAATCTATCAAGCGACGAGATTTCAAACGTTGATTCAAGATACTTCTAAATACCTGGCATGTTTACCACCCCACCGAAAAAGACTATACATGCTTCTCAAAATCCCATCTAACATACTCGAGCGTTGACTATATTCTAATGGACTTTGAAACAACAGACAGAGTCAAAAAAACTCAAATTATAGAAATTCCATGGTCAGACCATAATATGGTATTTATTATTTATTATAAGACAATTTTACTAGAAAAAGACCTGAGTGGAAACTAAAGGAATGTTTGATTTAAAGTCATTCAAATAGAGAACACATTAGGAATCTGCTATTATTATATTTTAAGGAAAAATACTTCTGATCTCTCTCAAGCAATAGTATGGGCGGCATTTAAATGTGTCATAAGAGTACACTATATTAAATTAGCATCTCAAAATAACTTAAACAGAGACAAAAACAGACATGTGCAATTCGTTTCGGTCTGAATGTGAATTATGACGAATTTCGGGAAATTCGGACATTCGGGTACTTCCGAATGTCCGAATAGATGAATTGCCGAAGTCCCGAAATTCCGAAATTACCAAATTTCTGAAGTGTCAAAGTGCCGAAGTTCTGAAGTGCCGAAGTTCCGAAGCACAGTATTGCCTAAGAACTAATATACTTACCCAGTGGAAGAATAAAGAATGTTACACTGTATACAATTTTAAATAAAAAGTATACAAACATAGCCAGGATTCAGCTGTAAGCATTTGCAACACTTACAACACTCAAGTAACATACATTTATATAAAATGTAAGTTACTTGGACAGTCAATGTAATGACAGGAATGAATAAGTAGATAACTCCCTAATTCCCACCATATTAGGGAGCTATCTACTAAAAGGTTACTAAAGGTTACTAAAGATTACTTAGTACTAGTAAATTATGCCCCTACTCACTATACCGCGAGTATGGGCATGTCTATTATACAGTGAGCAGTCTGTGGCTGCTCACTGTAAAAAAAATAAAAAATAAAAAAAATAAAAACATTAGGTCCCCCCTTATTCTAATTTAGGGCCTCCACCCACCACTCAATGGTGGGGGCCGGGGGAAGGACTTTAGGTCCCCCCTTATTCTAATTTAGGGCCCCCACCCGCCGCTCAGGGGTGGGGGCCAGGGGGAGGACATTAGGTCCCCCCCCTTATTAGTATTTAGGGCCCCCACCCACCGCTCAGGGGTGGGGGCCAGGGGGGAGGACAATAGGTCCCCCTGTTATTCTGATTGAGGGCCCCCACCCACCACTTAGGGGTGGGGGCCGGGGGGAGGACAATAGGTCCCACCCGTCATTTTACTTTAGGGCCCCCACCTGCCTATTCGGAAATAGGGCTGACAAATGTTTAACTTATAAATTAAAAAAAGATATAGAAATCGAGAATAATTTCAAAAATTGTATGAGGAAAAGGTATGTTTGTCTCCAGATAGTATTTCTAAGTTGTTTGAAAAATACTATAAGGATTTGCTTCAAACTGGGTTTTTTTGCCTTCTTTTGGATCAACAGCAAAAAACAAATGTGAGGAAGGCTGAACTTGATGGACGCAAGTCTCTTTTCAGCTATGTAACTATGATTTATATAACATAAAGCCTTCTAAGTTAAATCTAGAAAATGAAATTGATTTTCAAAATAAATCTTCAAATAAACTAACTAAAATTCAAATAGAAAGACTCAACAAACCTTTCTCTACTCAGGAGATCTATAGAGGGATTGATTCTCTAACCCCTAAAAAGGCCCCAGGACCAGGACCAGATGGACTTATTGGCCTTTTTAATAAAACTTATAAAGAGGAAATTGCCCCACATTTTACTAGCTGCTTTTAACGAGTTTGCAGATGAAGCCATGTTACCTACAAGAGGCAACAATGTTACCATACTAAAAATCAGGTAAAAACCCAGAAGATGTTAGAAGTTATAGGCCAATTTCTCTTCTTAATGAAGATATAAAGCTATATGCAGCAATGATAGCGTGAAGGATGAAAACAGTTATAAAAGATCTGATACATATAGACCAGGTTGGCTTTGTGCCAGGACGATCTTCTTCAAGTCATGCTCGAACACTTTCAAATATTTTCAAGTTAGCTAGAGAAAAAGAGATCCCCCTCCTGACCCTGTCACTGGATGTGAAGAAGGCCTTTGACAGGGTCAGCTGGGACTTCTTAGTAAACACTCTAAAAAGTTTTGGCTTCTCTGGCAGACTCTATGATGCCATTATGGCTTTGTATCAAAATTCTTCTGTTAAAATATCAAACTATGGATTTACTTCTAACTGGTTCCACCAAGCAAACGGAACCAGGCAAGGATGCCCGCTCTCCCCGTTGCTATAGGTTTTGTCTATTGAAATCCTGGCAATTGAAACTCGCAATTATCCCAAGATTAAGGGCGTTATGGAAGATAAGATCAAAATCAAATTCTATGCAGACGATATTCTGATCATAATGGAATATCCAGTTAACTCCACCATAGAGTTAATGAAGGTTATAGAAAGATATAGTCAATTCTTGAATTACAAACTTAACACATCCAAATCAATTGCCCTTCCATTATTTATGGATACAGGTAAAATAGCAAAAATTGCAGCAAGATTTGATTTTGTTTGGACAAAAGAATCTTTCACCTATTTGGGTAGATCTCTACAAACCCTAGAAATTGGATTGAAATCAATTTGCTTCCTCTAATTAAAGACTTTAATACAAATTTCAATCAATGGAAAAATAAGGAGATTTCATGGTTGTTAAATCTAACGTTATGCCCAGAATAACTTATATGATGAGTTTATTACCCATAAATATCCCCTTAAACTGGATGAAGTTAATCCAGACTCTATTTCCAAGTTTATCTGAAAAAAAAAAAAAAAAGACTTTATTAAATTAGCCAAAAGTTTTTAATAATAAAAAATGAAAAGGCAGGTCAGGGTTTTATATCATCGAACAGACTTAATCGTGCTTCACCTTTAGCTCATGCAATTCGTACTCTACATGAAACTTCTAAAGCGGAAAGCTGGTATATTTTAGAATTAAAAAGAATTGAATATATAAAAATCTTGCTGCTGCCTTTTGGATCCCTTTAGTGACAATTCAAAAGTGAAGTTTTTTTTCGGAAACATCTTATCTTTGAACCCTGTTTTAAAGAATTGGTGTAAAATTAAAGAAAATCTAGGTCTTAAAGAAAAAATATTACCTTCTTTGAAGGTGGACATGCTAACTGATCTTTCACAGGACACTGACAAACTGAAATTCTAAAGGGATAATATTGGTTAATGATTTAATAGAGATAAATAAAATTTAAAATTTTTTTGCTCTCTGTGAAAAATACGAGATTCCTAATAAAGAATTCTTTAATTATCTTAAAATGCAAGCATTTCTAACAAAAAACGTAATAATTGAACTTAAAACGAATAATCAGCAAGTATTTGACCAATTATCATACAATAATTTAAACTGTAGTTTAATGGGGTTTTTTCAGGCAGTGCCACTTTATGAAACGAATCAGGCAAATCGAGAAATTCAGCACACATGGCTGTGTTATGTTCTGTATTAAGTGGATAAATGATGGATGAATCAGCACAGACGTTTCCCTATGGGATATGTTACTATGGATATCTTTATACCAAATAGGAAAACAGGAGGATGGCCTCTCCTGATTTATACATATTCACAATTTTTCATTATTAGAAGATGTATGGACGACTGTTACAGCTTTCATGAAATGGGGGAAAAAATAAAACAAAAACAGCTGCTCTATCAGACTTAAATTCCACAGTAACAAAAGTGTTTCAAGACTCTCCTTATTCCTAGAAATAAAAAATATATATATATTTTATTAAGAAATTTAACAAGAGTAAAGGTAGATGTTATAAACAATAAAAAAAAAAAATTGACATTCGCTTATTTTCAAATTTCAACGAGGGTCAATTTTATTATTGACCTTTGAAATAGAAAAGTAGGGTCTACAAATCTGAGATGGTGTAATTGGTGTTCTATCACATGCTTTGAATCTGCCCAGCTATTGAACAGTGTGAAAAAAATAGCCCCATTTCTGCATTGCCAATTGATCTGATGAAGGCCTTTTTTGTTTGGAAGGCTGTAACACAAAATCAATGTGCTGGGGAATTGTAGTATATGTTATTCGTATATGTTAAGCTGCTACAGCTTGAAGGTGATCAATGGACACAGGTGCAAACAAATTACGTACTTGGTGTATTTTTTGCCGTTTAGTAAATACGTCTTAATTGTGAGGCTTAAACTTTGCTTATATGTTACACTATAGTTACCTCCTCTTCTCTTCCTCCCAATTGTTCCTGGATCATGCTGTCAGTATGGGGACGAGCATACCACTTGCCAAGGTCCTGCATTTGTTAGGTGTACCTTCTCTGAGTATCCGCATATATTGTTGAGCCATGTTCCATTGTAAAGACAATATTATAGTGTTGTCATTTTTATTTGTAATATATGTATTGGAACTATTTTAGAGCAAGAGGAAACTGACCCATAAATATGATCTTTTATTATTTCTGGAGTGCACAACTTACTTTTGGGTTTGGGGGGTGTCTTTCTGGTTGAGAGTTTTCACACTTGCGTTTTGTTGTGGTTGTCCTATTTTTTTTTAAATTGTTTGTTACAGTGCCTGTATTACACATTAGATTTGCTTTCACAGTTCAAACATTCATTTTTGGAATAATGTATTCCAGGATCTCTTCCATATACATATGGGTAAAAAAATGGTTCTCATGGGGGACATACAAAATATAATAAAAAAAAATTAAATAAAATCACAGAGCTGTTTTAATGCTCATTCGCACTTTATTTTGTCTTACAAGCCCAGCAAACCGTTAGCCAATGCGCTTTGTCACAGAAGCCAAACATCATATAATGAAGATAATATACAAAGTAATACTGCCTAGCCTTTTACTCCCTGGAACACACCCACATTTAGTGCATTTCCATATTATGCACGGGTTTGTAATCTGCATGTTCAAGTGAGACGAGATTGTTTATGACAGTCACACTCATATTCTTATCTCTCAGAACACATATCCACGTGGTATTACATGACTATTATTTGCGCTGTACAATAAGATAATGAAAGTTTATTTACGTCTAAGTGAATCTGGTAGGATTAAAGTTAGTGGAACGTTCCTGGCACATCAACAATAGTTTGGTAGAATATTTTCAAAATGTAGATTTCCATTTATTGCTGAACTAGAACTTCAAACCATGATAGAAGATCAGGGTACTTTTCAGGAAAAAATTCAGAGGCACCATATAGTAATGGTTTTCCTTGCTTTAGTGAATTCCAAGTTGACAAATGGCACGAATTATTAAAAGAACACTGCAGGGTACATTTAACAGGAGTGCCGGGCCGGCAGCTGGCTCTTCTGGTGGCCGCATGGGGGAGCACCTTTGGCGGCCCCAGGGGGAGCTGGCTGTTCGGTCTCTGCTCCCCCTACCCAGTGTGCCGCTTAATGAGTCCGGGGCCGGAATATGACGTCATATTCCGGCCCCGGTCTCATTAAGTGGCGCGCTGTGGAGCAGAGACAGAACAGCCAGCTCCCCCATGCAGCCGCCAGAAGAGCTCCCCACAGGTAGAAATTGTGTGTGTCTGTGTCATGGTGTGTGTCGGTGTCTGTCTGTGTGTCGGTGTCATGATGTGTGTGTGTGTGTGTCACGGTCTCTCTCTGTCGTGGTGTGTGTGTCTGTGTGTCATGGTGTGTGTGTGTGTGTGTCACGGTCGGTCTGTTATGGTATGTGTGTGTTTTTACTCACCTTTTTTTTCCCCCCACGTCGTGCTGGTCTCCCTTCGACTGGCCCTGCCTCTACGGCTGAGATCATCAAGCTTGATGAGGTCAGCCAAGCCGCACTGACACAGGAAGCACCTCTAGTGACCGTCTGAGTGTCTGTCACTAGGAAGCAATGTAAACACTGCCTTTTCTCTAAAAAGTCAGTATTTACATTGAAAAGCCTGCAGGGACAGGCTATAGACACCAGAGCCACTACATTAAGCTGTGTGTGCGCGCCTGCTAGTGAGTGGGCCTGCTACTGAGTGAGCTTGTGTTTTTATGTCAATGGCCTTATGTATATCAGTGAGATTGTTTGTCTATGAGGCTGTGTATCAACCATCTTGTGTCAGTGAGATGGTATGTGTCTGCATGTGAGAGTATGCTTACTGCATAATTAAAAATTTTACTCTGAACGGACCAATATTTTATATTGGAAAAAGATATAGATATATATATATATATATATATATATATATATATATATATATATATATCTCATCTAGGGTGGCAAGACATAGCCTTACATATTACATGCGACAATATATGGCGCAATGACTTATGGGGCTGGCATAGATTTTTTTTTCCAGGGCTGCTTTGGAATCCCCAGTCCGGCCCTGTTCACAGGAGAAACTAAGGAGAAAAAATAAAAGTGACTCCAGTTTCCAGTACTAAACTTTTAGCCTTTCTTATCCACTGTCTAGACAGGTATAACAGCATTAAAGGGACACTATAGTTACCAGAACATCTACAGATTATTGTAGTAGTTCTGGTGAGTATAATAGCTCCCTTCAGGCATTTTATGCAAACACTGCCTTTTCAGAGAAGGGACACAGTAAGTAGCCCTGCCATTCAGCGCCCCCACGCTCTGCATGGAGACGCTGAATTTTCCTCATAGAGATGCATTAATTCAGTGCATCTCTATGAAGAGGTCCTGATTGGCCAAAACGTCATTTGGCCCCGTCCCCGTGCTGATTTTAGCCAATCCAATGCATTCCCTATAAGCATTGGATTGTCTTAAAATGTGCCATTTTGATGATGTCACAAAGGGGGCGGAGCCAGCCCCAGCAGACCCGCACGGCGCTGGAAATAAGGGGAGTTTTATACTTTAATAAGAGGGTTAAGGCAGGGCAAACCACCTAAATGGCGGGTTAAACACTATAGGGTCAGGAATACATGTTTGTGTTCCTGACCCTATAGTGATCCTTTAATTTATAAAATGTAGTGCATGAGAAAACAGCAAATTGCAGAACAGTAACCACAAAGATATATTAATACTGTACAGTAGCATATATGTATTGATATTTACACAATCATAATACTACAAGAAGAACATTTTTTTGGAAACCAGTCATGTACGTAATAGTAGGATAAAAGCAAGTAAGATAGAAATTGGATTCAGGGGAAAAAAGTGATTGAATAATAAAAAATACAGATTTAGGTTTAAATTTTACTATTTTATTTGTGGGAAAAAAAAACTACAAGCAGGATTCATAAATAGACATTTCTAATTAAAGCAGAAGAAAATGATAAAGTGGCTTCTATGACAGCCGTGCACATGCCAGCAAGGAATATATTAACATCTTTCAATTTGCTAGACAAAAATAGCAAGTGTTCAATAAAAATTTCCCAAAAACATTTAAAGACCTGTGAATTTCTGACCAGTTCACAAAAAAACACCAAATTGACATTTTAGCATGAAGAAGAAAATTAAAAGGGAAAAAAATAAAATTAAAAAAATAATCTAAAACAGACTGTTAATTTTAAAGACTTTTACATGAGAAGCTGTCAAAAAAGCAGAATACAAGCCATTTCAAGGAAGAACAAAAAGAGGGGGAAAAAAAACAAAAAACTCTTATATTACACAAACAAAAAGATTCACGAAGAATAAGATTATGTCTGGACATAAACGAGCAATCTAAAGGAGTCTTTGACCAAAAAAAAAAAACAAACCTAAAGACTTAAATGTAACCCTTTTTACACGGTAAAATCAGGTTACAATTATACATACGAACAGAACTGCTTGTGCATTAAAACTGTCCAGCTCCAAATGTCATACACTAAATGAAGGTCGTCGATGCTTTGGTGCCCTAGAGGGGCAAGCAAAGCATTGTAATTCTGTGGATCGCTTTCCTCTTAGCAACTCTAAGGGTTAAACCATGTTCAGTTACATACAAGCACATGTTTAAATTTTCTTTTATATAGTTAGCAATTCAATAATTTACATTACAATATTAAAAAAAAAACAAAAAAACGTAGACTGAGACTGATCTTAAGTAAGGCAGATGATCAGGATCAGTGAAAACAAATTCATGGGAACTACAGCCAGATTTTTCTGCCAAGACATTCGGTCCGAAACAAGTATTCTGTTATACTGGAAAATAAAAGATCCTAGCACTGAATTCTACACTCTTCTTGCAATGTGACGGTTTCGAATTGCACAAAGTTAAGTAAGAGATGTTTATCTGTGAAACTTGAAAACATAACACTGCTCTGTTTACCTGCTTTGCAAACACAGAATTCGTACACTTCCCTGCTGTTTCCTACTTTGTAACCGTGGTACATCTTAAAGCAGCCCATTCAAAAAGGCAATTTTCACATACATTGTGAAAGTCTAATTAAGAAATAAAAATTTATATGACATTACGCTAGTAAGCAATGGGGGAGGGGTGGGGGGGTAGGGAGTAAAGTGTAATGTAGCGTTCTAAAATCCAAAAAACAATTACAATATGACCTAGGACATGAAAGTGTAACCTTCACAGTTTTGTGAACTAAATTTCCAAAATCACTTGGCCATGTCACTTTTATTGGCATTTTCCCTGCCCCCCTTAAATTTTATTGTAAAATTATTTTTTATGCATATACTTTTTATATTGTACAAAAAATTTTCGCAGTCCATTAACTTTGAAGATTGATGTGCACACTAAGGCCTGAATCGGCATCCATGGGCTACTTGTAGGGAGCCTGGTACAGCTCTTCATCAAGTAAATGCAATTCCTATATCACAGCAGAATTTTTTTATTTTTTTATTACCATACACACTGCACTGTGTTTGTTCTTTTTTATTTATCTCATTTTAGATACAGGATTCTTTTACTCTGGATATTATAGAACTACACTATTGGAAATATCTTTAATACAAAGTATTTTTATGTATGTACACACTGGGTGTGATTTTTAGTATGATTTGTATCTTTTAGATTTATTTAAAAGGTTTTGGGTAAGCACTTTTTTGAGTTTACTAGTATTACCATCACTATTTATTGAAGTGGTGGAACACTTTCTTCACTTTTTGTTTAATACAGAAATGTAGTTCACAAAGCTCTGAAGTCCCAAGGTTACCCATAACAGTCTTAACAAGTTATGCGCATTCTGTGCAGCCATTACTGGTCTTCGATACAAATGTATGAATTGTGCTTGATATCAGCAATACGTGGGTATACATACTATTCATCTTGATTCGAGGAGATAAAATTTTGTTGGTAAGAAACGATCAACGTCTAAAATAAAATTAAAAAAAATTAAAAGCAGCATAAACTTGTTTTTACAACCTGGATTTTGAATTTTTTTTTTTATTTAAGACAACTTCAGCAGAGGGCAAGTTATGTCTGTAAAAAATGCTTGTGTTTTAAGTTTCCGACAGGGCACATTTTGAGATAATAAATTCATGATAGGGCCGGCGCTCAACTCTGCTAATAAAACAGATGGTCTATTATTGCATTTATAAATGTATCCAAGAATTTTATTAAAACTTTGATTAATTTATTAAAAATAAATTCATGTATAATCAAAATGGGCAAACAAACATGAAATCTCTAGGTTCTGTGCCAATCTAGAAAACAACAAACAAAACAAAAACAATTCCCTCACAAACTGGCACCGATTAGTTTAATTCATGTTCATTTCTCCAGTGCCTTTATTGGCATTTGCTCTGAATTGGCAGAGCCTCAAATAACCCCGCTGCCTCTTTAATAAGTCCATGTATCTTTCAATTATATTTTGAGATGTCCATTAGCTTGGATTCCAAAAATGTGAATATCATAAATCTACAGTCATTGCTTGTTGAGCTATAAGTAAGCTGTATACAAAATATTAAAGGGAAATTGTCACAAAATTACATCATTGTATAAAGCATTGAAAATTACCTATGATTCGTGTCAACTTATTTTTTTTTAATGAGATGGTCCATTTTCTTTTTAAAATGTATATTAAGATTTAGATCACATAATCCAGTTCAAACTAGGGATGCACCGAAATTTCGGACGAAAATGGGCCTATCCCTTTTCTGGTGAAAACGGGTCAAATTTCCAGAAATGTAAAAAAAAAAATATATATATATATATATATATATATATATATATATATATATATATATATATATATATATATATATAATAGTGACGGAAAGAACACTATGGGACAGGGAGAACAATATGGGAGGGGGAAACACTATGGGAGGAAGGACACTATGGGACGGAGGGGGGAAGAGACACCATGGGACAGTGGGGGGGGGACAGAAACACCATGGGACACATGGGACAGTGGGGGGGAGAACATGGACAGTGGGTGGGGGAGAACACTATGGGACAGTGGGTGGGGGGAAACACTATGGGACAGTGGGGGGGAAACACTATGGGACAGTGGGGGAAGAACACTATGGGACAGGGGGGGGGGAGAACACTAGACAGTGGGGAGAACACCAGGACAGTGGGGGGAGAACACCGGGGAAGAAACACTATGAGACAGTGGGGGGGGGAAAGAACACTATGGGACAGTGGGGGTGGGAAGAACACTATGGAACAATGGGGGAGAAGAACACTATGGAACAAGGGGGGGGGAAGAACACTATATGGACAGTGGGGAGAAGAACACTATGGGACAGTGGGGAAGAGGGGACAGTGGGGGGGAAGAACACTATGGGACAGTGGGGAAGAACACTATGGGACGGAAGGGACCGGGAGGGGAGAAGATGGGACCGGGAGAACACTATGGGATGGAGGAAAACACTGGGACAGGGAGGGGAAAAGAGCACTATGGGCCGGAGGAGGGGAGAAAGAACACATGGGACTGGAGGGAGGAGAGTACTATGGGCCGGAGGGGGGAGGGGGAACACTATGGGACTGGGGAGGAGGGGAGAAAAGAACACTATGGGACTGGGGGGAGGAGAGTACTATGGGATGGAGGAAAAAACACTGGGACAGGGGAGGGGAGAAAAGAGCACTATGGGTCTGGGAAGGGAACACAATGGGACTGGGGAGGAGAAAAGAACACTATGGGACTGGGGAGGAGGTGGGAAAGAACACAAAAAAAAAAGGGGAACACTAGAGGGGGAGAGAGAAACATTAAGCAGGGGAGACCACTAAAAGAGAATGGAAGTTTTTCATATTAGATTAAATTCATTAAAAAGTCTAATAATAAAATTATAGGGAAAACATTTTTTTTTTTTAAATCATTTGGGGAAAAAAGTAAGTTTCGGTTTCTGGCAAAGGGTATCGTGAATTATTGGTTTCAGCCCAGAATTTTCATTTCGGTGCATCCCTAGTAGTGATGTCGCGAACTTTTCGCGAACGGTTCGCCGGACTCCAGTCAGCAGACACATCCCGGCCAATCTGCAGCTGACCCTCCCACCTCCTGGACAGCATCCATTGTGAAGCTGCCTTCAAAATGGATGCTGTCCAGGAGGTGGGAGGGTCTGGGAGGGAGGGTCAGCTGCAGATTGGCCGGGATGTGTCTGCTGACTGGAGTCCGCGGCGAACCGTTCGCGAAAAGTTCGCGACATCACTAATACCTAGTTCAAACAAGGCAAAGCCAATGCATCTTCTTTATATGCTTTTTCCATGCTGACGGTCAGGTGCAAAGAGTTAAAATGGAGGCACCCATTTGCAGGATAAAGATGTGTGGATTTATACATTACATTTTTCACATCTTATAAATATTTGTTAAATATAGGGATAGATAAGCATAAATATTAAAACCTTTGAGAAATGACATATTCCTTTAAGAGTTTTATTTACTGAATAGTAACTATGGACCCATTTGTTTTCTTTATTTCTCTTGTCTTCATTTAGTAGATTTTGCTAAATGTCGATTTTTGGGATATCTACCCAAGTGGCTATTTAGATGCAGTTAGAAAGCCCATGGTGTTTTTATCCTTAAAGGAAAACTACAGTATAAGGAGTACAAACATGTATTATTTAGGTCCCCGGACGCCCTTAAAGCTCATGGCAAAAGGTGTTTTTTGCTCACCTTTTTTCCCACACCGCGCCAGTCTCGCCATGGCTGGCTCTGCCTCTATGACTGCGATCAATCTTGATGATCTGAGCCAATCCAATGTTTTCGAGGCTATTGTGCATGAACAGCAAAATGCTGCGCTACACCAGTCAGCATCACGCATAGAGATACATTGCATCAATGTAGTGGTTCTGGTAACTACAGCATCCCTTTAAAAAGGGACAGCCACAGTTCATCTGCACATAAAAGGACACAGTAATAATTGCAAAATTACACCTATGGCTAGTCACATCTGTACATTGTTTCAAAATATTAGACAATACATTTCATAAGCAATAGAAACATTTTTTTGAAAACTTTCAAAACAAATTTCCACTCCATTTTTTTTTTTTTTTTTTAAATCTGCAAGCAAGTGCATCCCTTAGGCTAGTGACATCTAACTTTTTGGGATAAGCACAATTATCCAACACACATTGAGCATCACAGGGCAGACATAAGTGACTAAAGCAAATTTATTTTGTTACCATAAATATTTCAAAATCAAAATCTGGCTGTATGTTTTGTTTTCTTTTCCCAAAATGTATCCAGTAAAATTATTGCTAAGCTAAAGAAGAGACTCATTTGTCTTACAGTTTTCTTTCTGAAGGCTTAGAAAGGCTCAGTCATAACATAACTCACCTTTTAACACAACTCAACACCTGCCCTTACTTTTGGCTATCCTCAGCTGTCCATCAACTTAAGATTCCTCCAAAAAGGAGACAAATTAGTCAACTTAAAAATAGCTCCTACTTCACAATTGTTTGTTCAAGAGTAAACTCAAACCATAGCTACATTTTGCTAAACAATTTCATTTTGCTAAAAACAAAATCCACCTTAGCATTTAATGACAAAATTCCAATACCAGTGATTACTCACAAAAAAATATATATATATATTTTTTGTATTGTATTTACCCAAACTTACAGAGAAATATTACCCTACATTATTCAGCTGAAATAAAAATAAAAAAATAAAAAATTGTCACACCCCCAACACGGAAACAAGAGTGAACTTTGTATGTAACCAATCAGGCATATCCTGATATATTTTCCTTTGCAAGACCTTAAACATTAAATGTGAAAAACAATTTTAAACGTATACGTATCAAAGCGATTTGTTTTTGAAGCAGTGGTGTTTTATCTTAACTTCTGTTTTAAAATGGCTCAAGAACAATAAACTTTGCAGTACTAAGGCCAAACATGCAATATAACCAAATGTGTACGGTAAAAGACGACGATCGTGATTTGGCCATGTTTGTATGCCAGAGTCACCTTTGTATTTAAAAGCGGCTTTCTGACGGTGGTTTCGCCAGTCTTGAGAATTCACCTTTTTGTTGTAATTTGCACCAGATCTTTAATTTTGTTAATTGTTTTTTTGTTTTGGTTTTTCGTAAGAAAAAAAAAAAAAAAAATTCAACACAGGGAGGAAAAAAAAACCAAACAAAACAAAACACAAAAAAAGGAGCTGAAACAGATGACATCCTCTCAGAGGTTTCACAGTTTTGCTGCAATCTTCCTTAACCCCTTCACTGCTGGACTGGCCATTTAGCAGCATTCTGTAGGACAGATGGGTTAAGTGCCAATCTTTGATCTGTGTTCTAGGTATTCGCTTCACAGTGTATCAAGCACCAGTGTTTTTCTATGTATTGGTTTTCAAATAACCATTTATTTATATGTATTTATATATATTTATATATATATATATATATATATATTTCTATATACTGATGTATAAAAATTGATAGTATGCTGTATAACAGGAAGAAGAGAGGAAGAAGGGGAAAAGGGGAGGAAGGAGACGCAAGAAGTTGATAAGTGTCTGCAAATGCAATAAATAAAATTAAGATAAAAGAAAAAAAAAGCATAATGTACATGGAAAACTGTGCACAGCAGATTTGTATAAAAAAGTAGATTTAGACGCACATCCAATTATAAATGATTGTTAGGAAAATCATAAAAAAAATGGAATACGCAAGTGTCAAGGGTCATTGCTGAGGGTAAGAAATTCCTTGGTAGCCAGATGCCCATGTCAAGTACAAACTGTCCAGGCAGCTTTAGGAGGAGGATTTTGTTTTTATATGTCCAAGATAAATGTTCACGTCTTGAAAAACAGGAAGAAAAAAAACAAAAACAAAAAAACAACAAAAACCAAATGAAAGAAAAGCCGCAGGAAAACAAACAAACACAGGCAAGTGGGTGTCTGGGAATTCCTAACCCGGTTTCAGAGTTTCCACCAAATTTGTGTGCAATATTTGTTTTTTCTTCAGAAAGACTCGTCATTCACAACAGACATATCGCCCTTGGGGGTCGAGGAACGGGAAGACCCCTTGTCTGTGCTTTCTGAGCCAGAGCTGCTCTGATGCTGTTGTTCTGAGCCGGCACTTGACGTCACGGTAGATGAAGACGTAGAGGAGGAACGAGTCTTTTCTTTAAAGTCTGTGATTATTACTGTAACATTTCCCACCGTGACTGCAAGCTGCTGTGCAGTGCTCCGGTCTACATTTTTCAGTCTGGGCCTGCAAAAAAACAAATAAATAAACTCAAATATAATTGTTGAACTCAAGTGACATTTGTTATCAAGAGTAAAATGCAATTTTCTGATTATGTTCAAATTCCACTAATGTCACTAGTGGAACAAACTGAGGTATTTAAAATAAGGAGACTGAAATATACATTTTAAGCCATTTCCTTTGTATAAGATAGGTTATAGGGACGAATCTGTATGCTTGTTGCATAGGCTATGTTGCTAGGAGTTTCCCGGTGTAAATATCAGTACAATCTGTTCCTTAGGTAAGCAAGTTATGCCACCCTTAGCAATACAAGTTTTTGTATTGAGTTCATGCATATGCCATACAAGCCCCTAATTAATGTGTAGGGGCTCACTCTCAAGATGAACTGATCCTGATCCTCGCAGAAATTGTTGACTTACAGAAAAAACTAAATTGTTTTGTAATATTTTACCAGTTACGTATGTTTGTTTAGTAATTGTATACAAAAAGTCTTAACCATTTAATGACCACATGATGGCCTATGTGGTCATTCAGTACAGGGCTTTAAAGTCCATTGACGACATAGACCATCATGCAGTAGAAGTAACAGCATGACAGCATGCTGCTACAATAGAACCCTGAAATCTTTTGATACTAGTTGACAGATGAGCTATGAGCAGTGCTCAAAGCGAGTGCTGCTCGTAGCCCTTTAAATCAACTGTAGAGCTACCACCGTAAATTCAAGGATGTCATCCCCCAAGTTTAACAGAGTCCCCGGGGTCTGAACAGATTTCTGGGAGGTTTCCTTGATTACCCCACTGCAGCAGGAATGGTGCTGGGCTGTGCCATCTCCCTAGCATCGATCTCTTGAGCCCTCTCATGCTGCTATCACATTGTACAGAGGGCTCACGGAGACATCTGTACTGTATGAAGAAGGAAATCCCTTGGCTTATGTCAGTATGGATATCCGCAGAGGGAATCCCCTGAGAGATGGAATGAGGGTGGAATTAGGACTGGGACTAGAAGTAGGATTATAATTGGGTTTATGGGTTAGATTAAGGTTCGAATCAGGGACTATAATTAAGGGTTAAATTATGGATAATATCGGGGGTCGGATTAGTGGCAAAAGATATACAAGTATGGTATATTTGTACCCGTGAACAGTAACTGAATACAAATATGCGGTCTGAAGTAGTCTGACACATGTTCTCTGAATTCCCCCACAATACAACTGGCAGGGGGGAGGTTAAAAAAAAAAAAAAAATCACAAAAATTATTTTGACATAGGTTTGTGATAAAATGGTAAATTGAAACATGCTTTAGGATTCTGTAGCTACAATTAAAGTCATAATGTGAGCCAAATTTAGCTTTAAAACCATGATTAATTTTAACAACTAGGACTAATTAGTAAATCTATTTTAAGTTTGTTTTCTTTACTTGCATTTTGTGTGTTGAAATTAAATGTTTTTGTAATATTTTATTTCTAATTTAATATTGCATGATGTGTACATTTAGTGTATCAAAATTAAGTCCTATTTCTCCTTTGAAAAAGGATATATGATATGTATTGTTAACGTAAAGAGAAAAAAGTAAATTGTGGTATATCAAAAGTGCCAAAAAAGGCCTTTGTCACAAAGTTGAGTGAAAAAAAGAGAGAAAGAGAGAGAGAGAGAAAGAGAGAAAGAGAGAAAGAGAGAAAGAGAGAGAGAGAGAGAGAGAGAAAGAGAGAAAGAGAGAGAGAGAGAAAGAGAGAGAGAGAGAGGGATAGATATAACTAATTTATCACCTGTACAGGGCTCAAGAAAAACGAACAGATAATAATAATTAAAAAAAAAACACACAAAAAAAAAAACATACATACATACATACATAACAAAACACCAAGCTTTCTGGTCCATGCAGATCCTTACCTTGAAGTGTGATTAAACTTGCTGATCTTAGCCATTGTATTTCCAGATTGAATACTGTGGGCTTCAATGGGTGCATCTCTTAGGATGTCTGACTTTGGTCTGAAGGGAGATTAGAACAAAAAGCTGTTGTAGTTATCTTTAAAAATAAAATTGAAAAACAAAACACTGCAACATTTTAAATCTGTTCACCTTCTACTATATGCTATACCTGGTATAACTACAGAACTCTCAGACATCATTCTGAAGTTTCTGATATGAACCAAAAAAGCAAATTACAAGCCAACTATTGGATTAGTAAAAGGAGCACAAAACTTGGTATTGGACATACAGAGTATGTGGAATGTGCGCAGTAACTTCAACTCCAAGTCCAAGCGCATCAAGCTTGCAAACCAGCAATGGTCAATTTACTGTTCATCACAGAACTAAGGGTATCCCTGCCTGTATCTTTCACGCTGTTCTTAGGTGTCCTAGATATATAGGACAGCAGATTCGAATTTGCGTTATCTTGCTGAATGCCAGACAGCACGCATCAATTTATATACAGCTCTTTCACGGCTTTACACTAACATCCACCTTGATATGTCAGACAAGTCATTCGTCATCACTTTCAAAGATACCTTTAATAATTTGAAAGTGCTGAACACTAGGCATGTAAAATTATCCCTTTACAGGGAACAAACATACAAAATAAAGAAATTTGTGATCTCAGGAAGATGACTGGATGACTTGAAAATATGGTAAATCTTAGATGAGCATTACTGGAAACAAACATGAAATACGTTGTGAGCGAAGAGGTGGGACATAAGAGGCTGGCAGGTAACTTGAATGATACAAAATAAGTACATCAGCTCTTGGCATCATCAGGCCAACAGTCACCAAAGAAGTGCTCTTTGACAAATATATACCTCCAAACTCTGGCGTCCTACAGCGGGACATCGGTGGGAAGGGCAAAAATGGTGCAGGTAACATGATTTAGGTGCTTTGAGAATCCCTTTAAAAGGAAGACCATAGCAGCTGTATTCCTAGAGGTAGTTTCAATATAACTATTAAGGTTCCCCAACTATTGTTTGAAAGGCGAGATTTACTTACCTTTCAGTTATTGCCTCGCCGGTCTCCATCCTGCCATTCTACCTCCCTGGCTGAGATCATCAAGACTGATTATCAAATGTTTCCCCGCACTGAAACATTGCAAGGCTTGTGTGCGCATGTTCTGCGCTGTGTTAATCAAATGCTGCTCTATGAGCTCTTCACTTCATTCGTAAACCACTAGAGGTATGTTAATCCTGCCATGGAAAGATGGCAGTTTATATAAAAACTACAATGATTTACATTGAAAATTAATGCTACAGAGCACGGAGACGAATTAGTCTGGGTGACTTTAGAGGTCCTTTAATTAGCGACTACTTTTTTCTGTTTTTATTAGTAGTGCCCCCTTTATAGAAACACAGAGACAAGCAAGACCAATTTTAGGCTGAAGTTGGACAAGTCTCGACTACATGATTGAACAACTAAATATCCTTAAATGAGCAAGTAGAGAAATTACATTGGGGTCCTATTGGTATAGAACTTGTTAGGCAAACATTGGTTCCCCAGCTCTTGTTGGTCTACAAGTACCATGATTCCAGGACATGTAGTTTAGATGTAGCTAGAAGGCCAAAAATAAGCATCACTTACAATATGGTTTTATCCAGGGGTACAATATGGTTATATTTTTTTTAATTTGAGAGCCCAATAAAGCACACTGAGTATTTTTATTGTCAAGCTAATATTCTCTGGGGTATTTCAAACACTTATTCAGGTTTATGCATATATTTTGACTACTAACCAAAGTAAATGTGTCACTTTTGGTAGTTTCTTTAGGAAATTACTGTTTGCCACTTGGCAGACTTTTTTTCTTTTTTTAACACAAGCGTTAAAGGACCACTATAGTGCCAGGAAAACATACTCGTTTTCCTGGCACTATAGTGCCCTGAGGGTGCCCCCACCCTCAGGGTCCCACTCCCGCCAGGCTCTAGGGAGAGGAAGGGGTTAAAATCTTACCTTTCTCCAGCGCCGGGCGGGGAGCTCTCCTCCTTCATAGCGACGTCATTGGCTGAATGCGCATGCACGTCAGGAGTCGCGCTCGCATTCAGCCAGTTCATGGGAAAGCATTTACAATGCTTTCCTATGGACGCTGGCGTCTTCTCTCTGATTTTCACAGTGAGAAGCACGCAAGCGCCTCCAGCGGCTGTCAATGAGACAGCCACTAGAGGCTGGATTAACCCTATTATAAACATAGCAGTTTCTCTGAAACTGCTATGTTTATAAAAAATAAAAAAAAGGGTTAACCCTAGCTGGACCAGGCACCCAGACCACTTCATTAAGCTGAAGTGGTCTGGGTGCCTATAGTGGTCCTTTAACGTAAGCATAAAAATGGCCTAGAATAAGAAGTACAGGGTTATAAAGGGTGATATAACCAGTGCAACAAGTTTCCTAAATAAATAACTTGCAGAACAATAGAAATTCAAGGTCTTCTCTATTAAACAAAACCAAGTATGCATTTTCCTGAATGAAAATTTGGTGCAAATTGCAGGAGATGCCGAACTGAAACATGATAAGCCGACATGTGGAGTCTTTCAATCTGCCAAGTGAGTTTGCAATGCAAGGAAAGCAATTTCAGCAGCACTGAACATTAAACACTTTAACACCCAAAGGACCAATGGATAACTGCATTATAATAACTCAGCCTGGAATGTGCCACTTATTTAATTGTGGCAAGGCTTCACAGACTAGAAGCCACAAAGGCTAAATAAACAGAACACTGCAAACCGGCAAAAGGTCTTTTAAGACCAGATTGTGATGATGTATGAATAAACCATTAGCCACAAAAATTTAATTTAACAAAAAGAAAGAAAAAGAAAACCAAAAATAACTTTTTCCTCTCAACTTCAATCATGGAATTTGTCTCTCCAAAATTGTCAATGGTAAAAGGCATAACATATTTTCTGGGCTCCAAATTCATGTGACCTTTTGTTTAAGTGCTACGTGGGACTATTGCAAATATCAAACTCCATACAATCTGTTCTCAAGGCATATTTTATGTTTTTCAAATCTCCTATAGAAAATCCTTGGTGCAAGTATTCAATCAGGCACAATTTACCATTTAATGACACATTAAGTGTCTCAATGTTTCAATACTTTCCATCAGAACATACATTCACAGGGGATGTTTCAAGCAAATCATCATGTGAAAAAAAAACTCAATCCCAAGAACCAACAAGGAATAACTCTACATCAAGCATGTCAAACTCAAAGTCTAGCACAGGCCAAATAAACAAGGTTTAAAGTTTATGTGAGCCACAAAAAAAAAAAAAAAAAACTTACATTTTCATAGAACGTAGTTTTATTTTGAAAAGTACAGTATAAAAACCCCCAGCATCCCCATCTACTAAATCCCAGTCCACCACCTATACTAAATCCCAGCAGCCCCCTCTAGCCAACAAGCAGGCTCCACTCACATTTCCACTGCCAGTATGCAACTTCGGCCTCTGGTATACCCCAAATGGCACCAGCCGCACTCTATGCCAAAGCGGATCCTCACGCTACTTCTTGGAACACTGTAAAGGTGGAGCACTTTGACGTCACGTCGGAATATGATGTAGCATTGAGTGCCTCCGTGGCACTCCAGGTACTGCGCTGACCAGCCACGGCCATCGCAACACTGACCAACACACACTCACAGACAGGAGCGCGCACACAGACACATTTACACATTCTTACACACACAATTCCCTGGGGTCCATTGGGGATCTTCTATCTGGAGATCTCCTCCCTGCACCTCACTGCTCCCTGGCGCGCAGTTTAGTGATGCCGGATCACTACAGACGGCGCATGCGAGGGGGCAGTGAGGAGCAGGAAGAATGAGCTTCCTCGCTGCCGCCAGCGTCCTGCTTCCTCCTCGGCCGGGTAAATTTTAGCAGAGTAGACATTTTTGCTGCCCGGCAAGCCACAAGTACATGCTTGATGTTATAGCAGAGTAGACACCTGCTTTCTCCACATTGCAGGTGCCTACTCTGCTTTAACACCAAGCATGTACTCGGGGCTTGCCATCCCGCAAAGATGTCCATTGTGGGCCGCGAGTTTGACATGCTTGTTCTACATGATCTAACTTTCGTAATATCCACATAATGGTTAGATGGTTGCATCACTGAGTAACAAAACCATCTTTCTCCTTACTCGTTATTGCTTTAGTAGTAATACTGGATACTGAGGGTGGCTAGATCTCCAGTGTCCTATACCACCACTCCATCATATCCTATATCATCCCTACCCCAGTGTTTACTCCACTATAAAGGTCTACCTCATTGATAGATTAAACTTCTCACACGACAGCATGAATTGATATCTGAGAGGGGAAGATAGAGGGATAATATGAGAAAATACTACTTTACAGTAAGTGTCGTGCGGTGGGCCAAAATTCAGAGCTGGGTTTGAGAAGTGAATAACTTTTCTATTAATGAACCCATTTCAATGATATTACATACACTTAATGTGTAACATACAGCGATTTGTTTTAATAAACTGTGAAAGATGACATCTTTTAAAGGAGCTCCATTTGCTGCTTCGCAAAGTCAGGGCCTGTTCGATTGCATTGTTCATAACATTAATGTTTGAGGCTCAAATTTCTGCATGGATATTCTCCTTGAGCTGCTTAAGCGTACGTGGGTTGTTCACGTACACCCACTCCTTTATATTCCCACAGGAAGTAAAAGGGAGATGAAAGGACAGGTGAATGCCACATGGTGGCCAATTAATCTGGGAAATTAATGAAATTAGCCATTTTGAAAATAGAATCCCACTATTTTTACTCATTGTTCCTTAATGAAATTACCCATAGTGAATCTCCCAATACTCTGTTATAGTACATAACTGCAAAAAATAAATAAATAGCTTACTAAGAAAAAAGTTATTTACCTGTCAAATCCTACTGTGAATTTTGGCTCATTCTGTAGTATAGCCTTGAAGTAAATACACAATTGCAATGCAACTGTATTTGCAACAGACGAATTTTGCCAATTCTGATGTAGCGATGACACAGACAAAGCAAGGCAGGAGAAGAGACTATGTCAAGATGCAAAAACAAAGAAGTAGGTGGTTGTGCAACTGAAATTGGAGAGCGCCAAAAAAAAAAAAATTGTTCTAAAATTCTATATGGTTTACAAGATAAATACATACACAAACAAAAAGGTGTCAGGGGAAAACAACGCCAAACTAAAAATTCAGGTAAGCCTAATAAAAGACCGTCTAAGAAAAGAAAAGAAAAAAAAAAATTACATGTTTTATTAGTGCTATATAGTTGTATTTATAAAGTCAGAGGTGGACAGCTGGCAGACAGTCAATAAACCTTCTAAAGACCATTTTCTGATCGGGTTTCTAAGTGGGCAATCTTTGTAGTAGCTTGATCCTAAAATGGTCCTCAAGCTACATTATTTTTACGGTTTATCCTGTGCATACACACAGCTTTTCAATTGGCGGAAATAAAAATAAATTTTTACCCTAAAATAATATTACCCAGAACCTTATGGGGGCATACCTGGTCTTTTTATTAGCAGTCTTTTTTACAACACTTGCAGTGATTTCTCTCACTGTTTTTTCATGTTTTTCATGTCGTTCTTTGTCGGTTTTCTGTTCTTTTTCAGGTTTCTCCTTTTCTATTTTCTCTTTCTCTGGTTTATCCCTCTCCAGCTTCTCCCGGTCACCTCTTTCTCTCTCCAATTTCTCCCGGTCAACTCGGTCTCTGTCCAATTTCTCCCGGTCAACTCGGTCTCTGTCCAATTTCTCCCGGTCAACTCTCTCTCTGTCCAATTTCTCCCGGTCAACTCTCTCTCTGTCAAGTCTTTCACGGTCCACTCTTTCTCTATCTAGTTTCTCACGATCAACTCTCTCTCTATCCAGTTTCTCCCGGTCTAGCTTGTCTCGATCCAATTTTTCCCTGTCCAACTTCTCCCGATCAAGTTTCTCTCGATCAAATTTTTCACGATCAAACTTCTCTCTATCCAACTTTTCTTTATCCAATTTTTCTCTGTCCATTTTCTCTCTATCCAGTTTGTCCTTTTCTGGTTTTTCTTTATCACATTTCTCTCTGTCTGTTTTCTCTTTTTCTGGCTTTTCTATTTTTTCTTTCTTCTCCTTTTTTGGTGGTGGTGGAGTAGCATACTGTTGAGCAACTTGCTGGGCAACTAACTGGGAGTTTATCCTGGGTTTCCTACAAATAAAGATACAAGAAGCGATCAACACAATGAAAGAGAAACAGTAATAACACTCTGTAAAACAATAATTCTGACATTTGAGCAATTTGGATTAACCAATTTGGCTTAAAAAAAAAAAAAAAATAACCCACAAAAACAAACAGTGGAATATTTGCATTTAGAACCCACAAATCATTTTTTATTATTACAGCGGCTCAGACCCCCATTATACTCACAATAAATGTGTTGGAATTTTAAAGCCGTAAAATTCCAACGCAGTGAGAAGATATCCTAAGAAAGTAAAGGGCTGCTATGTTCTAAGATAAAGTAGGGACTTAACAAAACTTGACAAAGCACAGAGCTACCTTTGCTCTGTCTAGGGAGGATCCCATGGGATCTTCCAGAGAACTGTGTTGTACTCTCACACATGCAAGAGTACAACATGGACATAGGTACCTGGCAGATAAAATGCCAAGAGCTGAAGAGGACTGGCAAGAAAATAACACTGCAATAGATAGTTTCAGGTAACTAAAAATCACGTTCCCTTGTACCCACACAGCCGCTGGGCACAAAGTGGAGCAGTCGCTGTCAGGGTTCTTTGTAAACTACGCAAATACACCTGACGTGACAGAGCTGCTTTAATAATTTGTCACTTTTTGAAGACTCAAGCATTCCTTTGTGTGAAGCTTAGCCTTCAAAATCCAACAAGTTGCAACAATGTCTTGAGTAGCTAAGGGTAGTTAATGACCTAAACAAAAAGGGTATTTGAGTCAAGCACTGGAGCCAACATTTCTTAGCCACTTAAGGACCGCCTGACATGTATGATGACGTGCAGTGCAGAGCTATAATGCCGGTTGACCTTTATGCATTAAAAGTACCAGCAGCGTTAAATCACTGTGGTTACCAAGGAGCCTCGGGTATCATTGGACAGGGTCCACTTCATTCAGCTGGGTTCATGATTAGTGGCCCCAGACTGACAGGGGAGCTATGTGCTGTTCCCCGAAACAATGCACGTGCGAAAAAAAACACACACAAAAATATAATAATTTGAGGAATAAGGAACTGAGGTTCCTGATAAAATGGTTAAATAAAGTGTCAAAATGTGCTTAGTTAAATAAAGAGCCTTTCTACAACAATGTACTTTTGAGAAGTGGTTTGAATTATGTGACTACTATAAAAATATATAATCTCATCATGCCAAATTTAGCATGTTTTAGCTTTAAAACTGTAATTCACTTCTTGTAATAATTGTTCTGGAACTACTAAAACATTAATTGGAATCCTGGGCATATTGGCAATTTTCACAATCAGAACAAATTAGTAATTCTATTTGGAGTTTGTTTTCTTTAGCACTTGTGTAAAAATGATTACATTTAAAACGGAGAAAATAAAACCTGTTTTAATTATTTTACTCATATTTAGTATTGTGTTATGTATACATATAGGGTATCAAAAGAAAGCCAAATATCACTTTAAAAAAAACTGACATACCATATGTATGGGTGCACTTAAACAGAAAGGGTGAAATTGCAATAGAATGAGAGCATGGCAAAAGTGTCATAAAGACAAATTTATCACGTCTCAAGAGACTTGGTCCTTAAGGGTTTAATAATTATATTATATATTTATATTTGTGGTCATGGAAATAAGCCATATTGATGTTAGACCTTATGATTAACTAAAGTCGGTTGTGGTGTACCGAAACAGATGTACAGGCTGGCCTGTAAATAAAGAGGGCAAAAAGAATATTTAACCAAGCCACTTTAAAACGTGACAAACCCTTACAATATACATGTAAACGCAATTGTATACTTAATTGGCTAATTCTAGAAAGGCTCTTTCTCTGGTTGTAAAATATATATACATATTTATATTTTGGTATATCAGGAATTCACACAAACCAAAGCCAGGCTGTGTCAAAGAGAGTCTAAAACATTTCTGTTGACACAAACATAAAGCATTACCTCTTTACGGGTCCACAGCACCAACAATTAGCCCCTACACCAGTGATGGCGAACATTTTTGAGCCCAAGCGCCCAAAGCGCAATACAAACCAACTTTTTTTCCCTCAAAGTGCCAACACGGCAATTAAACATGAATACTGAGGTTGAGAAAAGTTTAGAAAAAAACAACTCATACAGTTGTCCGAACTAATTATCTTTTGTTTTAAAAGAAGAACACAACATCTAATACACTGCTGACCCCCCTTCCACCCCCATCTAATACACTGCTGACCCTCTTCCCCCAATCTAATACACTGCTGACCCTATCTAACCCACGGCTGACACCCTCCCCACCTAATGCACCTCCCAAATCCAAAGCACAATAGGTCCTCCAGGCCCCTTTACCCCTACCTGTACTTCAAGATGCAGACAGGACAGTCTTGTCTGGGCTCTGCCTTGCAGTACAGTGATGGGTGGCGTTCTGCACACTGCATGCAAGAGGGAAGGAATGCCGCCGCTACGCTGCGCACTGTAGCGCCACCGCCGGGTATGACATCATATGCCCTATGCTGCTCATATCCCGTGGCTGCCGTATGAAAAATCTATCTGCTTTTCTGGCCATCAGCCCCAGGAGCATTAGCCACATACAAGACATTGTCCCTTAATACACAGTTCACCGTAATGTATCAAATTAACAAAGTGTATAACCTTACAGTGGAGGTATTATATTGAGACGGAGGTGGGCGAATCACTGGGTGAAATTACTTGGTTATTGACAATGCCCAGAATGGTTGTTCTGCCTAGACAAAGTAGCAGGAACATCAAACGAAGGGCTCTAAGAGATGACCATGCATAGAGCTTTGCTGGTGTTCTATGCATGGTCCTAGTTCAAGACTATTCAGCACAATGTGAGCACATGATGCACTCTGAAGGCACCATCCTGGGACAGGAACCCAAAAGTTTGAGAAAATGATTAAACGAGATTTGTTTCACTTTCAGGTCTCTAAAATATTCGTTACCCAGCATTATAGTTTTAGCTAGAAAGCAGAAGGAAATGTCTCAAGCACGAGAAATGCCACTGCTTGCTTCCACCACAAACTAAGCTGTTATAGTGAACACATTAATTTCAACTTTACTAAGAAATCACAAGCAGATTAGCAGTTTCAATGCATAAGGCGTACAGAAAAGCATACCACTAACCACCCATGTCTTCAGAATTAGGAGGAACAGTCATTATCATCCCATTGTCCCTCTTTTCTTGGAACTCCACATTTTCTTTTTTTGTAAATACAATTTTTATTGGTTTACTGTATAATCATATATTGTGGCGAGAGATCGAGACTCGCAGGACTCGCACATAAGATACTTAACTTGAAATGCAAAAGATGCAGACACGCTGGTCTGGTAACATATTGGAAAGGAAGAGACTTGCAGGTCCCGTAACGTAGATCTTATAACCATATTAACAGAGATTATCAAGCGGCCCTGTGAGCTGTTTATTGTCTCTGAGTGTAAATTTAGGAATTTGTTGTCTTGTTTGTTTTCGTTATGGTGTGTCGCAATCAGTTTGCGTATGCTAATATTGTGAGGTTGTTAGTTTGTTTGTGTTTTGTTTTTGTGTTTGTAGCATTTATATTATTGTTTGTCATTCAGTGTGGCATCACGTTTTAACTTACAAGAAAGAGGTAGGTCCATTGCATGTAAATGAGCGTCCAAATTACCAGCCACGCAGGGCTTCTATATGCAGGAAACAAACAATTCCACACATCATAAATGTCATTGAAGTGGCAACCTGCGTATAATGCAGAGCAAGACAACTTAACAGAAGTCGGCAATATGTCAGCATGTTTTGAAAATCTGTGCAATAGACTTCTACTAGCCAATGTGTCCAGATGTCTAAGTACATTTGTGAGCGTCCCTGTGCCGTGATTGTCAAGTCTTCGAATCCACGTAGCTGCTCCATTCTCTCAAACCAGGTCATTAGTGGAGAGGATGTGAGTCTTCCAGTAGAGAGGTAAAATATGTTTCACTGTGTTCAGTACCCGTATGATCAGGGATTTCTTATATTTGGCTGTTGGGGTCGTAGTGTGATGTAAGAGGAACTGTAGGTCTAAAGTGGGGTGGGTTGTCGGATAACTTTTGTAACACCCTGCTGATCGTTCTCCAGTATGGGACTACTTTCGGGCATTCCCACCATATGTGTAGAAATGTGCCCAATCTGGTGTGGCATCGCCAGCACCTGTCGCTCATTTTGTGCAAGATTTGCTGTGTTTTATACCATAGGGTCAAAACGTTGTATGCCATCTCCTGGGTTTTACTTGCCAGTGCACAGTGGTGTGTAAGGTTGCATATTTTTACCCATTGTTCTGTGAAAGTGTCTCCCGTTAATGGTTTCCCATTTTCCCATATAAGGAGGGGGGCGGTGGGGGGGACCTCAAAGACGTAAAGTACACTGTCGGGATCTGTATGGAGTGTCTGGAACAGGTACAATATGCAATGAAGGAGATTCATTTTTCTCACTGCTAAGCAGCCGTGCCAGGACAAGTGAGGCAGTTTCCATGCTTCAAGGTTTTTTTTGAAATTGTTTAGCATCAGAGTGAAGTTGAGGCTATAGAGTTGGGCGAGAACTCTGGGTATCCACGTCCCCAGGTACTTAATCACCCCATCAGACCAGTGGAAGTGGAAGCTTTAGCGCAGTACGTCGGCCCTCTCTGCCTTTAAGTTGATGTTGAGCAGATTTGATTTTGTGAGGTTAATCTTAAAGTTAGAGATCCTTCCGTAGATTTCAAATTTCCGCAACATGTTGGGGAGGATTGTATCAGGCAGGGAGACGAAGAAAATGTTGAGTCTCCTGTCACGAGTCCTCTGATATGGGGTTCTCCTGATTGCCTGCAAGAGGCCAGGGCCAAAACGAACAGCAGAGGCGAAAGTGGACAGCCTTGTCTGCTCCACTTATGGATGTGGAATGCTTCTGTGTAAGTTCTGTTAATGCAGGCCGATGGGTCGGCATACAGTTCTGTAATCCACTTATACATATTCGGTCCCACCCCCAGAGCTAGGAGCGCGCTGAACAGGAAATTCCAGCTTACTCTGTCAAAGGCCTTCTCTGCATCAGTTGAAAGCAAGAGAAGGCCTGTGTTTGTCTGCTGAGCATGGTGGATCAGGGACAGGGTCCTAGCGTTGTTGTCCCTCGCCTCCCTGTGCGGTATGAACCCCACTTAGTCTGGTTTCACAAGGAATGGCAGGTAGGGTGTCAGCCTGAATGCCAAGATCTTAGCAAAAAGCAGTTCAATAGGGATACTGGCCGGTAGTTGGCGCAGTGTTCCTTGTCCTTTCCCTCATTACGTATCAGGGTTATGTTTGCCTCAAGCATCTGGCAGGTAAGCTTCTGTCCCTGGGTCAATGAGTTGTAGGCGGACAGGAAATGTGTAGATAGGACATCTGAGAACAGTTTATAATATCGTATTGTCAGTCCCTCAGGGCCCGGGCTCTTGCAGAGTGCTAATTCCTCCATAGTCAGGGGGGCTTCCAGCACCTCAGACGCTGCCTCCGGGAGTTTCATGTGCAGATTATCGGCCAGGTAAATTCGTATGGTGTTGGTGGTCTGGGGTGTGCCTGCGGGCAAGTTCTTTGAGTACAGGTTTTTGAAGAGGTTGCGTGCTACTTCGGCAATGCGTGTTGGCATCTTCTGTGGTTGGCCCTGGGTGTCGCGTAGGTCGGTAATATACATCTTATTCAGTTTCTTATATATAAGTGCGGCAAGAAGTTTGCTGCATTCATCACTATTTATGTAGAAGAATGCTTTAGGGTGCTCAAGAGTGTTGGTTGCGTTATCGGAGGAGAGAGGATAGTTGCCCTCTCACTTCTGCTAGCTCTTCATATGTGTCTAGGTTGTGGGCAGTTTTGTGTCGAGTTTCCAAGTCCTGGATTTTATCTGTGAGGTCTCTGAACGTAGTCTCTCGGTTTTTCTACAGAGTGGCGCACCTTGCCAAGAAGAATCCCTGTATTGTGCACTTATGGGCCTCCCAGATAATATGGGCGGGTGTGTCGGCGTCAGTGTTGTGTGTGCGCGTCTTTAACCAGGGTCGTGTCAGAGAAGAGAGTTTCGTTAAGGCACCAGTGTGTGGTACGGGGCTCAAAGAGAGGGGAGGTCACAGTCATTGTGATCGGTGCATGGTCCGACCATGTCATGGCTCTTGCCGCGCATGCGCATTCGGCGGAAGGAGGAGAATCCCCAGGGCCGAGGGAACCTGGTGCTGGAGAAAGGTAAGCCTTTAACCCCTTCCTCCACATAGAGCCCGGCAGGAGGGGGACCCTGAGGGTGGGGGGGGGAGGGGACCTATTAACACTATAGTGCCAGGAAAATGAGTTTGTGTGGATTTTAGAGGAACTCCACATTTCATTGGGTATGAGTGTATGGGAAAGGTTCACCGCAAGAAAATTCATAAATATCTGTATTTTTAAAGTGATCCAGGTTCACTATTTTTAATAATCATTTTTATTATGTAAAGATAAAAGATAAGATTATATTTATTATGCAATGAATGCAACCAAGAAAAAATAAATGGGTTATTCCCAATAAGGAAAAAAAAAAAAAAAAAAAAGTTACCTGCGCCCTCTCCTTAATCCCTATGTATATTTAAACAAATGGAGGTCATTTAGTTACTCCAATGGCCACTGGAGGGAATGCCCACCTGCCAACGTCTAGGCCCGCCTGCCTATTAAGGGTTAATAAGTATATAGGGGTGTATATAAAAAAAATATATATATACCTTTCTGTCTCATTAGAGATATCTTTGCCAGAGGCTCAAGGAAGCAAGATGAAGGGTCAGTGTAGGACCCGTCTAGGGGGGTGCAGCCCAGGAGTGATGGGACTGAGCGCAGGACTTTTCTTTTTGTATTTGTATTCTCAATAAGGAATGGACGGCATACAGGATTTTTGTGGTCAGTTTGTCATGATTGTAAATTGATTTGCAAACCACAAAACATTAAAAACATACACTGTTATGATATGTTCTGATTACTGAAGGCAAACACAAACACAAGCAAGGGGTTGGGACCACTTGAAAACGTTTTGAAACTGGACCAAGAAGTGGTGCCTCGAGTCTACAGTGGTTTTGGCATTTAGACTTTAAGTAATTTGTTCTAGATATCGGACAGCATTCTGTAATGAAGTCTGTATATCAGATTTTCATCTGTGCAGAAGCAATGAAGAAAAAAAAATATAAATTAAACATTTACAGGAAACCAGGCAGCAGCTAGAGCATGGGTCGTCAACCTGGTCCCTACCGCCCACTAGTGGGCATTTCAGGATTCCAGGTGGGCAGTAGGGATTTTCTTATTTTGAGAGACTGGGCGGGCTTGCGAGCCAGCGGTACCCCTGCGACCAGGTACCGCCATCACCATTTACAGCGCGGCAAACCACCAGTGCCGCATATGGAGGGTTCCATCATGGGCCCATGCTGTCAGGGCCACCCGATGGATGTGGATTGTAAGGGGGCGCTTTAACAGTGCGACCGGGCCCCCTGTGATTACATCACCGAGCTGGGAGGAAGTGACTGCACGTCACTCCTCCAATTAACACTGAGAGCCGCGCGGGAGGAAGACCAGGGAGTCAGAGTGGGAACTCTAACTCCCATCCACCTGAGCCACCACTGGACCCCAGGGAAAGTCACCCTCCTGCATCTTAAAGGTAGGAAACAGGAGGGTGACTAAAATATTTTGTGTATGTTTGTGTATGTGCCTTTGTATGCATGTTTGTTTGTATGTATGTATGTGTCTTGTGTGCCTGCCTGTCTGTGTGTGTGTGTATGTATATATGCATGTATGTGTGTGTGCCTGTTATAGTGGGCTATAGTAAGTAATAGTAAGTGGGATACCTAGCTCAGCCTTCCTACTGGGCATTGCTATAAGGAAGGTTAAAAAAAAAAAAAAAAAAAAAAAAATAAAAAAAAAAAAAAAATTAAAAAAAAAGTGGGGATGGGAATTGAGAAAAGAGGAGGGGAGCTGACGCACAGATGAGAAATCATATTATGCGCAAACAGATAAGTTGTCTGAATATCACCGAAAGAGGAGACCTTCGTTTGTTCCTTACGGAAATCGAACCAGATTTCAAATATTTAGTCTTGCAGTATCAACCTCAAGGATCTCATTAATCACTAGTAAAGGTAATTTCAATTTACTTTATGGTTTTCTCATTAAACTTTATAAAGTTAAAAAAACATTATTAACATGCACTAAGCAGAAATAAAAAGATAAATGTACGTAAATTTTTTATTTTTTTTTTAAAACACCCTCCTTTCTAAAAAATATTCTGCACTTGCGCGAAAACTGGTGGGCGGTAAGGACATTTTTTCAACCAAAAAGATGCATTAGTGGGCGGTAGGTAGAAAAAGGTTGACTACCAATGAGCTAGAGTATGCACATTTTCGAGTAGTTCCTAAAGTATTTTCCAGCATACCACTGAGCAGGAAAGCAAAATATATTTGATGATGCTTAATGCCCACTCAAGCAAATGTTAGAAATATTTTAGTCCGCTGAACATTAAAAATAAATAAATAAAAATATACTCTGCTTTAAGTCGAATGTCAAAATAATGATTTGATTTATGCAACCAAAATCATTTAAACAATGTATCTAACAGTTCTTAAAACACACAGCCAAGTAATCACATATGACTTAACCTTCTCTCCTCACCCATGTTAACAATCTAAACAAAACCAATTTTACAGTAAACAGTGCTAGGATTTAATAAAAATGAGAGAGAAAAAAAAAGGAAATGCCTTTGAAAGGAAGCTTCTTTGGAAAATGCACCATTAAAGAAACCCTGAAAAATCACCTATAACTAGTGTTGATTTTTTTCATGAAATGCTCTATTTTCTTTTAACTTTATATTGAAGATTTACCAAATAACATCATAAATTAGTTGGGACAAACCAAAGTGCTTATTACAAGGACTGAAAGGGAGCCAAAATGGATACACCAAGCTGCAAAATGAAGAGATGCGGATTTATAAGTTATATTTTATTTTTCACACCTTACAAAAACATAATTTGTTTCACCCATTAAGGGCCGATGACGGTTTAGGGCCGTCACCGGAAACATCCCCTTGAGGACCGATGACGGTCCTGAATGGTCATAACAGTATTATGTACTTACCTGATTGCAGCTGTTCACCCAGTGGCGATCGGCGTTGCTCCCGGACCGGGGGGGGACTGCCTATAGGCAAATTAGGCCCCCGGGGCCACGTGATCACTCTTACGGAGCGGTCACATGGCCGCAATAGTTGCTGTGTGTGTATATATATATATATATATATATATATATATAGTCAAAGTGTATTTTTATATACATATAGGACTATAAAAATACTTATAATTAAATTACACACATATATAATTTATATAACTAATATATATTATAAAATATAAATAAGAATAGAAATAGAAAATGTAAAAAAAAATTTTTTTAAATGTAACTAATATATATATAAATAATTTTAATCTAACGGTATTTTGATAATATTTTTTTTATATATCACAATACACTTAGAATGAAATGATCTATATATACACAAATAAAAATAATATGAAATGTCCATATGTCCATATACAAAATTACATAAATAATTTCATAAATATGCACGTAGACTTCAAATATATAAATATGTATATATATTTATATTCTACTTGCATATTTATGCATTATTTTTACATAATTAAGTAATTTTATTGATTGCTATTTGAGGGACCTGCCTGACAACCCAGGTGGAAAGTCCAGAGAATTTAATTTGCTAGCACTTCATTTAACCCTGTAACTTTCTATGACACCCTAAAACCTATACATGGAGGGTACTGTTATACTCGGGAGACTTTGCTGAACACAAATATTAGAGTTTCAAAACAGTAAAACATATCACAGCGATGATATCGTCAGTGAAAGTGACGTTTCATTTTTCACACAGAAACGGCACTTTCACTAATGATATTGTTGCGATATGCTTTACTGTTTTGAAACACTAATATTTGCTTTCAACAAAGTCTCCTGAGTATAACAGTACCCCCCATGTAGAGGTTTTATAGTGTTTTTGAAAGTTACAGGGTCAGATATAATGCTTGATTTTTTTTACTTGTTTTTTACACATTGAAATTTGACAGATTGGTTATGTTGCCTTTGAGAGCATATGGTAGCCAAAGAATGAGAATTACCCCCATGATGGCATACCATTTGGAAAAGACGACAACCCAAGGTATTGCAAATGGGATATGTTCAGTCTTTTTTAGTAGCCACTTAGTCACAAACACTGGCCAAAAGTTAGTGTTCATAATTGTTTTTTGCTTTTTTTAAACACACAAACAGATATAAATGCTAACTTTGGCCAATGTTTGTGACTAAGTGGCTACTAAAAAAGACTAGACATAACCCATATTGAATACCCTGGGTTGACTACTTTAATTAAATAGATTAAACATTTAATTAAAGTAGTCAACCCAGGGTATTCAATGTGAGTCAGAGATTTATGACAGATAACAGTGTTACAATGTCACTATTGATACATTTCAAAAGTATATATTTTGAAACAGCAATGTCCTACTTGTACTTATAGCCCTAAAACTTGCACACACAAAAAAGCAAAAACGCAGATCAACACTGGGAGTTTTAAAACTCAGAACAACATTTTTAATCTAATTTTGCAGTTTTTATCATTAGCTTTTGTAGATAAATAAAAGATTTTTCAAGTAAAAAGTCCAAAAACATGTTTTTTTTCTTCAATTTTTCGCCATATTTTATTTATAGTAAAATATATGACATGATACAAATAATGGTATGTAAAGAAAGCCCTTCTTGTCCTGGAAAAAAAAAGAAAAACAATATAGGATTTGTATGGGAACAGTAAATGAGAGAGAGTAAAATTACAGCTAAACACAAACACCACAAAAGTGTTAAAACAGCTCTGGTCCTTAACGTACAACATGGCCAAAACAGTCCAGTCCTTAAAGGGTTAATGTATGGATAAATAAACAAAATATTAAAAATCCCAGTTAGTGACAGCTCCCTTTAAAATCAAGATTTAATTTAAAACGTCTATCATCCAAAACAAGCTAAACAAAACAAACAGGTTATGTGAATTAACAGAGGACGAGGTCATTCACAGAGCGAAGGGAACAAGAAAGTGAGTATTTGTTACCTAGGGAGTAATGTGATGCAAAGTGGAATTGTTGAGGGCTCTCTAAATTAGAGTCAGCAGTTTCCAATGCCATAAATTGAAAATGGTGTGAGGAGCAATGAATCAGGAAGATAAGCTTGGTGGCAACATTCTTTACAGACTTATTAAGTGGGACAATGGGAGTATTCAGAAGGCTGATGATAAAGGAGTTAAAAACAGGTAATGAGAATTGCATGAACAAGTGCAGTTTAATAAAGCATTCAAAAAGGGGGTGAGTATAAGCAATATTTATTTCATTTTGTTTTAAAATGGTTGCTAAACAATTAGAACAAAAACATATGTCTGGGTACACCAATTGGCTTCTTTATAACAGGCAGTCTTTTATTTGGAGTTCAAAGGATAAGACAATGTTTCAGTACTGTCTTGTGTACTTGTTAAGTTAAACAATTTTGAGACAGACTAAATGTCGGGAGAAAAATGTGGGAGCTTGGTGGGTTAGGCTATTGGAGGTTTTACTGACTTACAGCAAGATAGATGGAAGTGCAATATTAGAATGGAGAAAGATTAGATGTTCAGTTTTAGAAGTTTGTTTAAAATTTTTTTATTTTTTTTAAATGGTAGACATGGTTTAAGTTAGAAGGGGAAAGTAGGGATGCGTTCCAAGACTTCGGGCAACATATTGGAAGGACAGGTTGACAGCATAAAAAAAGGGGTTCTAAAATCCTAAAATTGGACCTGAAAAAAATAATGTCACGAAGAGTGATGGTGTAAAAAGAAAACAGAAGAGTAACGAATTGGCAGAGGATTGATAGCCATTATCACTACCCAACTTAATTATACTAATTTTAAAGGCTAAGTGAGTCAGCTCTGAAGATCTAAAGAGATCGGAACACAAGAAAATGACGTGTAATGTACAATCACAGTTGGTGTTTTAACAGACCGACCTCAGAAATCTCAAACAGATACTGTTGCAGTAGACCTTGTGAGTTCAAATACACAATACTACAGAAACTATTTGTTTTTGAAGCAGAGTAATATTAAAAAAAAAAAAAAAAAAGGAAAAGAAAGCTTGAGAGCTACACGTTTGCCTAACAATGCTCTGTCTAGACTTTAGAAACAGTTTCTTTTCTTCCTAAACGGCAATGCTTATGTTGCCAAGTATCTGTGAGTATTTATGGTCTGTCTTGTGTACAGTCGTGAAGAATAACAGTTCTTTTTAACGAAAGCATGTAATAAAGCTATTCATTTTTGGAGGAGAAAAAAAAAACACAAAACCCACCACACACAAAATATATTAAAATTTAAAAATAGTTCTGTACTTCACTTCCTTCCTGTGTGGAGTTTGTCGCTAGTCATAAAATTAGGAAGTGCCTAGGACTTCCAGACATTGTTTTATAGGGATTTAAACAAGCAGAGTAATCGAAATAAGTAATACTTATGTCTAGGAGGACAAGTGGCTTGCGGCTAATCTGCCATTCGGATCACGTTTATTTTGTACAGAAACTTCATCACAGGGCAGGCATGCACTACACAACAATAGCTCTCTGTGTGTCTCCAAGGAATTGCTGTGATTATTTTGTCTCGTGGCTGACAGAATCTCACACTTATTGATTGAAAATGTGAGAGCCAAGCAAAGATCTACCAGAATTTGATTTAAAAAACAAAACAAAAAACAAACAAACAAACAAACAAACACCAGCTTGTTCATGTGAAACCTGTATGGACAGAATCCAGAAACAGGCAAAACAATAAATCACAAAACTTAAAAGCAACAACCAAAATAACAGAAGTTAAATTATCATACATGTAAACGAGGGATTTAAGGCTGTAGTGGTGTTAGTACACTTTAATGTCAGAGAAACGCGGTCACCTCCTGATGCTCTAGGTGTGCTCATGTGTTCTTGCCATAACCACTAGAAGTTGTTATAGTTCCGGCAGTGAATCCCCCTCATTAAAAGGAGTTAAAACCATTTTTGAACAGTTTGACTTCTTACCTGATGTGTGCTGGGTGCTACTCACCCCTCCATAACCAATGCAAGAGCAGGAAGTTCCTAAGCAGTCTCCAGTGATTGGTAGTAAAGTCAGAAGGAGGTGCCTCACCCAAGGCAAAAATACAAATGGCTCAAAAACTGTTTTGACTCGTTATAAACTTACACAATCAGAACAAGGCTGTGTGACCCAGCTTTGTATGCTTTGACCGACACTAAATGTTACTGCACGACAAACCCACCCAGCCATGTTTCACACCACAGAATCCAATGTGAAAATAAAGACATCATTTTTTTGCAATTAGTTATGTCAAACTGTATAACAAACAAAAGAAAAAGTATTTTCATTACAAGAAACTTAAGTGGTGTAATGATGGTCAATGTTAGTCCCTGTGAACAGTATTCAGAGCGGCCCTGTGAACCTAGCAACTCCACACAGGAATCTTGTTAAGAGACCCAATGCTCTTGACCCTACATTTTTAATTAGCGATGTCCCGTAGTGACAGATAAGGACTAAGGACAAAGAACATCTTGAAAAATGAAGCTACAACTGCGACATTCTTCTAGGGACAAAGTGTATTCTTAAAGCTTTGGGTACAAGGTTAACACACGAACCATTCACGTACAATCGTTACGCCTGCTTCGCAAGCCGAAAAAAATGGATTGGTCACTTAGATAATACAATCATGTCTTTATAAATCAATGGTAAAGTGCAATATGGAGCAGCTGTTTTAAAGTATGCTGTTCTAGAAGACAGCTGGTTCCAAAATTAATTTGGAGAATGGAAGATTTTAGTTACGAAGAAAGGTAAAAAAAAACACAAAAACATCAACATGCCTACTTTAGAAAAAAAAAATGTAAAATCGGGGGCGATATTACAACAATATACAAATATTAACAGGGCCCGTAAAATAAATTCTCTGATAACATGTTCATTAATAGAATAGAAGAGGTCACCCATTCAGACTTGAAGAGAGACTTTATCAATGACATTGGAAGGGGTTCTTTACAGTAACAACAATAATAAAACAAATAAATTAAAAAATCCCAAGTTTTGTATAGATTGTAAGAGATAATCTACATAACTGGAAATCTCATTTAGAATAACCCTGTATCTTATTTACAGTATATACTCAAGTATAAGTCTAGTTTTTCAGCACATTTTTTGTGCTTAAAAACCCCCACTCGACTTATACTCGAGTCACTGTCTGTATTATGGCAACTTAGAGAGCCGCGGCCGTCAGAGCCATGGCAACGATCCCGCGGCAACCAGACCGCGAGACTTACAGTGGAGCTGAACGGAACGGAGGAGAAGGGAACTGACAGGAGCTGCAGGAAAGGTAAGTAAATGCTTCCTGCCGGCCCCCCCACTTCACAGCCCATGCCACTGGACCACCAGGGATTAAGACAGCCCCCCTCCCTGACCAGTTAACAAGCAGGGAGTGGGGCAAAAAAATTTTTAAATAATAAAAAAATATTAAAAAAATATTTTTTTTTAAATAATAAAAATGCCCTCCCCCCACCCAGTTCACACACACTACACAAACACACACTCTGCATTATATACACAGAGTGTGTGTATATAATGCAGAGTGTGTGTTTGTATGAGTGTGTGTGTGTGTGTGTGTGTGTGTGTGTGTGTGTGTGTGTGTATATATATAATGCAGAGTATGTGTTTGTATAAGTGTGTGTGTTTAATGCAGAGTGTGTGTTTGTATGAGTGTGTGTGTATATAATGCAGAGTGTGTGTTTGTATGAGTGTGTGTGTATAATGCAGAGTGTGTGTGTGTGTGTATATATATATATATACACATATATATATATATATATACATATACACATATACATATACACATACATATATATACACATACATACACATACATATATATACACATATATATATATATATATAATGCAGAGTATGTGTTTGTATAAGTGTGTGTGTTTAATGCAGAGTGTGTGTATATAATTATAAAAATCACAGAATTTCATAGCCCCAAGTTTTACCCTCGACTTATCCACGAGGCATAGCATATTTCACAATTGTTGGTCACAAAACTGCACTCGACTTATACATGAGATCGACTTATACACGAGTATATACGGTACATATTTCTAAACACATGTATTGCTGTTTCAAGAGAGATTAAGGTGATATTTATTGCTGAAACACAGCAGCCTCCTACGAAACATATGGTAGATAAAAAAAAAAAAAATGAGAGAGGGGGATCTGGGTCCAAAGGTACTCTTTAGTTTTGTTTTTGCTGAAGGCTCTTGCTTAAACAGAGCATTCTGTTTTAGACATAACTGCCAAATTTGAAATCATTCAGACCAGGAGACCAAGGGACATGACCTCAGCCAACCATTTAGTCCTCTTCACCTGCAGGAACTGCAAACAGTCAAAGTTACACAGTCACAATCTAACCATAATTTGTAGTTTCTAGTCTCAGGGGAAACCCCATGCTTCCAGTAACACAAAGAGATAGAATTTCACAGTCTCAATTAGGCAGTCTACAACATCAAAAACAAAACTCAAAACAAAAAACGACATACATTAACCTGAATAGTGTTTCGCATTAATAAAAAATTTTAAAAAAAAGGTGGGGTGGGGGGAGAGAGCAAAAAGAGAAATGGGGCACACATGGGGACAACTGTTGATCATCGGTCTCTTTTCAAATTACATTTAATTTCAATAATAAATGACACTATGGTTTGACAAAGGGTCCAATCACCCATTATATCACCATAACAATGTAGAATCTAGATAATTTTTAGCATTCCATTACATGGAAATATGTCTCTGTTAGAATGACCCGTTATGCAGGGAACTGCTGCCTTTAAAGGACCACTATAGTGCCAGGAAAACAAACTTGTTTTCCTGGCACTATGTTTCCTTGGGTCCCCCCCACCCTCATGGCCCCCCTCCCACTGGTCTGAAGGGGTTAAAACCCCTTCAGCCACTTACCTTTCTCCAGTGCTAAGCTCCCTCGGCCCAGATGACCTCTCCTCCAAATGCCGTCAGCGCCGAATGCGCATGCGGGGCATTCAAACCTCTCACAGAAAAGCATTACTCAATGCTTTCCTATGGATGTAAGCGCCTTCTCACTGTGATTTTCACCGTGAGAATTGCGGAAGCGGCCTCTAGTGGCGGTCACTGAGGAAGTCACCAGAGGCTGGATTAACCCTCACTGAAACATAGTAGTTTCACTGAAAATGCTATGTTTTCAGCTGCAGGGTTAAAACTAGTGGTCTGGGTACCTATAGTGGTCCTTTAATGACCACTATATCTGAAGCGAGACACTCGTTACATGAATCTGACCAGGAAACAATATGAAAAGTAGACATGTGCCATTTTGTATTAATTATTTCGTACTAAATAAAAATTTAATTGGTCAATCCGGAATTTTATCCGTTATAACAAATAAATGTGTTTTCGTCCATTGGGACGAAAACAGCACTGTGCATACGCAAAAATAAACCCCAAAAAACAAGGAGGGAGCTGGCAGCAAAACCAGCTCCCTCCTTGTCATAAATAACCATTCCTACCCCCCCGCACGAAAACCAATGGGGGTTACTATGACCCCCATATTAATAAAAGGGAGGTTAAATCCTCCAACATGCCCCTACTTGCAGCATGTCACCTAAACAAATGTAAAAGTACTAGTGACTGGACAATTATTGCTGCCCAGTCACTAGTGCAATAGGCACAGGTTAAATCCTCCAACATCCCCGTACCTGTGCCAGGTCCCTCCGTGTAGTAAGGGCATGTCGCCTAAACATTTAAAACTGAATATAAAAATCAGTATCTTATATAGAAGTGATAGAGAACTACAGTAAGAGTACGTGTAACCAAAAGTTATACCAAAACTATAACAATGTTGCAATATGAAAAAGTAGCTATTTTTTACACAAATAGCTCTAACATTTCTATATAGGATACATTTATATCCAATTTTAAGTGGCTGCTCGCTGTCATTTCAAACTAAATATAAATCAGTGCTCCTGGTTTAAGCCAACCAATCAGAGTGCTCTGACAGGTAAATGAAGAGACTGACCGGTAAGTCTCTACACATTTACCGGTCACAGCACTCTGATTGGTCGGCTTGAAATCCAACCAGAGTGCCCTGTGTCATTTTACACAGCGTTGAAAAGTTCTTTGGAATTTTCCCATGTTGTTTAATTTGACTCATAACACTGATTGGTAGCTTGCTTTCTTTTTTGAAAGCAACCAATCAGGGAGTTTATCAAACGAACGAAATGGTAATGCATTCGGGATTTGCCCTTTCGTTTAGTTTAAATTTTGTATGTAGGACTTTCGAAAAAACCTGAATTTTCATCCAAAATCGTATTCGTACGAAAACGAATGCACACGTCTAGTTAAAAGTACTTGTTTTTGAAATGGGGTAATTAAAGGGACAGTCTAGACTTAAGCACTTCAGTGTGTCTTCTGTGGGTGGTGTGGAGCAGCAGTGAGAAAGGACTTTCCATTAGAGAGAAAAACAAAAGCAAATTAGTGGGCATCCACTACTTAAAGGAACACTGCAACATTAAATTCGCAATATTAGGTTTTAACATTGGAGTGTTCCTTAACCCATTTAGATTCTAAGCTTTGAAACTTGGGTGCACGAAGGTCAAACATGGCTGCCCGACCTTCACAGGTTGTATATGATATAAGCCCAGGTTGCTGAATATGTTTTGAAGAAATGAATCCCCCCAAAAATAAAACAAGAGAAAAACCAAACATTTATACGTGGACTTGAGCGATTACCATAATAGAGGTGTACATGTGCCTTGCCATCACATATTCTGCATTGATAACTTCTGATCCTTTCCATGATACAAGATACGTGTGAGATTGCTATGTAATTGTTTAATGTGCATATTCCACTGTAAACATAGTAATTGCAATTATTTGTCACAATAGTATAATACTAGATCCTAGCGGTCATTCAAAACATTAAAGGACCACTATAGGCACCCAGACCACTTCAGCTTAATGAAGTGGTCTGGGTGCCAGGTCCATCTAGGGTTAACCCTGCCTGCTGTAAACAGAGAAACTGCAATATTTACAAATGGGTTAATTCAGCCTCTAGTGGCTGTCTCATTGACAGATGCTAGAGGCGCTTCTCACAGATTTTCACAGTGAGAAGATGCCACCATTCATAGGAAAGCATTGAGAATGCTTTCCCATGAACGGAATGAATGAATGCGCGCGCTGCTCTTGCTGCGCATTCAGCCGATGATGTCGGAAGGAGGAGTAGAGTCCCCAGTGCTGAGGGAGCCCACCGCTACAGAAAGGTAAGTGTTTAACCCCTTCCTCCTCCTCCAACCCTATGGCTCATTTAAAACATATAACTACACCTTTTTATTAATTACCTCACCCTTTTGCCTGCATTACTGTTTATGGGCAGACTGGCCTTTTACAAATAGCTCATTACTTCTCCTTAATAAGGATGAGGGTGCTCTTTGGGGTGGTTAAGCCTGGTTCTTAAGTATGACAGTGCCCACCTAAGAGAACATAATGAGGAGAGGGGAGGAAAAAAATAAAAAAATACTCTTTGTGGCTACAATCTGACAGTGCTGCTCCACTCTTTCTACTGGTTTTACTTTGCTCATGACGATCCTACTACCTTGGTGTATTCATACATATATGTACACACAGGAATTATTATAGACTAGGTCTTCCCTGTCCCATTTACCTAGATTTCCAAATTTTTTTTAGCCAGTAATGCTCAATTAATGCCCATGCCATAAAGGTTGGCACATTCCCTCAGGCATTGAAAGTGTTAAAAATTGAACATGAGTGAAAAGAGAGAAAAGGGAAATTTAACAGAATATTTCTTGTATATTTCTCCCCTCCCACCTGACCACCACTTTCTGACTATTTCATGCAATTACATTTGTGAAAAATTGTGTAGAACATATTTTCACAGCAGGGTTAAAGACCAAGTATTTATTATCATTTGTTGTTGTTCTACTGCTCCTACATAGAGCCTCTGAGGTGCAAGAAACTTCTTGGTATTCTCTCCTGTCCTCATGTGACCTTTAGCCAGCAGAGAATTTCCTGTTACAGGATCTGCTGGCTTGTCTATTGCACACTGAACAGCATCAGTAACATGTGGGCTGGCTAAGCATCCACCCTTACAGGCATCTCGTGATACAGTCTGATTGTGTATCGGCATGCACGTACAGCATCAACAACGTAGGCAAACATCATACTGATACATAAGTGGTTAAAAAGGGGAAACACTGAGGGGGGGAAAACCAGACCAGAAAAGGCTGAGTGCTTGTAAGTGACAAAACCTTAACTGGCTAAATACTAGTGATAGACAGCAGTAACCTTACAGATTACACAATATGATTATTTATAGAAAAAATACCAAAATATGAAATAAAAACTACAAGAATTCCAGGATTCCACAGGGAAGAAAACACACACAAACACAAACCTTATAATCATATATTTAGTGATAAATTTCAAAAACTACATTGTACTGCAGTATGCGTTACAGGTTTACTGCATGTATATAATTTGTTGCTACAAATCAGCAATACAAAACGAAACTGTGACATCTTAAAGTCTTTAAATGGTCTTGCATGTAATACATGTAATGAATATATATGTATATATATACATACACACACACACACACACACCATAACAAAACACTATACAAAGTATTTCCGAAAACACCCAGTTCTACAGCTTCTACAACGAGCCCTTTTCAGAAGAGAATGTGGGTGAGGAGAATGAGTAATTTCTTGCCCTTATTTTGTTTTTGGTGGAAGTACAGAGCATTTCCCACAATCACTGTAAAAACAAACAGAGGTGTTTGAAATGTGTAGTCCCACACAATAGTTAGGGGCACTATAGTCCCAAGCCAACTTTAGCTTAATGAAGTAGTTTTGGTGTATAGATCATGCCCCTGCTGTCTCACTGCTCAATTATCTGCCATTTAGGAGTTAGATCACAGCTTACTGCATGTTTATTTATTTATTTATTATTGCCATTTATATAGCGCCAACGGATTCTGTAGCGCTTTACAATATTTTGAGAGGGGGGGTGTAACAATAAATAGGACAATTACAAGAAAACTTACAGGAACAATAGGTTGAAGAGGACCCTGCTCAAACGAGCTTGCAGACTATTGGAGGTGGGGTATTTGAAACATTAGGACAATAAATATCAAGTAGGAGTGAAGCAGAGCTGGAGGAGAGAGCAAAGCACTGTCCCATAGGAGAGAGCAGGAGACAGGTATGTAAGGTAGAGATTACTCTGCATGTTAAAACAGCCTTCGTAAACACTTCCTGTAAAGAATCATCTAATGTTTACACTTTCTTTATTGCAAATTATGTTTTATTTCGAATTAGAATTTTCTATCTCCTGCTCTGTTAACAGCTTGCTAGAGCCTGCAGGAGCGTCCTATATATAATTAAAGGGCAATTTACAGAGCATGAGATAAAAAAAGGTTCTAAAGTAAGATACATCTGATTGAAGGTGAAACCATTTTGTTTTCATGTCGGCTGTGTCAGTCACAGCCAGGGAGGTGTGACTTGGGCTGCATACTAAGACACAAAAATGTTTTAATTCCTAAATGGCAGTGATTTCAGCAGTGAAACTTTATGGGCATGATCTATACACAAAAATTGCTTCATTAAGCAAGCATTGTTTTGGTGACAATAAGTCCCTTTAATTAGTAATTATATGGGGGAAAAGAGGCATTGTATCAATTTACTGAAATTAGAATTATTGCGCAAAATAACAGTTAATTTTGTCCTATTTTGCTTTACAGTGTTCTCCAGCATTCTGATAAAATATAAACAATGCTATTGAGTAGACTATCAAAGTTAGTGGGTATATAAGTTGCACATACACCAACTATACTTGTATTGACATGGGGAAGAATCATTTTGCAAGTGATGTCATTAAGCAGGGGTTTGAACTACTCCAATTTTAAGTTAGAATGTGCGTGTGTGTGTCACACCTTGCTGTCTGGGGTCTTTCCCACTTTGGCAATTGGGTAATTAGAACATTTATTTTCTAAGCGTGCAGAACCGATTAGGTTATATGCACTATACCAGGGCTGCCCAAAAGGTAGATCCCCAGATGTTGCTGAACTTCAAATCCCATGATGCTTTGCATGTATTTAGAATTCCTTTAGAATGACAAAGCTTCATGGAAGATGTAGTTTTAAAACATCTGGGGATCTACCTTTTGGGCACCTCTGCACTATACATAGACAGATTCAGACCGACCATAATCGAAACTAGGCATAATTGAACTGCACATTTACATTCTTTACAACTGAACAATTTCATAAATTCGAACCATATCAATTCGGATGTAGCAACACATTTTTGCCATGCCCAAGTCTAGCCATAAGTCACATATGAACAATATCCATCAGGAATGGCAAAAAAGCTCTGCTTGTAATTCATTGTTATACTGAAGATGAATCAATATTTGGCGTAATAGACTTCACTACAAATTCTATACATCTTTGGTTGCATATGTATCGTGCATCAGTAAAATTAAACAAGAAGTAGGTTTCCAAACCACAACTTACAGATATTTTCCATTTAAAGAAAATCGCATATCACAGTCTAACTACCCTTTCATTACCCATCCCACCTAATACTAGCAATCTCCCCATAGCTCTCTCGCTCAGCCTGTGATGAACAAGAGCCGAACTGAGACGGATCTGTGGATTACTGAAAATCCTAATGCTTATTTTCCCATGCTGGCAAAACGCAGAACTCTTGGCTGCGTGCCTGACCCAGAACACGTGTGGAATTGTTAAACTAACACAATGTGTCATCTGGTGAGGAAAACTAAAGCCCATAGTGAGGCTGCCTGCTTAACAACAGCCCAAGGGTTCGCAAAAGCACGCTTACAAACGTTTCAGATGACATTCCAGAAGAAACGTAAGCTGAAGAGATGAGGCGCAGAAGAGAATTTTGATTACGTTAATGCAAGGTGCGCATTATTCCTGTGTGCTATACAGGAGCTAGATTGAGAAGGGTTTGCAATAAATAAGTTTTAAACATATGGTTTAAATAATTAATTTCAAATGCCTGCCTAATTTGTACAAATCCAAGGCTGCAAGCAGTGAAGAGTAACTATATAATAAGTAAATAAAAAAAATAAAAAATGTTTATGCTCGCCGTGCATGCACATTAGGTCTCCAATGCTCCTCTGTGAGGAGTACTAGATTGGACCATTGGCGGAGGAGGTCATGCCTCCTCCATGATGTTGCAGGAAGTTGAGAGGTAAGCAGCACCAAATGAGTCACTGGAAACTTTACATAATTAGTTTATTTTATTATTTTTAAGGTATGGGGGTGGAGGGGGGATACATATGTAGTGCTAGGTACAAGGGAACTATAGTGTTAGGAATGCAGGTTTGTAAATGAAGGAACACAACATTTTCTTAGCTCAATTGAGTTAAGCCCTTTCTGACAGGGTCACCTCACTGAGGTGAGTGTCAACTGTTCACAAAAAAACAGTTTGACTACTTACCACTGGAGGGTGCCAGGTCACTCTTGGCACAAAAACCAATACAACAGGCTACAGTTGTTATAGGGCTTGGAATATTCTTTTAAATACTCAAGCTGAATATTATTCATCCTGCAAGAGCTATTATTGGTTAAACAAACAAATAAAAAGGGAGGTTTATTTAAATACTGCGTACAAAGTAGAGTATTTAGCACTATGAGGAAAACTAGGTTTTGTTGCCGATTAGTCACATGACCTGCAACCATTTCCTATGTCTAACAAGATCCAAATTCTGCAGAGGTTTCAAACAGAAGCAGATGAACCAGGAACAGTGAAGGAGGCAAGCAATTCAGCACATTGTGACATCAAAGGGCTGCTGCTGATTAAACTCCAGCTTCCTTTTGTTTACATCAATGTAATCTGATAAAATCTGAATGGCTTTCCTTAGAGTGAAAGAGATAAAGAGATCTAAACATCTGTAAAGAAAGCAAAATTACAATGTTATGAAAAAGGACACCTGCACTCAACTGAAAGTCTGTTTTACAATGGGAATAGCTCAAAGTTAATTGGCAGAGCACACATTGTCATTGTATCATCTCTTTAATGGTTTTAAGCACAAATTGGGGTTGACACTGTTGTTCGCACGTCACTAATCATAAGAATGCCTATGAATGTTTATGGCACTTAAACTGTTTAGGAGAGTGGTTTTCAAAGATTTTGCATTGTTTAGGGTAAATGTGTTTTATTTGCACAATTAGAGACAAGGGGTACTATGACAAGGCGTCCAAAAAAAAAAAGAAAAAAATGGGAACGTAACACTTTCTTGTAAACTGTCACCAATTTACGATGTATTGTTACAGTATATCAACAGGAGAATTGTCAACTTTGTGCTAGGTGACCATTTAACTTGTCCAATAAAACCTGGGTAAAGGTTTACTTAACCTTTACTTAAGTAAGCTTGTTTGAGCAAATTCATTTTCGCCAGCGGGAGAGACCTAATGAACATTTCCTATGGGGATTCCTGACACACTGGAAGTCCCCATACATAGCGTAAAGACGTCAAGTATAATTTAGGTGACCAAAAGTAGCCTTGAAGCCCAGAAGCCCATCTAGTGGCTGTCTGGTAGACCACCACTAGACGTGGAGTTAACCCTAGCAGGAAATGATTGCAGTTTATAAAAACTGCAATAATTACATGCTCAGGGTTAAGGGTGATGGGACATTGTACCCAAACCACTTCAATGAGCTGAAGAAGTTCAGGTGCCTACAGTGTCCCTTTAAATCTCCCTGTTTACAATATTGGGAAGCACTGCGGAATAAGTTTTCACTACATAGATGTAAATAATAAAAATATATCATCAGTATTACTATTATCAAGGGGGCAGAAAAGGCATTTAAAAAACCAAACTGATCTCTTCTGCATATTCTATTCAGGGATGCTGATTTTATTTCTTTGATACCCCTTCAGACTATTCCCCCGTGACGCTGTAAGCAATCCTGTACAGACATACTATTCCCAAAAATACTTGATCTGAAATTGACGTAAACATAAAAAAAAAAATTTAAATGCCAGCAGCGAACTTTAAGTTATAATATGCTATCAACAAGGTGTGTAAAGTTCCTCCAACTCTCACCGAGACAAACACTACACTGTGTTCCACCCAATGTGTTTCAGATGAGTAACGAAAGTGATATCAGCCTTCCTTTACTGTGGTTACAGATTTGAAGACTATTTATGTGGCAAGTGTTTTGAAAAACATTTAAAACCGTAACTACACAAATGCCTAAAAATAAAATACCAACTTCTGACATGGGGACATGAACGAAGACCGTGTGATTAATTCCCCACAGATTTTAAGAAAGTCTGCAGAATTTCTGATAGATACAATGGCTAGTTGCGTCACAACGTATGACGCGGCAAAGATGCAGCTGCTTGATGTCATAGCAAAAATCACTGTGCACACTTGCACATGCGTGCATTCCCTTCACTCTCCCCCCTCTGACAAGTGGTAAATTTTGGATCATGCGATGTTACAAGCAGAAACTGAATATGAGCACTAAAAACTCAAAATACTAAAAGGTAACAAAAAAATAAATAAATATATTTGGAAACATAAATGCCTCCCTTTTGCTTCCTGTTAGAAAGATAAAAGCTTTGGCTTATTTTTAGCCTGTGTCACTGCAGAACCATTCAAGTTCAGCTCCGTGTACTAATTTGTTGTGATTACGTGCATTTTGCTGTTTGGCTCTTAGGAAGATTACAAGGGCAAAGAGCAAGGTAATTTGACACCGCTGAAAACTCAGCATGAAAATCAGGAAGGAAGCAGCTACACTCAGGGCGATAAAACAATCACAAACATATTATACCAAAGCAACAAAACTATAAATACAATTTACTTTCTTTCAATATTCCCGTCCCCTCCCCCTTTATTATTTTCCTTTATTCTTCATGCACAGAACCAATTCCAAGGGATGACCTTTGTTCAGTTTGCCTTCCATTTTTATTAATTTTCAGTAAATGCAATAACACAAATCATCCTTTGAATTCTCACATTAAATATATCACAGAGTGTTACAATTCTTGACCACACCAAAGAGGGGCTGGTGTGCTACAATCAAATTTGCAACATTTTTTTAGAAAAATGCCTCTGAAGTAAAGCTGCAACTAATATTAAACTGTTATTTTAAGCACCATGACAACTTCACCGATTTTAAGGGCCATGTTGAACTTCCAGTGTCCAGTATGAGAGAGTGTGAGAGCGATGACCCCAAATTTAACACACCTGCTCCCCATTCACACCTGAGGCCTTGTAACACTGAGTCACATGACACCGGGGAGGGAAAATGGCTAATTGGGCCCAATTTGGATATTTCCACTTTAGGGGTATACTCAGATTTGTTGCCAACGGTTTGGACATTAACTCCTTGATGCCGTTACGGCGTTCTATGCCGTCCCCATTTAAATGGAATTTAAAGCCGTTGTGGCAACATAGAACGCCGTAATGGCTTTCTGCACCAGGAGTAAAAGTTACGTTTTTTTGCATTTTTCACACGAACGGCACTTTTACTGATGATATTATTGTTGTAATATGTTTTACGGTTTTAAAACACTTTTTTTGTGTTCAGTAAAGTTACCCAATTATAACAGTACCCCCCATGTACAGTTTTTATGGTGTTTTGGAAAGTTAAAGAGTCAAATATAAGGCTTGCATTTCATTTTTTTCACATTGAAATTTTCCAGATTGGTTATGTTGCCTTTTGAGACCGTATGGTAGCTCAGGAATAAGAATTACCCCTATGATGGAATACCATTTGCAAAAGTAGACAACCCAAGGTATTGCAAATGGGGTTTGTCCAGTCATTTTTAGTAACTAAACACTGGGCAAATATTTGTTTTTTCCACACAAACAAATATGAATGCTTACTTTGGCCAGTGTTTGTGACTAAGTGGCTACTACAAAAGACTGGAAATACCCCACTTGCAATACCTTGGGTAGTCTACTTTTGCAAATGGTATGCCATCATGGGGGTAAATCTTATTCCTGGGCTACCATACGCTCTCAAAGGTAACATTACTAATCTGGCAAATTTCAATTTGAAAAAACTGAAAACTGGAATGTGCTATATTTGACCCTTAAACTTTCCAAAACACTGTAAAAACTGTTAGTGGGGGGATACTGTTGTACTTGTGAGACTTTGCTGAATCCAAATATGTGCTTGTTTTGCAGTAAAAGCTAACAGTATTATGACATGTACAGCTAAAATGTGAGGCGGAACTACAATTTTCTTTTTTTACATTTAATTTCTCAGTTTTTTTTAAATTCTATTCATAATAAATTATGTTTCATATATAAATATTTGATATGAAATGAAAGCCCTGTTTCTCCTGAACAAACTGATATATAACAACTGTGGGTGCACTTAATATGAAAGAGGTGAATTATGGTTGAACAGACATATAGCGCAAATTCCAGTTTTTGTTTACATTTTGTTTTGATCAGAACGTGTACTATCGACTCCGTCCTGAAGGGGTTAATGGCTGTGTGCGGAGTTATTTTGAGGGGACAGCAAATTTACACTGTTATACCGGCTGTACACTTACTACTTTACATTGTAGCAGAGTGTCATTTCTTCAGTGTTGTCACATGAAAAGATAATAAAACATTTACAAAAATGTAAGGGGTGTACTTTATAATTTTTTTATATATCCACCCCCCCCCCCCACTAGAGTTTTCCTTTGATCAAGGCAAGAAAAAAACCACAAAAAAAAAACCCTTAGTGTACTATCTTAGTATATATTGTAGAATGATCGACAAAGTGCAGGAACATCTAGAAAAATACAGATTTAAAATGAAGGTATGACTTTTCCCATTTACATTATACTATGTACCACATTTTAATATTAAACAGGTGTTTATTGAGCCATGTGAAATCCATAGCTTATTATACATGAAATGTGTCGCCCCAATGCATTATGTAAACACATTGGTCCTTTCAGCCCCTATAAACACATGCATGTAATTGCTAGCTTTTTTTCTCTTTATGGAAGTATTATGGAATTATTATCAAGCTGCAGGATTTACCTCCTCTTTGCCACAGGTGCCTCATTAATCTTAGGTGGTATAATTTAGCTTTGATTAACATATATTGTTTTTAGCGTTGCAGCAGGGGACGAGGGCAGCCGCCCAAAACCCCAAGCCACACACACGGCCAAGCCCCCACTTGTTCTACTGTAAAATTTGCAGTATCAGTTTCATCATATCTGGATAGCATTTACTGAGCAGGTCAGCTGATGCACTTAGCCTGTACAAATAATGCATACATTGTGTCCAGAGAATTTCAGATTTTATCATCATGCTAAACAGCAGTTGAAAAATAGGGCTTGACAATGCCTGTTAACTAACTGTTATAAATCATGAACCTATAGAGCCAACTAAGGTTATAAGCACACAGACTATCCCAGCGAATTGGTCTGGGTGCTATGCCCTAGTCTGCATAACCCTGCAACTGAAAACATTGCTGCTATGCTAGATCTGCAATGTTTACTTTGCAGGGTTAACAAGCCTCTAGTATAGGATGCCTAAATAGGTAGGAGAACACTATACCACTAGGAACACAGGTTTGAACCCCTAGCACAATACTGTTCATTTAACATAAAACCTCACACGTTTTTTTGTTTTCTTTCTTTCTAAGTGCGAAGCAGTTGATGTTACCCACATCTGTCTTAACCAGTAAACGAATGGAATAAGATGTATAGAGGAATAAAGTTCACGACATTGGAACAAATATGGCTGCCAATGGTAAGAGAAGCATTACACAAAATTATGCTACCCTATGGACTGTGGGACAAGGAAGGTTACAGTCACCGCAGCTCTAAAACACGCTCCCTCAATCACATATATCACAGGAGGAAATCAAAGCATGTGCACAGCCTGCTACAGCCTAGACAACTCTGACAGTCTCTGAGTTCACAGTTTTCCATGAAATTAGCACTGCCAAGAGCTTTCTTGGTTACATTTTTATCTCTTTAACGTGATAGTAAAATGAATGTTTTTAACAACTTCACTAGTCTAGAACAGGCATAGGCAACCTTCAGCACTCCAGATGTTTTGGGCTATACCTCCCATGATGCTTTGCCAGCATTATGGGTGTCAGAGCATTATGGGGGATGTAGTCCAAAACATCTGGAGTGCCAAAGGTTGCCTATCCCTGGTCTAGACAGTGAAATCAAGCAGAGTTCAATGAAAGTGCAAATATAGGGTCTGTGAGGCATTGGAAAAAAAAAACTAGGAACTTAATAGAAATGCCCTTTACCTCTTCACCATCACCTAATGCTGACACTTTATAGAATTTATCATTTCCAGCAGCAGATTCTGGATACACCTTCAGGACCGAAAAATGAAAAATCACTATGAAGAGCGACAGACGGCTGTCAGCGTAAATCCCTGGTGACCGGTTAGAGGCCTAGTGTGTGAGAAAAGATCAAACAGACAACTGGATAGAAGTGTTTGTGTACAAGGCTACCGTTTTAGATTCATCAGGGGGATAGGAGTATTTGTGTGAATATCACGTTGTTTCCCAGACTGCCTGCGGGAATGTTACATCTAAAAGGCTTATTCACAGCACAAGCAACCTGGGAAGTGTTTGATTCTGTCAGATTATTGGGAAAGGGGGGGTGATAGGGAATTGAATAGGTTTTGTTTTGTTTAGCACCTTTTTTTTGGATGTAATTGTATTTCATCCGCACGAGGATACAAAAAGCTCACTGGTTACGTAACTTTGTATCAATTGCTCATTTATTTATAAGCAATGTGTTAGACAAACTTCATTTTACAACAGTGTTAAGGATCTGCACTGCCATGGGGGTTAATTACAGCATAGAAATAGGTTTTCTGGTAGATACAAAACAATTACCCCTTGACCCTCAGTATCCATAGCCTAAAAGTGAAAGGGGGCAAGTTTCATCCTCCAATTCCTTTGATTTAAATGATAATCTAATTTACATGGATTATGGATTTGCCACACACTCCTCCTCCCTTTTAGGAGTGAGAGAGGGTATGGATTATTTAAAATATCCCACATATTGCAAGAGTATATTAATTACCTGGGGATACAGAGATTACTAAAATTGATCTTTTTTTTTACCCCCAATCTTCCTTTCTTTTTCTTTCCATAAGTATCTGGTAGGCTTATTTTTTGCTGTCTATCATTGATGGATTACGTCACACACCTAGCGTGATGCACAACAGAAGGTATTATAAACTAAATTCACGTGGAAGGGAAGACCCCAACAAAGGTAATAAAAGGCATGTTTTCTATTCTCTATTCTTACAGAGGAGAAGCCAGAACAGACATAACTCCTGGGCAAGAGTTGCGGGTAGAGAAAACATTAAAAAAAAATTATACTGAAAATATAATTGATAAGTGAAAATAACGTGATGAGTTTAGGTAAGAAGAAAGAGAATTTTGCCCTGGGGAGTAGACATTCACTTCTGGTGAGAGTGACCTTTTTAAACTGTATATCTATCAAGGATTAAAATGTTAACTCCCATAATACTACCCAGGCCTTAAATGTCACTTGTCACTTCAAGCCTAGAGAAAAGTTTGACACACTTACCAGGTGTAAATGCCTACTCACCAAGACGGAATATTCACTCTCAATTGATATAGATACATTGATCTGGTTACGAACAACAGACGGAGTGGGGGGGAGGGGTCTGAAGTTAGCGTGACAGGCCCATCCACAACTCCACACTGTCGTCTCTTATAAGGTTAAAGTCCTTATGGTTTCAGTGTAACCATAACTAATTTTATCAAGGTCAGTCTTGACCCATATGTAAACCTTTATTATTTGGAAAAATTATTTCGAAGACACGCTAGAACACTCCTTTTGTGGATATAAAATTTGTGTCATCCTGTCAGATGGTGTCTCCTTTAAGGAACTCATTAAACCTGTTTCGGCTCTGCAACATACCACAAAAATAATTAGTGAGGTTACTACCATCAATTGTTAAAGGGACTCTGACACACAAGTTTCATTCACATCTATTCCCCCATTTATATGTGCAGAGATCTAGAATGCTTTTTCAGACCATGCAGGCTACAAAGTACAATAGAAAAAAAATTAGTCAACAATTTATTTTTAGAATATATAGGGACATTAACATGATTTTGATATACTATACACAATGACATCCCTAAGTGGGAATAATGGATAAAACATAAAAACATAAAAAAAAAATAAAAAAAATAAATAAACACAATTACAGATTATATGGATGGGATCTCATCAAAGTTTGGTAAAGGAAGCAAGAACGTTGTATTTGCATGTATGATGGAAGAATATGCGAATCCTATTACCCTCTATGAAGAAGTTCCAAGCAAAGTGAGAGATCTAGGAAACCATAGGTATAAGCAAGCAGAAGTTTTTCTGTCTCTGGGTGCAAGGAAACTTGTGAGCTGAGCGGACTACATGTACTAAGCATTGCACGATAAGCAAGATGAACAGACTTCATCACTGTAGATAAATACAAAGTTATCCACTTCGAGCAAAGTTACACACCTATTCTCTGCCTGAAGTGGTGGTTTTATCAGAGTCTGTACAGATGTTTAAACAGCAACTTGATGAATACTTGCAAAAACATAGTAATCAGTGATATTTTTATTAGTGGGGTTGTAGCTTCTTGATCCAAGGATCAGGGGTCAAGAAGGATTATTTCCTAATTTGTTTGCCTTCTTTTTGATCAGCAAAAATAGATGTAACTAGCACAGAAGAAATCCATTCGCCAATAGATTCACTTTGGCTAGTACCATGAATCAATCACTTTGAGCACAGCGGATCTAGCATCTGTGAATGACTGTGAAAGATGATCTACCTTGAGTGGTTTCTTTCACACACCACCCTATCTATCCCCTTCCTTCTTAGGTACCAAGCTGTGCTTTTCACATTTAAATCTACAACTCCCTAAGGTATCTGAATGTATGGAGGCCTGAAAATACAAATTACAGTTAAATATATAGTCATTTGCTTTCCGGTCCAGACAGCAAACTTTGTGCACGCTGATGAAATCTACTCCTAGGGTACTGGCACCTTTTGGCGTTCTTTTGAACCTCCCTCTTAATTAAGCTCTGCTCTCCACTGACCTGCAATCAAGCAGCATGGTCTACAACACACAGGTCGAGCTTCTAGGTCGATAAAAAGGACAGATTATTCACATGTTCACTGCAAGTAGCTGCAAAAGGGCACAATCTCACAGTTCCCCAGAGATTAAACAAAGTATATAAATATCTCTGTAAACTGTAACAGAAACTACCGGTATGTTTATATTTTTTTTTCTTCATGCAAATCATTATCTCTGCCATTTTCACACACAAAAGCTTCATACTTTGCTGCAGTCCCACATTTAAAAAAAACAAACAAACAAAAAAAACACTGAAAAAGGGTTTAAACAGGCTCCAGACAAGAGATATGCAGATTTTTGAAGTGGTTTTAAAAAGGGGGGAAACAAAAAAAATCAATTAAATGCATGCATGCTTTTATATGTACACCCGTATATTAAAGAATTTTTATTTTGTATTTCAGATATGAAATGGTATTTAAAAAAAAAAAATTTGTTTTAAATCTGCACTTTTTGTAATATGTTTAGAGTGTTCCATTAAAATGTACCTCAATTTGTAAACCTATTCACAAGACTAACTTCCACAGGATTACTTACAATGTATATCAAACCAGTATATATTTGATCATTTGAACAACAATAATAATGTTGTTAACAAGGAAATGTGCATATAGTTTGTTACTAGTTTACAAGTATCTACTGGACAGAGATTAGTCAATTTATTTTAGCCAGGCACAATCTGAAAATCAGAGAGAAAACCACTAATTTGGACTGGTTGTTGAGCCATCAACTAAACAGAAAATATATCAAAATAAAACACATGATTATACAAACACCATTATGCTGGGTTTAGTGTTTCGCATTACAGGAGACATTTATACAACGGTCATAGAACAACACAATAAGCTTCAGCAGCTTGATCCACACATGCATTTACAAACAATGAAGCCTATGCCCAGCATCTTGGATTAAGGAAACCACAATATGCTTTAAAAGACCGGAAAATAAATCTGGAGTTCTATTTTAATCAGATAAAAAAAAATATATATATATATTAACTGTTTCTTATAACATGCTAAAACCTATTTTATTTCAGTGTGCTACATGTTATGTTATTTTTTTTTTTTTTTAGATCAATACATAGAAATAGTCACCACTATTGCTTTAAAGGGAAACGGAGTTGGGGGATCACTTTTTTGACAATACAGAAGCAGCATTAATCTGAAAAAAAAAATTACTATTTGCATTTCTGACATGTAAAATATTTAGTACACTTCCTTATCTCAAGCGGAAAGCAGATAATTCCAATACAGAAAATCCAGTGTCAGATATTACCTTGACTACCATTACCTGCATAAACCAACACGGCATCAGTTTCAACTGCCTGAAAGTGAATGAAATGCTTAACAATTGACCAGGCAATTGCAAAATTCCAAAACAGGTTATGGGGCAAACTAAGAGAGCTGGAGAACTTTTCCTGTTAATTGATTGATGGAGTTCACCTGCTCTAGCAAGCAGTTTATCAGAATGTGTCCACAAGGAATAACTAGAGCCATTCGCAGATACTTAGTTACTGGCTTTAAGCAGCGGCAGCCAGTAGCTTCCAGTTGCTACTGGTGAAATTTTGTCATTGGTGAACAGTTGCTACTCGATAATAGTAACGACAGACATGTTACCAAGTAGCTGCTGGATGGTAAAAAGTAGCAACAACATTGGAAAAAAGCTCCAAGATTCTATTGCTTTAATAAAACGACAGTTGCCCAATTAGTTTCCCTCTCGTTCTATGCTGACCTCTCAGGTGAAACAGAGCCGGGGAATTGCAAAGTCCATCTCCAGAGCCAGTTGCCGCTAACCTCCCCTCTCAGTCGCACTGTACCACAGCCAGGCAACCAGCACGCCCGAATAGTGAAGCCACCTAGAAAGATCACCATACCCAAAACGGATTATCCCCATCCTACACTTTTATTGCAATAACTGGCCCTACTCTGGACCCACTAGACATAAGCAACAGAGATGGACCATGGACCAGTTACGGTCATCCCCACTAGTCTACTTATTAAAAACCCTCTACTCACGAGCCCAAGACATAGGAAGTTACAACTGTTTAATTATGTTTATGTTCTTGCCATTATATGCTCTGGATGTAACCTATTTTTTACTGTCAATGCACAATCCCACTCATGCTTGTGTGTGGAGCAAAAATAAAGAATTTTAAAAATGAAACAAAATCTAGCCAGGCAATTTGAACCCTGCGTAGCCTTTCATGGGATGAAATGTCATGTATGGCAAGTCATGTTACCCTTAACCTGTGCTCATTATACCCTATTAATTAATAGTCAATTAAAAAGAGCAAATAAATAAAAATAAAAAAACATCTTGTCTCATCTATTTTGTGCAGCTGCAATACTGAATTGTACAGTATCAAATTGTATGTGAATGTAAGTGAATGTTGTCTTTTGTGATTGTTTTACTCCTTAACTGTAAGGACTCTTAAAGGGCATTGCATGCAGGAACTGACCTATTGCTTTATTAATTTATTGTCAGATACTGCCTTTAATAATAAAAATATATATATTTTTAATTTTATTTTTTTTAAACAAACACACACACACACACCGATTTGAAGGTTCTACATTTGCAATCATTTCCAATGCTTTATTTATTTTAAGATTTTGGAATGTCCAAGCCAAAACAATTATCAGTGACTTTATAAATACCAAAGAAAAAAAAAGAAAAAATTACTTGCGCTCTTTCCACATCCCTATGTTTTTTAAACAAATGGAGGTTTTTAGTTACCGCCAATGGCCATGAGAGGGTATGCCCACCTGCCACGTCAAGGCAGACCTCTTAGGTGGGTCCTAACTAACCATTTGCCTTGCTTCTTTGAGCTTCTGGCAAAAACCTCTCTAATGAGACAGAAAGGGGTATTATTTATATACATCCCTACAAGCTTATTAACCCTTAATAGGGAATACATGGGATGGGCAGCGGCATTGTAACCTAGCTGTGTGATACAAAAGTGAATACAAATACAAAGAAACAAGTCCTGCGTTCAAACTCCCATTACTCCTGGGCGGCAGCAACGACCATAGTACACAACAGCCAAAATACCTAAGAGGTCTGCCTTGACGTGGCAGGTGGGCATACCCTCTCATGGCCATTGGAGGTAACTAAAAACCTCCATTTGTTTAAAAATACATAGGGATGTGATAAGAGCGCAGGTAACTTTTTTCTTTAGTTTTTACTATATGTATTTTGGCTGGTGTGTACTATGCTCGTTGCTGCCGCACAGGAGTAATGGGAGTTTGAGCGCAGGACTTGTTTCTTTGTATTCACTTTATAAATGCCAGCAATAATAATCAGCCAGTGTGTTCCAGTAATGTTATCACAACACTCCTGTGTAAGGGCACAATGGGCAGAGCAAGGTTCAGTTAGTGGATTGTTAGCTTAAAAGGGACACTCCAGACACCCAGACCACTTCTGCCCATTGGAGTGGTCTGGGTGCAATACCCTTAGCCCTGCAACTGTAAATATTGCAGTTTTCATACTTTTTTGTGCTATAGCGTCGCTGGACGTCCTCACGCTACGTGGGGACCTCCAGCGTCGCTGAAATCCCGATAGGATAGCATTGAAAGCATCTAATGCGCGTGCGCGGTAGGTCTCCCCCAGTCTCCGGCCGCACATGCGCAATAGGTCTCCCCCGCCGGATGAAGTCGGCGCTGTATAAAGGTAAGTCATTGAAGGAGTTTTAACCCCTTCAGCAACCTGGGATGGGAGGGAGAGGGGACCTGCAGTGCCAGGAAAACTGATTGTTTTCCTGGCACTGGAGTGTCCCTTTAATACAGCTGTTAGCTAAATTGCAGTACCCAGAAAGCTTTGCTGGGTGTCCTGTGTTGACATAAAGACGCAGAATTCCGCAAAAACTTAAAAAAAAAAATTTCAATTCAAAATCCCACATCAAAAACCTATCACAACATTATAAAATGTATGTGTGGAAAAAAACAAAACAAAACTCCTGGGTGGTATGTATATTCCTCATTCTCAGGTCCTCTATCAGAGGCCTAGGAGTTTGAGGGTTCTGCGCAGTATCTTAGCTGTTCCTAGAACTGCACTCTTCTGGACAGCGATCTCAGATGTCCCACCTGGAATCTGTGGAAGCCACTCCCCTAACTTGGGAGTCACAGCCCCGAGTGCTCCTATCACAACCGGGACTACTACTGCCTTCACTTTCCACATCCTTTCTAGTTCTTCAGTCCTCTGTATTTCTCCACTTTCTCATGGTCCTTCTTTCTGAACTTATAGTTACTGGGTATTGCCACATCTACCACGACTGCAGTCTTCCGTTACTTGTCTACCACCATGTCGTCGGGTTGGTTGGTCAGCACTTGCTTCTCTGTCTGGATCTTGAAGTCCCACAGGATCTTAGCCCTGTCATTCTCGACTACCCTTTGTGGTATTCTCCCATCTGGACTTAGGCAGGTCCAATCCATATTCTGTGCAGATGTTTCGGTACACAATCCCAGCTACTTGGTTAAGTTTTACTGTGTATGCTGTTCCTGCTAACATCTTGCATCCGGCTACTAGGTGCTGGACTGTGTCAGAGGCCTCTTTGCACAGTCTGCACTTTGGGTCTTGCCTGGTGTGGTAGACTCCAGCTTCTATTGATCTGGTGCTGAGTGCCTGCTCTTGTGCTGCTAGGATTAGTGCCTCAGTGATGTCTTTCAGTCCTGCCTTTTACAACCACATACACTATCTGCCAGTGGTACACCCTGCGGAGAGGTTTGTCTTGCCAGTGGTACACCCTATGGAGAGGTTTGTCTTTTCTGCATCCTCCATCTGTTGACATCTCAGGCATTCCCTTAGCAGTTCATCTTTGAGAGACATCTTCGTGATGTACTTGTGGATGCTCTGTTTCATCCAGGACTGTGGCCTTGACACTCATCAGGCCCTGACCTCCTTTCTTCCGGCAGGTGTCCAGTCTCTGGGTGCTGGATTTCGGGTGAAATCCTCCATTCATAGTAAGTAGTTTTCTGGTCTTGACATCCATGGTGACCAGTTCTTCTCTTGGCCAGGTTATTATTCCAGCTGGGTACCTGATGACCGGTAGGGCATATGTGCGGATGGCTTGGATCTTGTTCTTGCCATTGAGCTGGGACTTCAGGACCTGTCTGACTCTTTGGAAGTACTTGGATGTTGCTATCCTCCTTGCCTCTTCCATATGGTTGCCATGCATTTGTAGAACCCCCAGGTACTTGTAGCTGTTCTCTACATCTTCTATTTGGCCTTCTGGAACTTCAACTCCTTCTATCCTGACCATCTTCCCTCTTTTTGCCATCATCCTCCCACACTTCTCTAGAGATATAGATCGATAGACTTGTGTTTATAAAATATGTATGCTGTTACTATAACATATTTGCCACATTCTCAAATGAATATATACATACTGAACACAAACACATGTATTTAATAATGTGATGGGTTTTTGCATTAGGAAAAAAAAAATAATATCTACATACATACACACACACACACACAACAAAACCATCTCACAATTTATTTGATCCTACTGTTCCTTACCTCTACACTACATCTATTCTGCAATTTGTTTTTCCTAGATCCATAAATACATTTAAGAAGATATTTTTCCTTTTAGTTCAGTAAATCAGTAAATGTAGGCTTAGAGATATTGTTCAAATATTTCATGATCAGTGTCATTTCAAGAAAAAGTCAACTGCAACCTTATCTCTCCCTTATAAAACAAGGTCTACCTTTACCCTTAAATCATCTTCTCAGAACCTCTTGGAGAAGCTGGGCACAAATAATTTATATACACTGCTAAACTGTACCCTATAAATAATAATTATTTAGCAATAAAAATAATAAATATAAATATATATATATATATATATATATATATATATATATATATATATATAGCTGTTGCACTGAGCCGACTCTGAATAGCACTTTAAACCTATTTCAATTCTAGTGATCAATGTGTTTGGCCAGTAATTGAATAGATCTTGCCACAAAGTGTATAAAATCAAAGATGTTTTCCGATGAATCTATCAGACATTAGCTAAATTAAATTACCCTGGATCTTCTATTGCAGAAGACCGGTGGATTCCCGTAGCTCTACAAACAAAACGTCATGGTAAAGAGCAGTTCTTCAGAGGCTAATGACATGCTCGATGCCAGAGTCCTCAGGAGACAAATGACTCTGTCGGCAGATTAACTTCATCATCATGTAGCCATCCATCAGTTTAGTGCGACCTATATAAGCATCCCTGAATAAAATGCGTTAAGCCAGCTTATTAGCCTATGCTCAAAGGACATAAAAAAAAAAAAAAAAGGGAAAAAAAAGAAAAAGAAAAACAACCTTATGCTGTAATATCTAACCTTGGTAACCTAGAGAGTTTATGAAAGGTCTTATGGTGATTGTAACGGATCACCTGGCACCCCGACTGGGTACCTCCGTTGAAGGATGCTCCTAGTGCTTCCTGAGGGCTCCAAGCACTCCAGCCGACACCATAACCACTGTAGACTCCTTCAGAGAGCAAGACAGGAACAAGCTCTTACTAGAGCTTAGTAGTGATATAGCATTGACTAGCATAGCAATCCCTTGTAGCAGATTCCCCCAATAAGAGACGACACTCCAAATTGAGGGTGAAGTAGAACTCAAGCTTTTAATCAAACACTCTGCTTTTATGCACATTTTACACACACAGTACTGCCCACAGGGTTTTGCAGAACAACCAATCAATACGTACAATACACTCAGACACTCCACACAAAATCCTCCCCCCTGCCTGTGATATAATTACTGAACACAATGTCTAATGTAATTATCACAGGCAGGAAAATACACAGTTTTACACAATATTCATAACTCTAAAAGTATACATCACATTCACATGAAACTTACATTTTCAGCATACTCCAAATACAAACATACATCAAAATCATACAAATTGGTCCAGTGGGACAAAAGTTAGTTGGAAGTCCCTTTGTGACCGTCTGCAAGCATGGCTTGGGTGTGGTAATCCAATTACCTCTAGCATACAGAAAATAGCTCTATTCACAACAACAGTAAAAACACATAAAACACATAAAATAACACATAATTCCTATTATACTTAACAGAACCCCCACATTCATCTGAGCGCTCACTATATCCGAACAGCGCTCAGATACCACAAACACAGTCAAATCGCCATGGGGTTAAACCATAGCAACAAGTTCCAACTGGTCTGGCAGTGTCCCTGGGACAACGCCCTGCTGGAAAACAATAGACAAGAAACAGGGGAGGGGCACACCTTCTCATGTATTCAAAGGGGCAGAAAAAGTGTTTCAACATGGGGCCATAGTTCAGAGGGAGCATGCAAGCAACCAGGCTCCTCCAATGCCCAGTGGCGGGGTTGGTACCGTCACAGGGAAAATCAAGCATTTCAACATGGGGCCATAGTCCCAGGGCAGGAGGCTGGCAATCAGTCTTCTCCAATGCCCAGTGGCGAGGCTGGTTCCGCCACAGTGATCAGTATCAGCAAGCCTAAAGGATAAAGGCTGGCAGAGCTACACTGGAAATTTACTTCATAAACATCTAGGAGCCAAAGTTAGCCCCCAGTGACCTACAGAAGGATATCCTCAAGTTTTATATGATCATTCTATGAATAGAGTAAAGGAATACTTCAAGCACCATAGCCAAACTATAGTGGTTTTGGTGTCCTGGCACTCACCCCACTGTAAGTAATCTGTTACCTGGTCTGCTGTGTGCCAACCACCACCTCTTCTTAAGAGAGTAGCTTGGAGAGTTCCTTTAAATGAAAACTATTTTAATAGAATAACCCTTTCATCAAGTGTTCAAAAGGAAATAGATTTTTTTGTTTTTATTAATGAAGTACATGGAAAAGAAAAGGAAAGTTACATCTATCCCTACCTTTTTTTTAAGACAGGGCTTTTCAGCCATATACATACACACACACACACACACACACACACACACACACACACACACACACACACACTTCACTCCCTGCACCAATGCAGATCATAGAGACTTTCGGTTTTCAAACATTGTCTGACCCAAGAAAATGCTTCCATACACTAAACTGGATATAAAAGATTTTTATACCAACATGCCTGGCCTTCATTTCATTGAACTGACATTAGAAGTAGCGTCTTCGGAATGTTTGGCAATAGCACCATTATTGTTGCCGGAGTGTGCCATCCTTTGCATCGAATAACTTGCATAATATGTGCCAACACAACCAAGCTGGAAGTTTTTAACGCTAACTATTTCGGTCTTCATTTTGAAAGGCAGTTGTTAATGTACTGGTACTCACTGCTCAGTGAAAGGCCCAATAGTAAGAGTTTTGTCTTATCTGAGAAACTTGCACTTAAGGACGTTCCACAGTCCATTGACTATAGTGTAGCTCTATCACATTGAATATCCAGATGACAGAAACTACCTGCATTAAAGAATCAAATCTTTCATTGTGGAACTTTATTCAAATAAAGCCAACAGAGTGATCTCACATCAGGTAAGCTCTCCAAGCAGTCAAATTGCTCTAGAAACCGTGCAAAACCCATTAGAGACTCTTACCAAAAAAAAAAAAAAAAAATGTATACATATACATTTGACTAAAAAAATTAAAATGCAATTTTCAAAGCTACGTTGCTTTTATTTACTATGAAATTCGTATTATTCTGTGTTACAAACGAACCAGTTAGCAATTTTTTGGCAACACTGCTAAAACTAAATGTATAGCACAGAGCAGTCCATCGAGAAAGATAGAGATATATATATATATACACGCTACGCTGCAGCCTATGTTGGTGCTGTATGTTTTTGCTAATCTCTTGAAAAAGGCAATACAATAGGGATGTACTCTTCCCAAGCATCTGAAATAATTAACATAAAAAGTACCTCCCCTTACCAGGTATAAGAGACCCAACCAGCCCAGGGACCTCAGTACGTACCAAGAACACCTCAGTGAATCCATAGAACACCCAAATATAATATATAAACATAAAGGGAGGGAGTGATTTAAATCTAAATTAAGGAAAAAGGAATTTACGGTGAGTAAAATTACAGTTTTTCCTGACATATGGTGGCAGTACAATAGGGATATATCGAGATCCCATACTAAGGGCGGGAAGTTAGGCAATAACAGCTTGTAACACCTTGTGCCCAAAATCAGCGTCAGAGGCAGAGAATACGTCTAGCCTGTAATGCTTGACAAAAAAAAAAGTGTTGAAAGAAGACTAGGTAGCCACCTTGAATATATCTTCCGGAGAGGCACACGCTTTTTCGGCCCAAGAGGCAGCCATGGCTCTAGTAGAATGTGCTTTCAAGGAGGCAGGCAGAAGTAGATTCGAGGAAGAATAAGCCAATTTAATAGTATCCACCAACCATCTAGCTAAAGTGGCCTTGGGGGCCACTTGGCCTTTAAATTTTCCAAAGAAATTCACAATAGATGATCAGTCATCCTATATGTAGAGGAGCAGTCCAAGTAGATTTTCAGAGACCTACCCACATCTAGTTGGCTCCAATCAAATTTCCAATCTCTCATAGATGGACCATTAAAGGAAGGAAGAAAAATAGGTTGGTTTAAAAACTTGGAGATGACTTTCGGAAGAAAGGAAGGCTTAGGGTACATAACCACTTTATCCGGAAGAAGTTTTGTAAACGCAGGAGAGGAAGAAAGGGCCTGGAGTTCCCCTATCCTCTTAGCCGAAGTAATGGCCACCAAAAACACGGTTTTCAGGGACAGATTCTTCAATGAAGCTTCTTCCAAAGGTTTGAAAGGCTCAGTACACAGAGATTTCAAAACTAAAAAGACAAATCCCAAGAGGGAAAACAAGTCTAACAGCTTTTAAAAAAAAAAAATCTAACGAGAGGATCAGAAGCCCAATTTTTTTTACCAAGAAATGACAGAGCGGAAACTTGGACTTTGAGGGCAGACAGACTAAAACCTTGAGCAAGACCATCTTGCAATAAATGAAGGATAGGATCAGTAGAAGGAGAGGATCCTATGCAACGATGAGATATGCACCAGTTAAGAAATCTCGTCCAAATTTTTAAGTAGATAGAAGAAGTAGAGCTTCTGGTAGAATTTAACAGTAACTGAAACCTCTCTTCTTTAATGCCCCTATTATGCAGAATTAGCCGTGCAGCAGCCAAGCCGTCAACCTGAACATGTTCAATACTTCTACTGGAATTCCCTTATTTTCCAGAAGATCCGGTGTTACCGGGAGAATCCAGTACTTTAACCCCTTAAGGGCCAAACTTCTGGAATAAAAGGGAATCATGACAGGCCACACGTCATGTGTCCTTAAGGGGTTAAAGCCATCTTCTTTAAAACCGAGAACCAGCTGCGGTTTGGCCAGTACGGTATTATGGCCAGAATACGAGCTTGATCTGATGTTACCTTTTGCAGAATATTTGGGACAAGGCTCACTGGGGGAAAAATGTAAGCAAGGGGAAACTCCCACCAGATCGAAAGACCATCTATTACCAGCGGCTTGTCTACCTTGAAGAGGGAGGCAAACGATCTTACTTTTTCATTTGATCTTCTTGCCATAAGGTCTATGACTGGCAGACCGAATCTCTTCACCAGATGAGCGAAAATTTCTGTATTGAGAGACCACTTGTTCTGGGACCATTTTGATCTGCTTAAATCGTCCGCTACCACGTTGTCTACTCCTCGAATGTGAATGGCGGAAATGTAGTCTAGAAGACTGAGCCCAGGACATAATCCGTGAGCAAAGGAAATACAATTTTTTTACGCTTGTACCGCCTTGTTTCTTTAGGTAGGAGACTGTAGTCTGATTGTCCGACTGGATCTTTACAGCTTTTCCTATAATGAAATCCTTGAACTGCTGAAAAGCATAGAGAACTGCCAACAACTCCCTGAAATTTGAAGACTCCTTTGTTTCCTTTTTCGACCAAACACCTTGTCTTAAGTGATACAGGAGGTGAGCTCCCCTACCTGTATTTGAAGCGTCTGTAGAAATCACGATCCAAGATTTTTGACGAAAAGACAGGCCTTCTGTAATGAATTTTTCCCCTAGCCACCAAGAGATCTTTTCTTTTGTATGATCTGATATACTCATTAAAGCATCCAAGTCTTCTTCCTTCTTTGACCATTGGACAAGAATGTCCACTCTGGCCCATTTTATTGCCGGAATTGTAGAGGTTAGATGACGTAAAACCTGCATGGCTTTCCTCACCGAACATTCTGACATCCAAGAAGGTTTTTTTATTAAAATCTTTATCTTTTTTCTCTTGTCTCTTGTCAGATGAACAGACAGAGACTCAGACTTGATCAAAAACCCTAGAAACAGGATAGACCTCGTAGGGGTAAGGTGGGATTTTTCTAGGTTGATAATCCAACCATGTTCTTCCAGGATTTCTAGCGTATAGGCCACATCTGACTCTAGAGCGCTTCTTGAATCTGCCTTTATTAACCAGTCGTCCAAGTAAGGTACTACTGTGATTCCTTGCATCCTTAAAAAAAGCTGTGACCGGTGTGAGGACCTTTGTAAAAATCCTGGGTGCTGAAGCTAGCCCGAATGGAAGGGCTTTGAATTGGAAACGATGGACCTTTTTCCCTTTCCTTATAGCAAACCTCAGGTATTTTCTTGATTTCACATCCATAGGAATATGGAGGTAGGCATCCTTTAGATCCAAAGTTGCCATGAAATCTCTTTTTCAAAGGATATGGGTGACAGACGCTATAGTCTCCATTCTGAAATGTTGGTAAGGAATGAGTTTGTTCAGGTTTTTTAGATCCAAGATTGGACGAAAAGACATGTCAGGTTTTGGGACTAGGAACAACCTTGATATACTTGAGAAGGTGGAATCCTTTCTAACACACCTTTTATTAATAGGGAGACCGTGGCAGAAAAAAGGGCTTGGTTTTTTTTAACTTCGACCGGTAGGAGGAGACAAGGAAACACGGTCTTGGAACATCTAAGAATTTTATTCAGTATCTATTTTGCACCAGATTCAGAATCCATGGATTTGTAGTGGTCTCCCTCCATCTGTGCAAAAAACCTTGCAACCTTCTGCCCACTCTGATGGCGTCAGAAATGTTTGTTTCTGTCAGACTTAGGGTATTTTTGTGTGTCAAATCTTGGATTTTTTCTTTGTTGGCGAAAAAACCTGCGTTTTTCTTGAAAACCCCTTCAGTTTTTGAACTGGAAATTTCTATACCTGGGTTTCCAGGCATATTTCCTGTCTTGAGGCAGGGCCTTCTTGGTTTCCGACATTTGTCAGATTAACTCTTCTAATGAAGAACCAAACAACCTTTTCTTCTCCAAAGGCAGTTCACATAATGCAGATTTTGATGCATTGTCTGCTGTCCAGGCTTTAAGCCACAGTACCCTTCGGGCCACAGATGTTAAACGCATGACACGAGCCGAAAGCTTTATCACCTCCGTGACAGGAGGGAAAGACCTTTGTCTTGGTTATCACCCAGACCATATTCCAAAGTGTTAAGCCAAAGATTCTGAGCTCTCACCACTGAAGCCCTGGCTAATGCTGCTTTAGCCTGGAAACCTGCAGCGTGATAAGCCCTTCTGCTGGAAGTTTCAGCCCTCTTATCCATAGGGTCTTTCAGACCAGAAACTTCACCAATAGGTATGGTAGTTTTTTTAGACAATTGAGCCACTTGTTCATCAACCACCGGCAATTCTTCCCATTTATCTTCCTCTTCTATTTTAACAATACTTTTAAAGTGTCTGGAGACAAAAGCCCCTTTCTCAGGGTTCTTCCATTCTCTGAATATTAAATCCAGCATTTTTAGTTGGACTGGCAGTGTTTTACCCTTGGATTTATCTACCGTTCATCAGAAAGGATAACATTAACCTCTTTAATAAATTTTATCAACTCATCATGAGGAAATCCAACCTCAGAAATAGAAGTCGCTAGATAATTCTGAATAAGAAAAAGAACATTCACCCGAGGATAGTTCTGAACTAGATGAGTTCTCTTCCTTTTAGACTTCTGTTTAGTAGCTTTTACAGGAGAAGTGTGAGCAGGATCTTTAAAAAAGACTCAAAAGTTTGGGTCAGATTATCCTGAAACCAAGACAAAAAGGATTTCATCTCTTGTTGCTTGGATTTTTCTAGCGTTAAGGAAGAGCAAACATTACAGACTTTCCTTTTAAAACTATCTGGTAAAGGAGTAGAGCATTCACTACAACAAAGATGTTTAGTTTTGGAACTGGCTTTTTTAAAAGCAGGTGTGGGCACTTTGTCTTTATCCATATTATCAGTAGAGACAGGACTAGACATATCTGTAATACATAAGCAATAAATCATTTTGTAGAAACAATTTAAAAAAAAATATGAAGAGTTTTAAAGATGAGAGTCTAAACAATCATACCTCTAAAACCTCTGACCCGTGTGGGAAGGCTGGTGACAAGGGAAACCTTCACTGCCGAGTATCCATGCTGACAGGAAGATCTGCACAGCATAAATAGGCAGATCCCCTTTAAATTTGGCACCATTTCGGGGAGTTCAGACCGCGCATGCGCAATAGCGCGGTCGGAACTCCGGTGGAACACAAACCCACCCGGGCGTGCGTTCCACCGCCGTGCGCATGCGTCTTCAACGGGCAATGATTTGCCGGTGACTGCACTCGGCATAAAAGCAGGCTTACATACCTGCTCCGTAATCTGCAGGATGTTTTCTGGCCATTCAGCTCTCCACCTGGGAGGCTATGCCTCACCATCCATATTCCAGATGCCATCTGTTCCTGTTGGAACAAGAAAGAGAACTGAGGTCCCTGGGCTGGTTGGGTCTCTTATACCAAGTAAGGGGAGGTACTTTTTATGTTAATTATTTATTTCAGATGCTTGTCCCAAGGGAAGAGTACATCCCTATTGTACTGCCACTATATGTCAGAAAAATAATGGTTTTCTTCTTCTCATCTAACATTGCTAGGACTGTGCCATCATGTGTGCTCAAAGAGCCAGATCATGGCTTCTCTGAGAATTACCCATGCAGAGGTCAGTACAATGCAATTTTAGACATGCTGAAATCATGGAAGAAGGGCCTGTAGTGAATGAACTCCTAATTATATAAATATTAGGTTTTTAGAGAAAAGAACCAATATCATCCGAGTGAGGTAGAAGTGGTCCTGCACAAAAAGTCCCCAGAGCATCCAGCATGGAAAAATATGTACTTTTTGTAATTTTGCCTTAGAATTGCCAAGAATAATTATAATAAAAATTATATATGCTTTTTTTGGCCGAGGTCTGGACTATGTGTAGAGAGACACCATTAGTATTCTGCTCGGTAGTTGGGAAAATTACAGTTCAAATTAGAAAGGACTTTATTTGATTATATCTATTAGATGAATATGTACTGTCTTATGTTATCTGCCTTGCATTCCATTACTCTAAATATAACAGTGCAAACAATGGCATTGCCTCCCCCACCCCCCTTCTAGACTGCTCTTTCAACTCAAACGGCTGCATAATGTTCTACAACCTGCCCACCAACCCATCTCGGATTATGCTTGGACTAATGTGTTGACCAAGTGTTTAACAAGATGATATTGACCAAAAAAATAGAATACCTTTCAGGGTGTGATTTGTGGCCTAGTGGTGCTATGGGGCTCTTTTGTTCTTACTACTTCCTATCCCCATACCTTTCCTAACAGGTAATTCTAGGAATATCGATTGTGCCAATGTAAGACTGTGCTTTGCACGGTTTTCAGTACCATGATGAAATGATCAGATCACTGCATTACATAACTATCTGCTCTTCAAAGAATTAGCAGAATTAATGTATAATAATTCTAGAGTACTTCAGAAGCACTTTACACATGCTAATATTAAAATAAAACAAATTGAGAGTATTTTCTGACCAATCAGGATGGACAAAACTATAATCCTTCCCATGGGTTCACCAGGGACTCCAAGCCCTCCAAGCAGTGAGTGAACATACAGGAGACTGTGGATGAAGAACAAATGTGGGGCAAAGTTCTAGAAGTTGAACAATTACCTTGGAAACCAAATAAATGCTCATGTCAATTACCTGTTTAAGAACCTTGGCCCAGATCAATTCTATATACATAACTCACAGCATGTAATACCAGTGATAATGTAAAAAATGCAGCCAACACACTTAGGAATCAGAGACCTTTGGCAGGCTAGAGCCTGCGGATTAGGACTCCCAATATGCTCAACCAGCATGGTAAGTTTCACACTCCACCCAATTTATACTTAAACTTTTACACTGATCAGCAGGCCCACCGTTCATGATGTAAACAACGTCATCCTGCACCCAGTTAAATCATTTTAAAGCGAAATCAATTCATTTGAACTTAGGTGCAAGTAAAAAAAAAAAAAAAATACAGATAAAATATAAACAGAAATACCATAATACAATATGAAAAGTGGCTTTTTGCACAAGATGTTAATCCGTTAAATATGTGAATTAATAGAGGAAATGGTTGGAAAGATAAAATAAAATTAAAACGGTGCTTAAGTTATAACTCCCATCACTGTCAGCCATTTAATAGACTTGATTGGGATTAGAACCACATTAACAGCTATAAGAGAAGGGGTCACAGGTTGCATAGTTTTTGAATAAAGTTTAAAGACTTTGTCTTTATTCAACTTCAACAATACATCACCTCCTGTGAAATACAATTCATTCACCTTACTTGCCCTTGGGAAACAGTGGTCAATTCTCAGATCATAGCAACGGAGGGCAGCTAAGACTTTCCACATACTTCAGTGCATTTTTCCCCCTTTTTACTAAAGGGTTATATGGTTAAACCGCAAATGAGGCAAAAAATAAATACAAGAGAAGACAGAACAAAGAGATTGGATTTGGAATTTTTTTCCTATTTTTTATCATCATACAGGAAATATTCATAGGAAACAGCCTTAACCACTGAGGATACTTGTAAACAGATATAGGGCTAGCTCGTGGGAACAACAGCTGTACAGGCTCATTTCACATGCACACTCAATTTCCATGGTACTTTTCATCACTTTGTTCTCCTTTCCTCAACCCTGCAATTTGTTGTTCAGCTTAATCTAGAACCAGTGAAAGATCAAGTGAAGTGGCCCAAGATCAGATTTACACGTGTAAAAAAGCGCATACATACAAATATACATTATATATATATACACACACACACACACACACACACACACACATATGCCATAGTCAGACATGGAGAATGCATTGCAACAGAAAGGCATGATTTGAGCTATACATTAATATTTATATAGTGCAGGATTGGGATAGGGCTAGTCAAAGAATCATGCGGTATAAAACTGGTGACATTCCCAGACAGCCCGAGGGCCAATGAAAATGCTTCTGGTGCCTTAATTCATGCGCCTTTAGTTGCACTAAATCATGAATATACATAAGAGGTCATATAATTATGGGGAGGTCAAACAGACACGAGCCAAGAGTTTAGCAAACACCGGTTTAATTTATAAACAATGATTGGTTGATACAATGGTTTAACACAAATTATGTGGATTAATTCCCTATGGCAATGAAACATAGCAGGACTGTAACTGCACTGAGTTATGCAAGATGTTTAGGAATTTTCACACGAACAAAGCAACTACAAAATGATTTCTGCAAAACTACCAATGTAAAATAATTGTCCAACACATTTGTTAACATTAATAAAGAGAAATGCATTTATTTTTTGTGTGAAACTTAACTATTACAACAACTACAGTTAAAAAAAAGATTTATGCTGTAATCCTACACAAAAATGGTATTTGTGATATTAGTTGTATAAGAGGTATGTAACCTTTTTAAATCTAACTATAGCTAAAAACGAATTGTAAATTATTGTTCAAAAAGAAAAAAAAAAAACACATGAAAACATAAGAAAGAAAAATAAAGTGACTCTGACCTCTACAGCATGCTTAAGTAAGATGCCTGTATTGCCCTTGACCCCCTCCCCTCCCCCCCAACCAACTGTAAGGAGTCAAATTGATTAACAACGGTTTAACTTCTTACCTCAGTCCACTGGATGTGCACCCTACCTCCGTTACTGTTCAATGAGAGCCAGAAGGTCACTCCACTGACCCAAGTCCAGCAGCTAAGCTCACAGGAGCCATAAGAATTGCATGAGCAAGAGTGTCTGGCTCTAACTCAGCAGTATAGTGGAGGTTGGGAACTGTGCGGGGCTGACACTGGCTAACATGTCAAACCATTCTTAAACATTTTGAACAGCACCTACCACCCACACAAGTGTGCAAGGAATCTGGTTCCACCCAAACCAATATATATTGAGGAAAGTATGCAAATAAAATCCAGAACTTCCTTTTGAAAGTAGTGTCCCTTTATTCAGGTGCCCAAAATGTACAATAGCAACAGTCTTCATCAAGCTTGATAAAGACCGTTGCAGCGGTCACAATATTGCTCTTAACAAATTTGCTTTTTCTAAGTTATGCCACCCAGCGTGACAACGCTGAATGGTGAGAATCACTTCACAAGCGTTGTAGAGTCCCAGAACTTCACCATGAGATGCTTTAGACTGGACCAAGACCATCATCATAGATCTTACATCAGGCATACAGACTTCCAAGGCAAGGCCAGGATAGCACATGATTAAAGGTAGATCGGTTTGGGGGGCGTGGCTTAACGCTCGGCGCGAACGGACGCATGTGAGGCGAGCTCCGTTCTGTTTTGGCCTAAACAGCGACATTACCAGCGACAGTGACCAGCACTAACCTCCAAACCAAGCCTCAAGCATGGCACAACCCAAAGGGAAGAAGATCCCCGACAAAGCCGAAAAAAACGCTTTTTTCTCCGCCCGCAATCCGCCACCTAAGGCCCAAGGCACAGGAGAGTACAGCCAAGATGGCGACGACACGCTGCCGCTGCAGGAATCCCCTGGGGGTAGAGATTTGCCGGTCACACAGAACATACTCCAGGCCTGCCTAGGAGAAATGTCTGACAAACTGCTACACAGCCTCAACAAGTCCATCTCAGACCTGAGAAGGGACGTGCAGGAGCTGGGTGATAGAACAGCCCGCATGGAGAACCGCATGGGCGAGTACGCAGACGCACACAATGACATGGCAGACCATGTCCACAACCTGGAACAGGCGCTGGAATCCTGCCAATATAAAATCATGGACCTAGAAGATAGGTCAAGGAGACAGAATATACGGATCAGGGGGATCCCTGAGACGGTGAAGCAGCCCGAAATAGCGGCATACCTCACGGCTTACTTCAAAACATTAGCCCCAGACCTCCCAGCAGATGTCTTGCTCTTGGACAGGGCGCACAGAGTCGCTAAACCAAGCTTTCTCCCAGCTGAAGCGCCAAGGGATGTACTGACGCACCTTCACTATTATCATGCGAAAGAAGCACTGATGAGAGCGTCCAGGCTCCGCAAAGACCTTCCAGCCCAATACAACACCATTCAACTATATGCAGATCTCTCTGCCCAGACCTTGAAAAAAAGAAAGGAGTATAAAGAAATAACTGATGCCCTCCGTTCCCATGAGGTGCCCTACCGCTGGGGCCACCCAGTGCGTCTCCTCATACATAAAAATGGAGCTATGCACGTTATCACCTCTCTGGCGGATGGACGGAAAACACTGCAGAAATGGGGTATACAACCCCAGAACCAAGCAAGAAGCGACAACGACCCACAACCGAGTAAGCTTACAGCCGACTGGAAAAGAGTACGTAACTAAAGCCCTGAGGCCCTGACGGAGGAGCACACACTTGCAACACATTCAGCAGCAAAGATGGCGTGAGATGCCATACGCTACCTCCAATAACCACGACTAACAGAAGCGGGACTGTTTAAAGGCCACGAAGAAGGACTATTGATTTCAAGCAGGTGACTATGGCACTATAACTCCCCATGCTGCCCTTGCAACACTGGCAGCGCCCCATGCGTCAACAAAACACATTCACTTGCAACACACACACTGCATGCACACTGGAGGCTAACAACACACAACACGTGCCAATCTCAGGGACAATAAAGCGACACAAAATGACACACTACGCTGCCACGGGAACTTTTAGAGCCGTAGGCTCAGGCAGAAGCACACTCACAGCTGCAGCCTGCGGGGAGGCAAACAGCCTCAGCATCCTTGGAAGCAATCACCAGAAGGCTGCAGGGGACCCCCCCAGAGGATGACGCAACACAGCTCAGGGGAAGTCGCCACGCTCGGGGGAGCTGGGGCAGCGGGAAGGCACCATGGGGAAGGGTAATTGTGAATATGATTTAATGCATTGTACACGCCTTGAATATCTGAACAATTTGTGGGACACAGTTGCAAGTCTAGCTCACATGAGAATAGGACAACCCCATTCAGAGCGGGGGGGAGCGGGGGGAGCGGGGAGGCATCACGGAGAATGGTAATATTGTTCCAAGTGTCACAATGGGATTGTTTCAGGCATTGAATAATGTATGAGGCATAGTTGCCAATTCAGAGTATATGTGAATGGGACAGCCCGTTCAGGGCCCGGAGGGAGCGGGATTGTACCACGGGAGACGATAATGGTGCCTCTTATGTATTGCAATATGTTTGGTTTGGATGTTTGCATAATATGTGGGGGACAGTTGCAAATCAAGCGTATAGGCCAATGGGATAGCCCCGACACATACAACGCCCTCCCCTCCACGAGGCCCCCAAGGAGAAGTAACTCCACCGGGGGACAGAAGAGGCGCCCACTGAACCGCCCCGCCACAACTAGACCATAGCGTGACCCTCCCGACCTCCTACACACCTTAGGCGACCGAGCCAATGCGTCACGCCAGGTAGCAACCACAGTCATGTACCGCCAACCTATGCCCCCTACTGTCCTGGACCCCCCCCCCGTCGGCAAGAGCCCCAAGCTGAAACTTAACACAATACAAAAAAAAAAAAAACCCAATGTTGAAGCATGCAGCGTGAACCCAAGGGACAACCGCAGCCCCAAGTTACTGTACCCTACCGCAAAGTCGACAGCCGCAAAGAGGCACCCCACTGGCCAACCGCCGGTCACAACGGACTGACACAGGCCAATCTTCCTACTGTTCTTTTCTTCACACCAACCACGCTCTCATGGTACCGCTAGCCGGAACCAAAGCCCGCCAAAGGGCTATAGTTTTTACCCCCCCCAAGTTCATACCCTCACAGTATGACCCCCCTACTCCCTTCCCCCCCTCTCCCCCCTCGACACTACTCCAAGAGACAGATGCACCCATAGAACAAGAAGGTGACGTCCACCTGCATAAAATGACAACCCCTGGGCCCACCAAAAGCCAGGCGCAATTCGCCATCACCACCACTAACCACACAACTCAGGCCCACACTACTGCCCAGCATTGTGGGAACAAATCCAATGCACTATCAGCCACAAGTTCAGCCTACCCCATAAGTAGATCACATAAACGAATCCTAGCGCTTCACGACACTGACCTATAGTATGAAAATACAAAGCTATAATGTTAGAGGGTTAAATACCCCATATAAGCGACATTGCCTCTTTCGAAATCTCAAGAGAGATCAGCCTGACATAATCTGCCTCCAGGAAACACACTTCAAAACGCCACCGACCCTAAAACCATCCTTGTACCCACACCAATACCACACTACGGCAGGGACAAAAACGAAGGGGACATCAATACTAATTAGCAACACAGTATCCTTCCAGCACCACTACTCACAGACAGACAAGGAAGGAAGATACACGATAATAGTATGCACAATCAACAACACTAAATACACCCTAGCAAATGTATATGCCCCGAACACGAATCAAAGAGACTTCCTACACAGAATCTTATCCATATTGCGACCAGTACAGGAGGGCATACTGGTATTATGTGGGGACTTTAACCACATCATAGATCCCATCAACGACACAACGTCCCATGCAGGCAGGGAGGTTCACGCGAAACATCGCAGGACCTGTGCATCATACCTTAAATTGCTGGACATTAATACATTATATGACGTATGGCGAGTCCTACACCCTCAAGAAAAGGATTACACGTATCACTCAAACACACACAATACATACACTAGAATAGATAGAGTCCATATGGAAAGCACACACCTGGACCAGGTTCTAGAATGCTCTATCGGCCAAATCACATGGTCGGACCATGCCCCACTAACACTGACCCTTAAAGACAACTACGACTACAAACACAAGAGCCCCTGGAAACTCAACGAATCACTACTGACAGACATACCCTTTTCCAACCAATTAGAAGAAGCCATAACAGAATACTTCATGCTCAACAGCACAGGAGACACATCTGCATGCACCCTATGGCAGGCACACAAGGCAGTAGTTAGAGGAATCTTGCTAAAGCGAGCAGCATCTTTGAAACAAAGTAACCAGACCCAATGGATAAATTGGAACAAACAGTTAATAGACCTCACAAACAAAAACAAAACGCATCCCACAGAGGCAATACGAAAAAGCATCGCGGAAGTAGCAGACAAAATTAGACTACACACGCTGCAGCGAGTAGGCTTTAACTTACGCAGACTCAAAGCAACATACTATGCCCAGGGAAATAGAGCAAGCAAAGTGTTGGCAGCCCGCTTAAAGCGAGCAGAAACGAACGCGAAAATATCACATCTGTACACACACGACAACACAAAAGTGATCTCCCCCATAGATATTAGCAATGCTTTTGCTAACTACTATAATAAACTCTACAACTTGGCTCAGTCCGAGCGAGCACCTGACCCGACAGAACATAACATACAATCCTACCTACAGGAGGTCCCCCTACCCACGCTAACAAAAGAGCAAATTACTTCTTTGCAAAAATTAATCACTCCAGACGAAGTGAAGGATGCAATACAAACCTTACCTAAAAACAAAGCGCCAGGCCCGGATGGCTTCACAAACAGGTACTACAAAAGATTCGCGACCGCTTTAGCCCCACACTTGGCATCTCTCTTTAACTCCGCTACCCAAACCAAATCACTACCAGAAGAGCTACTGCTCGCCCATATCGTCACCCTACCAAAACCAGGGAAGCCCCCAACACACTGCCCAAACTTCAGACCAATATCCCTCCTCAATACAGACGCCAAACTATACGCCAAAATATATGCCCGGCGATTGGGCCCACTTCTCCCATCCCTTATTCACAATGACCAAGTGGGATTTATAGCAGGGAGGCAGGGAACAGACAACACCCGGAAGGTTTTAGACCTAATACACAGCATCAGACGGAAGGGGACAAGTAGCCTACTAATGTCTTTAGATGCGGAGAAAGCCTTCGATCGATTAAATTGGCGCTTCCTGAAGGCAGTACTGATGAAATATGGCTTTCCCTCCCAATTCACAGACACAGTAGAGGCTCTATATAGCTGCCCCACGGCTAAAGTCCTAAACGCAGGATTCTGCTCGGACAAATTCAGAATCTCTAATGGCTCCCGCCAGGGTTGTCCACTTTCCCCGCTGCTCTATGTCCTGGCATTGGAGCCTCTGGCTGCCAAGATCAGGATGGAATCGGCAATCCACGGGGTAACCCTTCGTCAGAAAGAATACAAATTAAGCCTATTCGCTGACGACATATTCCTCACTCTCACGCAACCACACATATCCCTACCTAATCTCATGCACCACATCACGGAATATGGACGAGTGTCATATTATAAGCTAAACGTCACTAAGACACAGGCACTAAGTATCAATCTCCCCGCAACACAACTGGTGAACCTTAAGAGCTCGTTCCCTCTAGACTGGAGAGAGGATCACCTCACCTTCTTGGGAACTAAAATGACCAAAAACCCCATGTCTCTCTTCAAGACGAATTACCAACCATTGCTAGAAACTTTTAAGTCCCTGCTGAGTTCCTGGGAGGGGAAATACTTGTCCTGGGTGGGGCGGATCGCGGCCATAAAAATGTCACTACTACCCAAACTCCAATACCTATACAGAACACTACAAATTCCAGTACCAGATAAGTACATCAAAGCACTCACGAAAATGCTAACACACTTCACATGGCAAAATAAAAAACCCAGAGTAGCGACCAACCTACTACAAAGGTCAATAAATCAGGGCGGACTAGGCTTCCCCGACCTAAAAGCATATTGCAAAGCGGCAACATTGATGCTGGTGCCACAATTTCTACAACATCCCACAGCCCCACAGTGGCTGGAAATAGAAAATAGCTGGGCCCACCCAACGACACTACATTCCATCCTGTGGACACCTAAATCACATAGGACGGACACTAGCCACCTTTTACCCACGACTCAATACACCCTACATGTTTGGGACTCAACGAAGCACCTAATGACGCGATACCACCCACTACCTTTGGCTGCCCCAACCAGCACCCTAGCACATATAATACCGAACCTGAATACACAACCATGGCTACAGATGGGCATCCAAGAAATAGGGCAGCTATACAACGACAAAGGGCTAAAACTATTTCCAGACCTACAACAAGAATTTCAGTTACCCCACAGGCTAGGCTTCGCTTACCTTCAAATTAAATCCTACTTAGCTAAAAACAAACCTAACGGACCGGCTGCTACAGCCACAAAACCGATGACTGAGTTTGAACAGATATGCACACGTAGAAAACCACTGAAAAAACTTATTTCCATCAGCTATAAAGCTCTGACCCAAGCATCAGATCAGGGCAAAGAAACACACATCCAATCATGGCATAGAGAATTAGGCAGCACAATCCCACTGACAGACTGGACTAAGGCTTACTCCTCGTACAAGGGGGTAACATCTTGTGCTACTCACATTGAGATGCAGCGCAAACTGTTATACCGTTGGTACTTGGTACCATCCAGACTCCACCAGATGTGGCCGCGATCCTCCGACACCTGCTGGAGATGTGGTCAGAGTAAAGGCACCATGTCTCACGTTTGGTGGACATGCCCCATCATCCAATCCTATTGGCTAGTGGTACAAAAGATCATAACTGCCACCATACAAACGCAAATCTCACTAACACTGGAACTGTGCATACTATTCATACCACCAGACTCTCTTACTAAAGATAAGTGGGCAGCCATATACCACATCCTTATCTCTGCAGTTACATGCATTGCTAGGCTATGGAAACAAACGACAACACCATCACGAGAGGCTCTCATAAACCAAATAAAACTGAACTGGGCCTACGAGATGGTATATGCACGACAATTTGGAGAAAAGAAACACATGACTTTAGCACATAACAGGTGGAATGACTTTCTACGATCAGAAGGACTACAAACAGAACCGACATAAACCACGCAACCAGTCTCTTACACCCCCTCCCCCTCCCCCCCCCAAGTTCTCTCCCCCCATCCCCACTCCACATCTACCCTCTATCCTACCTACTTGTTTCCCTGAAAGTACGATGCTTGACAATGAGACGTACAAAGCATCAGGCCACTGGTGGCCGAAGGTAACCTAGCACAGATATGCACGATACACTCTTGCATGACCACCTACAGCCCTGAACCCCCAGAGGGATAGGGGAGAATAAAAACGAATTCATATTGTCTGTAACACCTACCAAGAATGTGTGGAATTGTGTAATCTGCATATGATGTAACTTAAATGTCACGACTGTATATCGATGCATTGTACAATAAAAATTGTCAAATTCAAAAAAAAAAAAGGTAGATCGGTTTTGTAATAAAAAAAAAAAATAAATAAATAAAAAAAAAAAAAAAGTATAATATCCAAAGTATTAGGTATTTAATCCAATAGTTAAAACCTAAAAAAAGCTGTATGCTGAAAAGAAGGTTAAAGTTTGACTTCACGCTCGTTAAAAAAATTAAAATGCAATTTTTAAAGCTACGTTGCTTTTATTTACTTTGAAATTCTTATTATTCTGTGTTACAAACGAACCAGTTAGCTATTATTTGGCAACACTGCTAAAACTAAATGTATAGCATAGAGCAGTCCAGAGAGAGATTATGCATCTTCTTAGAAGCAATGTTATCACAGCTACATAATAAATACATTTTGTCAGAACAGAAAATGGCTGCTTGCTCCCAGAGGCCTCCCTGAGGTAATCTTTCTAGTTTACAGCCTGAATCAGTATATGGCAACTTGGTACATCAAAAGGAATGACTTGGATGGAGATTTTTCCCCTGCCAAAGCAGTTGGGAGAACCTACTGGTTATTAATTCCATCTGCTTTCACAAAAGTAACAGTAAAAAGCTGTATTGCAGTTCCAAACTAAAGAGAATGCTTGTATCTGACGAATCCAGCCATTTGCAACAGCTTATTATGAGTTACAATGTTTTGAAACTATATCCATTCAGTTTATCTAGGATTTCAAAGGAAAGATGGTGAAGTCACTTTACAAGGCTATTCATTCCCCACATTCAAGGGAAAAATTGCCAACTAATGCCTTCGGTTTTAAGAAGAATGCACAAGCAAAATAAACATTTGTCCATAAAAGATGCCTGCTGGAAATAGTTTTCAAAATATTTGTATAAAACTTTGTGAGACATAGCAGCAAGATATATATATATATATATATATATATATATATATATATATATATATATATATATATATATATATATATATATATATATATATAAAAAAAAAAAAAAAAAAGGGAGAGAGTGTTCACAAAGTGGCTCTCGTAACATTTTTTTTTTTTTTTTTTAAATAGAAAACTTAAAGTGAGTGTATCTACCAACTAGGTCTCCCACTGCCACACACAGGCAGACTTGTCACCAAATGGGGGTTGGCAAAAACAAAAAACAAAAGAGAATACCAGCTTAACAGGACAGTAGTCACCAAAGTCACCAGAACAACTACAGCTTTATGTATTTGTTCTAGAGAGAAAAATGTTTTTAGTAAGCAGCACTGCCATTCAGTGTATACAACCTCTGCATGCAGATACTTAACTTTCAATGCATCTCTATGAGTAGATGCTAATTGTCTAGGGTGTCGCTCCGCCCCCTGGCTGAGATCATCAGAATTGACAATCTCAACCAATCCAATGCAATCCTATGAGAAAGCATTTTTGGTTGGCTGAAATCATCACTTCTGATGATGTCAGCCATGGAGGCAAATCAGGGGCAGAGCCAGCACCAGCAGAGTGTAATAAAGGTAAACTATTACTATATTTAGGGGGAACTGAGGGGAAGGGTTCAGGGGGGCTAAATAGTGGTTTTAACACAGACCATATAGTGTTCCTTTAACATAATAGGGAATAAAATTCCCATCAAAAAATTTCACTTCCTACTAAAAGATTTTAAAACCATTCAGAAATCAAGAAAATTCTGAAGAGAGTGAATAAAATATGAAACTACAGAAAAGCTTGGGAAGCAAAAACAAATGTAATATTTCACTAAACTGTGAATGGAGATGTACACAAAAGTGAATTTAAAGTTTTAGGCCAACAGAGATGAACTGGAAAACGTCCCCAAGTCAGGTAACACTTTTAGGGCATTTTTAAAGACATTGTTAAAAACATTTTAGAGCATAGAGCCACAATGTAGATAGGCAGAGCAACAAGCATCAGGTGTACCACAGCTATTACTGGCTTGGTTGGAGCAACACATGAACGTAGATTACCACCTGTAGGACATCCTAAAAACCTTACTCTTTAGGTTAGTCATTGGCACAACAGCAGCCATTTACAATAAACCAACTTTTCCAATGACCAGACATTAAGGTCAAACAAAGCTTTATATTTTTCTTAACAGGTCTGCAAACTATAGCCATATTTTTCCAAGTCATGCATGAAGAAATCAGGATCATCAAATTCCTTTCTGATGGGAGAAAATCCCTAGCTCTGCTTGAGGACAGCTTAGGAAAAAACAAAACAACACAAAATTAAAAAGAGAACTATCACTTTTTGACCTATGCCTACTGCCCAAGGCTAACAGATGCAGTTATATCCTCTGGAGTCTGAAGATTTATTTGTATGCCCAAAATGCTTCCGTAACATCTCTTGATGTGTTGGGAGCAGAAGTCTAGAAGTGTTTTCACAATTATTTTCGATTTGCTATAAACACCACATCCTGACAAGATGTGCCCCATTCTATTTAACACGATTCCAGGAGATCGATGTGTAGGGATGGCAAGTGTACAAATATCTGCAATTGACAATATCTTAAATCAAATTTAACAAGGTATCAAACAGTTCCTTGATGCATCCTAAGTAAATGCTATATATCAGTGACAAATACTTTGGTACGTCAAATATTTTTGAATTACAATTCCCATGATACTTGGCTAACTGTACAGGAAATGTGGCACAGATGGATCTGGGATACCTATCAAAAATTACATGTAGCTATAGAACTTACTAAAAAGCCGTGAAATGTCATAAAAGAACCAAACCATTTTCATGCCTTCACTAAATTTATACTGCCAACAAGCACCAAACAACATTTTCAGCCTATAAATGACATACAGGTTGGACGAATTGACCTTAATATCTCACAATCCAACTTAGACCTATCTTGTCTTTTGGGCACTTGGTTTACATACAATTCAATATTTCAACAATAAAAGTGACACTACACAAAATTCCACTGTACTACAATTTGCAGACTGTCACACAATGCGACAATGTATTCAGCAATTTTTAAATGATCACCACTCAAAACAGGTGGTAAAATCTGTCTTTAAGATATACATCTTGTCAGAGTTTCAGTGTTTCTCTAAATAGCAAGTACATGATACATAAACTGGTATATCAATGAGCAGCGTGCAAAACATACTCCTGAAAATCTGGCAAGACTGAGAGGATTGAAGTTTGACTCCAGTCACACAATAAATACAGATTGTGATGCATTCCGTTTCTAATCACGAGGATAAAACGTGCTCAAGTGCATCATAGCAGCAAAACATCAGTCTCTTTTCTCAAAGTTTCAAAGAACAAGATGAATCATCTGTTTTGAGATCTTGTATGTTATTTCCTAATTTGTGGTAAAAACCACGTCACTTCTCACTCTTAAACTGGCTGCTTATTTTTGTTTCATCAAAATGTGAAGGGTTGTCTTTACAATAAAGGCTGGTAAGCTTGGAGGAAATGCTTAAAAACGGGTAGAAAAGTCCAACCAGCCTCAGATGGACAGCGAAAAGTGTTCTACATCATGAATGGTTAAATTGAAGATGCCCAGCTGTAATAGAACTACAACTCCTATGATGGTTTGACAACCTTTAGTTACAACAGCTGGGGGTGGTAGGAGAATGTACCCTGTGGTCAACCATGGTCTGAATTACACAATGCATAATTTTGCAGTGTCATTTAGAATATCAATAAAAGAATATAATGATTTGACCTGGATGTTCTTTACGACAATACCATTTCTGTACAAAGCCCAGAATGGGTTGTGTTGAGATAAATGTTAATTCAGAATTTGATCTGAAAAACTTAGATGTACGAAGAGCAATTCTGGAGCAATATTCTAAGATAAGGTAAACAATAGACCGCATTCCATTGTTTCCATGGTGACTGCACCACTTTTAGAACTATGCATCACTTTATACAACAAGATGCTGCAATGCAGCCTGTTTCAGAACAGTGCAAAACAGCAGTGAACCACAATATCTTCACTACAGATTTTCTATTCAAGGGTCTTATCATGGGTGCCATAGTAGAGATGGCCAACAATGTAATTTACAAACAATTCCAAGCAAAGCTTTAACAGACATCTATAAAATATCTAGGTATTAAGGAAAGTATGTATATTCAAACCTTTGAATGCTAAAGTAATTTTTTAGAAATGAGAGGGCCAATACATCATTACCATCAATATTAATGTTATCAGTTATCTGCTCCTAAGGGAAATCAATGATGGAGATCTATTATGTACCACCGAACACATCTGGCTCTGTGAAGATACCCAACCTATGTCCAATCATCCTGGAAAAGTCTCAATGACGTAGCACTATCTAAAACCACAAGTACTAAGGGTGTCCATCTTAGACTTTCCAATAATCTTCATTTTCTAACGGCCAAGTCTCAGCATTCTAGCCCAACAATAGCTACAGGTCCGAGGTTGGACATGCTCGTATTTTAAAGTCTTCAATAACAGCAAAAACAAAAAGTGAAGGAGAAAAAAAAACCACAACAACATTTGTGAGGAACACATCATGACTTTCTGGTAAAGATGAAGGCACATAGATTCAACAAATAAAGATTTTGACTGGCGAGATTTGACTTCAAAAGCTACTTCTCAGAAGAAAAAAAAATTCACAACAGTACCTGGTGGAGGTTCCTTTCCGGACATCACAAATGCTGCACTTGAAAGCCTCAGCTGTGTTCCTAAAAGTGCATACACTACAGTCCCAGTAGCCCTCGTCAGCTGATGGTTTAGCTTGCCTTTTTGGCCTGCAGAAGAAAAAAAGTGTTCGAGGAAGAATTAAATTAAAAAATAAAAATAAAAAATAAAATTGGATTATCACCCTTAATGCCTATGACACCTCAAATGTTTCAGCAGCCAGATAGATCTGTTTTTCCGAATCATCTGGGAGGGCTGCAGAATTCCTAAATTTAACTTGACATAACGGCAGGCTATGCAGAGCTCTACATCCTGAAAGATGCAGCTAGGTACTGATGCAGTTTGTCAGTCCAATGCCTGCAAGGGAGGGGGGGGAGGGAAGTAGGGGAATGATGATGGACTAAGAAATATATATTCCGATATTACGACTGCATTATAACAGAGGATAGAAGGAAAGAAAATCAACTCAGTCGCAGAAGGGGTTAATTAGCACACATGAAGAAGGGGGGTGGGGGGTGCAGAACTGGTTCTTCGACTCCCAATAGTCTACAGCCTTAATGCCATACAAGCTGCCCTGCCCTGACTTCGCCCCCTTCTTGTATGTGCCAGTCTCCTACTAGGTTTGCCAGCCTCTCTGAAAGCACCAGCGCCACTTGCAGAAGAAATTCATTTATCCTTAGCTTGACATATAACCATGCCACTCTCTCCCTCCCCTACCGACACCACCACATACTGCACCCCTCCCCATTACCATTAACCCCTTCCTGCACCCTTCACTGATGGAGGCCCTCTCTCACCAAAGGATGGGGGGAGAGAAGGGTGACAAGCTAGCAGACAGCAAAACAGGATACCTCACTGTGAAGAAAAAAAAATAACATGCAAAAGACAAAGAAGCCATGCCATGAGATGCATGCACACAATTCTTGTCCCCTCTTCCTACCATGGAGCCTTGACATTTACCCATCAATAACCCACATACCACAGCACATACAGAAGAGCTGGTAGAGATACAGTACTATTTATTTAGATTTTTTTTTTTTTTAGGGCAGTGGAGGCGTTTCTCTCTCTACCCTGCCCTCCTTTTTTCCTCTCTCTCTCCTCTCTCTCTCTCTCTTCTGGTAAATATTCTCTTTGTCTGAGGCTCTATGGAGGGAGTGTGTGTGTGTGTCAGAGAGGATCAGCCGCCATAGCACAGCCCCTGGACTTTCTGGCACAGACATAAGGAGACATATACATCTCTATAGGAGAGGGGGGCAACAAATACACCATGAGGGGTGCTTCTCACATAATGGGGAACGGGGATCAGGGTGGTACTGTAGTCTCCAACTACAAGGGCACAGAGATAATTGGGGGGGGATTATTTCTCCATCTGTCTACATATAATGGGGGTATATAAATAACACTAACCCCCAGCCCCCCCCACTTGCTTGCCCCTCCCCAAAACCACCACCCCCCCCCCCTTCCCTTTCTGGACTGTACCTGGTCGGGCTCCTCTTGTCGCCCATAATCATGAATGTAAAATCCACGCCTGCTGCACCCTCCCCCCTCTTATTTTCTGCAGGGACCCCCCCAAATCCAATCAATAAATAGCAATGGGTAGAGGGTGGTCTAGGAGAGGGGGGAGGGGGTTTAAATGGAGTAAAGGTGGGGGGCAGGGGTCCTTTTTGGGGTGATGGGTTGGCTGAGGGTGCTGTGGAGTTATTGGGGGGGTCCTGGTGATCCGCCTTGGGGGGTCTAGGATCAGCCACAGCCGCGTTCTCTCCGCCGATCTGCTGCCAGACTGCACAGACCAGTCACCCAGGGACGGAAGGAGGGGCGGGGCACGGCCGCCGTGATGTCACCGAACCCGGCAGCCAATCACAGGCGGAGGGGGCTTTAAAAGTCCAACACTTGGGAAGTGAGGAAGGTGAAGTATTATTAATTTCTGTAGAAGGGGGAGAGCAGACATGGGGCAAGGTGACTGGCTTTTATTGGGGGCTGTATTAAAAGTCCAGCTATTGGGAATGGAGGAGTGTGATGTTTTATTCATTCCTGCAGGCAGGGGTCAAGGTGACAGCCTATTATTGAGCTCTATTAAAAGTGCAACACTTCTTGTCAGAGTGAGGAAGGTGAAATACTGTTACTGTGTATAAATGGGGAATGCAGACTGAGGGCAAGGTGATTGCATTGTTGCAGACTGTGTTAACCCCTTATTTAATTATTTATTTTATTTATATATTACTGGCATTTATAAAGCTCCAACATATTCCGCAGCGCTGTAGAATTAGGGGAGAACGTACAATAGTGACGTTCAAATACAAAAGGTAAAGAGGGCCCAGCCTGTACGCTGAGATCTAGCCTTTCAAAGTGCTTTGTTAGATAGCCCATGAGCTTACAATCTAAAGTATATAATTGGGTTTGAGGGACCCCTTAATGACCAATGTCAGGCTTATATCGAAGGGCTATAAAGGTCTAAACCTCTTCAACCTATTGTTCCTGTAAGTTTTCTTGTAATTGTCCTATTTATAGTTAAATCCCCCCTCTCATAATATTGTAAAGCGCTGCGGAATCTGTTGGCGCTATATAAATGGCAATAATAATAATAATAACCCTTTAACATACAGTTATATGGAAATGGGGTATGGTGAAACAGTTTTCTTCTTTTGTAAAGTTAACTCCCTATTATTAGAGAAAATGATAGGTAGGTATAAACAGGTGGAGAAGATTAAACCCGAGTGTCCTAGACTAAAACCTTAATGCAGTCTTCTGTTGCACAACGTGTTAACTGTAGATGATGTATAATATTATGTATGTGTCAGTTTTCAATTTCCTTCTTTTCTTTTTTTTTTCTTCAAAGGTTGGGCAATTGAGTTGGCAGCTGTCTTTCAGCAAACTTGGCATACCTCACCATTATCTTGGTATATATATATCAAACCAGGGGAGGGCCAGCAGCCTTGGGTCTGGGGGGGGGGGGGTTGTAAAATCCAGTCAAGTGGCCAATTGCACCAAGAGGAGAGTAAAAACACCTTTCCCATGTGATTGAAAGAGGGGCAGTTACCTAAACAGACACACTCACTAACAGACGCACACAAACACACTTGCTGATTTGACACACACTAACAAACACACACTCACTGGCTGACACACAGACAAACTGGCACACACATAGACAGACATACTGACACAAACTTTACACTTTTAAAGCTAGTAGACATGGGCTGAGTAAGGGGACAGGGCTGTAAAGGGGGGCTAGGGACAGTGATGTATTTAGTATCTGTGCTGCCCTAGGCATGACGGAACTCGGGCACCCTCTAATTTAAATTTGCCCCACCCCTTCCTGTCAATGCCACACCTCTTCCTGTTAAATGACTAACACACACTTTCAGATACACTGATAGACACACCGATTTGACACAAACAATCACTGACTCACTGACAGACACACACTGACAGGCAGAACCACCATCAGGGGGTGATAACCATAACGGTTGCACCGGCGCCCGCACACTGATGGGGCCTATCGGGTGGCCCACACACTTAGGGCCAGCCGATGGGCCCCATATCTTCAGGGGCCCGGTCAGAGCTGTGGCCGTGGTATAGCGCGACTGGGCCCCTTTAGAAAAAAAATGCCGCCGCAGCGCAAGTGCTGCTGGGAGGAAGTGGTCACTTCCTCCCAGCTCACGCCGCGCGGGAGGAGTGCGCGCCCAGCAATGAAGAGGGAGAGCCAGCCGACTCCCAGTCCCATCAGCCCCAGCCACCCTCCTGCAAAGACAAGGTAAGAAACAGGAGGGTGGCTGGAAAATGAGCTGTGCGTGTGTGTATGAATGTCAGTGTATGTATGTCTGTCTGTCTGTCTGTATGAATGTGTGTATGCCAGTATGAATGTATGTCATCATTATGAATGTGTTTGTGTATGGATGTCAGTGTCTGTATGAATGTATGTATTCCAGTATGTATGTCTGTATGCATGTCTTTATGTCTGTATGCATGTCATTATGTGTGGATGAATGTCAGTGTATGTATGTCTGCATGTCATTATGAATGTGTGTGTATGTATGTCTGTCTGTCTGTATGAATGTATGTATGCCAGGATGAATGTCTGTCTGTATGTCATTATGAATGTGTGTATGTATGGATGTCAGTGCCTGTATGAATGTATGTCTGTATGCTTGTCTGTATACCTGTATGCATGTCTGTATGTGTGTATGAATGTCAGTGTATGTATGTCTGCATGTCATTATGAATGTGTGTATGTCTGTCTGTCTGTATGAATGTATGTATGCCAGTATGAATGCCTGTCTGTATGTCCTTATGCATGTGTCTGTATGTCCTTATGCATGTTTGTCTGTATGTATGTTAGTATGTGTCTGTCACTATGTACGCCTGTGTGTCTGTATATGTGTGTATGTCTCAGTATGTATGCCTATATGCGTATCAGTATGTGTGTCTGTTAGTATGTATCAGTGTGTGTATCTGTGTCCTTTTGTATCAGTGAATGTGTTTGTGTCTGTGTGTGTATTCCTGTGGGTGGGATTTGGAGGCGGGCCCCCAGAGGCCTAGACCCTGAGCTCAGTTCAGGGCCCGAAAATTTCTGGTGGAGGCCCTGCTGATAGGCATACACAATCACTCAGACACACACACATTCACTAACAGACACTCACTCACAGACACACACAATCACTTAGACACACAGGCGCCCTCGCAGACACAATCACTCAGAAACAAACAAATATTCACTGTCAGACACACACACACAACACACCCTCTCTCACTCACTGACAGACAGCCACACAGTGACAGACACACTGACAGACATACACACACTGACATTTGGGGGCGGCTTTTTTTGCCGCCCCCTGGAAAGTGCCACCCAACGCAAATACGTCCCTGGGTAGGGGCTGTAATTTGGGGGTTAGGAAATGTAGCGGGGAGATAGGGCTGAAGTAGGTTAATGGCTAAAATTTGGGATGGGGCTGTGGTGTGGTTGATATGGGTTGCAAATGGGGGAGAGAAGCTGTAGTGGGTATGTTATGAGGGCTGTGGTGAGGGGGGCATGGGGCTGAGGAAGGGGGACATGAGCTGAGAGGAGAGGGACAGGAGCTGAGAGGAGGGGGACAGGAGCTGAGAGGAGGGGACAGGAGCTGAGAAGGAGGGGACAGGAGCTGAGAGGAGGGGAGGCTGGAGCTGAGGAGGAGGGGACAGGAGCTGAGAGGGGTGAGACAAGGGGGCTGAGGAAGGGGATTTGAGCTGAGAGGAGAGGGACAGGAGCTGAGAGGTGGGGGACAGAGCCGAGAGGAGGGGGACAGGAGCTGAGAGGAGGGACAGGAGCGAGAGGCAGCTACAGGAGCTGAAGGGGACAGGAGCTGAGGGGGGGGGGAGCTGAGAGGGGGGGAGGAGCTGAGAGGAAGTGGACAGGAGCTGCTGAGGGGGAGGAGCTGAGAGGGTGACAGAAGCTGAGAGGAGGGAGACAGAGGCTGAGGGGGGGGACAGGAGCTGAGAGGGAGAGGCTGAGGAATGGGGACAGGAGCTGAGGAGGGGGACAGGAGCTGAGAGGGGGGACAGGAGCTGAGAGGGGAACAGGAGCTGAGAGGAGGGAGACAGGAGCTGAGGGGGGGACAGGAGCTGAGAGGGGGGAGACAAGGGCTGAGGAACGGGGAAAGGAGCTGAGAAAGCATATAGGGGCTGAGGAAGGATAAAGGATAAAAAAAAAAGAACTAAAGTGTATCCCCCCCCCTCCCTGAGGGGTGGGCAGCATACAGCAGTCAGTGAAGTCAGTCTCTCCTGATGATGTAAGGAGAAGGGGGCGTGACTTTCTCTGCGGTCCTGTGAGAAGAGCAGTGGAAGTCACGCCATCTCCTCCTGACATCATCAGGGGAGGCCGGCCCACTCCACTGGCTGCAGGCTGCAGGGAGAGTGAGGTAAGTTAAAAATCTGAGTCCCCAGCCATAGGCTTTTTTTTTGCTGGATACAGATGGCCGTGGATTTCGGGCAGCCTGGGGGGCAATTGCCTCCCTGCTCCCTGTCCCAGCCCCTGCTTATGTAAGAAAACAGTGAGTAAACAGGATCTTTATCTGAGGTCATTGTGGTCACCTTTAGTACCATGGTTATTCCCTTGAGATATGTAGTGACCGTTTACAAAGCATTTATGGCTGAAGTCATTTGTGGGCCCTCATTACAATAGCCCTTATACAGAGGTCCAATAAAATGGGGGGTCCAGTGGTGTATGCCTAACTCTGCAAATTTATGGAGAGCAAAAATCCCTGACACCTCAACCCTAATTTACAGAACCCTAACTTTGACCCCAAAAAGGCATTCCCTGGTGTCGGTCTAAATGGGATGCTTGAAACAATGAGATTAAAAATGCTTCCCTCTCCATTCCAGCACACATTACTGATACGAGAGGCTGTTCCATGATAAACATGCAGCCCCAACTTCCACATAAAATTTGCATTGTACAATTACACACACACCTGCCTTTACACATGCATCCTCCACATACATATTCACACACAACTCCCACCACACTTTATTCACACCCATGTAACACCCCACACACAACTCCCCTGACGTCAGGGCCGGACTGGGAAAAAAATTAGGGGGTGCTGTGTGTGTCTGGGTGTGGTGTGTGTCTGGGTGCGCTGTGTGTGTGTCTGGGTGCGCTGTGTGTGTGTCTGGGTGCGCTGTGTCTGGGGGTGCTGTGTGTGTCTGGGGGTGCTGTGTGTGTCTGGATGCTGTGTGTGTCTGCTGTGTGTGTCTGGGGGGTGCTGTGTGTGTCTGGGGTGCTGTGTGTGTCTGATGCTGCTGTGTGTGTCTAATGCTGTGTGTGTGTGGGGGCGCTGTGTCTGGGGGTGCTGTGTGCCCAAAAGCGTGTGTCTGCGCTGTGTGTGTAAATTGGGGGTGATGTGTCTGGGGAGTGCTGTGTGTGTCTGGGGGTGCTGTGTGTGTCTGGGGGTGCTGTGTGTGTCTGATGCTGTGTGTCTGAATTCTGTGTGTGTCTGGGGTGTGTGTCTGGACGCTGTGTGTGGTTCAAAGCGTGTCTGAAAGCGCAGTTCTGGGGGTGCTGTGCGTGTCTGGATGCTGTGTGTGTCTAAAGTGTGTCTGGGGGGTGCTGTGTGTGTCTGGATGCTGTGTGTGTCTGGGGGGTGCTGTGTGTGTCTGGATGCTGTGTGTGTCTGGGGGGGTGCTGTGTGTGTCTGGATGCTGTGTGTGTCTGGGGGTGCTGTGTGTGTCTGCCGGCCTCGGCCCCACGGCCATCGCGGCCCACCAGGCATTTGCCCGGTATGCCCGATGGCCAGTCCGGGCCTGCCTGACGTGCACTGACACAAATGCCACACACACTCACATTGCAAATATAGCCCCAATGCAATGCTCTGATCCACTACAGGGAGCGATTTTTAATATTATGGTAGCTCTTATAAACAGGACCCTCAACTTTTATTCATTTGCTCAAGCTATCATATTTCCATTTGTCTACACATTGCACAATGCTGCAGAATATAGTTCTTATTTAATAATAATAATAATAGTAATGAAGATACAATTAGACCATTAGTCGCCCTGTGTGAGCAATCTTCACAGTACCCAGCCCTGGTCAAACCCCTTCATCCATTTATAGCGAGTGTGTGTATTGAGGTATAGTGTTTGTATAGGGGATTTATTAAATTAAAAATTATTTAAACTTTGACCGCCTGCACTGGCTGTTCTTGGAAGCGGTCATGGCAAAGTTCGGGATCCCAAGCGACTTCAGATCAGCGGTAAAGGCGCTATATAACGCACCAAAAGCCCAGGTACTGAACGCGGGATTCCTGTCCAAACCTCTAGTTATTTCGAACGGTACGAGACAGGGTGCCCGCTGTCCCCCCTGCTTTACGTTCTGGCTCTGGAGCCTTTAGCTGCAAAAATTAGACAACACAACTCCATACATGGAGTGCACATAGGTAGGAAGGAATACAAAACCAATCTCTTTGCAGACGATGTGCTCCTGACCCTGACCCAACCATTGATATCAATGCCACACTTATTACAGGTGATCAAAGAATATGGTGACAATTCGTATTACAAACTAAACGTAACTAAGACCCAGGCACTGGGGATAGGGATACCCAGTGACATAATGCAGGTACTCCGGGGAAAATTTGAACTGGACTGGAGGACAGACTATGTTACCTTTCTGGGAATTAAACTAACTAAGACATTAGGAGGCCTGTTCAAGGCCAACTATGAGCCCCTGCAAAAGGAGCTAGGGGCAAGTATGGCCTCATGGACGGACAAGTACTTATCTTGGCCGGGTAGGATGGCGGCCTTCAAGATGTCCTTGCTCCCCAAACTCCAATACTTATTTAGAACGTTACAAATAGACTTGCCATCCTCGTACCTAAATAAATTACAAACGATGCTCACCAAATTTGTATGGGCACAGAAAAGAGTGAGAGTAGCGACAAAATTCTTAAACAGACCCATTCAACAAGGGGGCCTTGCGCTACCCAACATCAAATCCTACTATCAGGCGACATTGCTGGCCTCATTGGTGGGCATACACACAGGCAACAACACCCCCCAATGGTTAGAAATAGAAGGCCACTGGTTACAGGGGGGAGACCTGCGGAAACTAGTGTGGGTACCAAACAAGTTGCGCTCACCTCAACCCCACATACTACCCACCACAACGACATTACTGAAAGCCTGGGACAAAACACAGGGGGTAACAATGTCGATGGGACCATGGTCACCGGCGAGCCTTTTGGCCAGCTTACACGCAGCCAACAACACGATTGAGCACAAGGAATGGACGAAAAGAGGGTGCACACATGTAAGAGACCTATTGACCGCACACAACATGATACCATTCCCCAATCTACAAGAATCATTTAACCTACCCCCCAGACTGATATTCTCGTACCTACAAATCAAATCAATGCTCAGCGCCCAAACACCCGCTGAGAAAGGAGGGAACGCACCTTCACTTACAGAGTTAGAGAGGAGGTGTCTGACCGAATCAAGGGTCAAAGGAACAATATCCATGTGTTATTCGCTCCTAAACGTGAACGCCCCAGTACATCGAGATAGATTTAGCCAGGCCTGGCAGGAAGATTTAAGGAAACAATTTGATAAAACCCAATGGGCAAAGGCAGTAACAGCACACAAAGGGAAATCACTGTGTACATCGCACCTTGAACTTATGAGGAAAGTATATTATAGATGGTATATGGTGCCAACCAGACTGGCAAAAATATACCCAGGAATATCCGCACAGTGCTGGAGATGCGGGGGGTCGGAGGGCACAATGTATCATGTGTGGTGGACATGCGAGGTGATTAGCCCTACTGGGAGATGGTAGGGAATGTTATCAAAGAGGCTGTAGACAAAAGTATCATAATTACCCCAGAACTATGCCTACTATTTATGGAACTAGACAGGTACAGGGGAAAGGAAGCAATCCTGATCTTCCATATAATAATAGGGGCCCTGACACTCATAGCGAGGGAATGGAAAAATATAGAGGCACCGTCGAAAAGAGCCCTGATGAAACAGATTTCTACCAACTTACAATATGAAACAATAGCGAGAAAAGCCTATAGCAATAGCACAAGATTTGAGGAAGCTAAACTTAAATGGGAAACCATATATGCTTCCAAGAGTCACGAGGATGACGAGTAGTCCCCACACTAAGAGAATAAACATCCAAGGAGTTCTAATAATATAGCGAAAATACACTCCTAGGGGTAAGAGAAGGACGTCAAGGGACACAGATCAGAGGGGAACTAAACAGACAGACAGGTGAACAAATACATAAACAAAAGAAAAGAGTATAGAATGCAATATACAGTAATAAAAGAATGGCAAGCACCGGTAGGGGGGCATTACACTGAACTCGCTACCCCCCCCCCACTTCCCTCCCCCACCTCACCAGTTATGCAGATCCCCCCCCCCCCCACATAGGGAGGTTTAGGAGGAGTTATGGAAGGCTCACTGGGATAACATTAGGAGAAGCCATGAGCAGCGGGATCTGCAATCACGGCAGGTAGCTATGCCCAGTTGATCAAGGTTCATGGGGGAACCCCCTCAAGGACAAGGAGAGAGTAGACCCTAGGATCCAGCGCCAGAGGGCGAGGTTAGCAGAACAACAGTACACAAGGTATTTGTACAAAATGACACCCTGTGACAAGGAAGAACTGTATGATGTCAATGTAAGATGTTACCCCATGCCTCCCCTTCTCTCTTCTGTATCCCACTTCTATATGTTATGACCCAACTTGAAAATAAAAATTGTCAAATTGGAAAAAAAATTATTTAAAAACAAATATTCATTCTCCCTTCCCTGTTGTTACCTTGAAGGGGGTGCATGCCTATCTCTGGTGGTCCAGTGTGCTTGGAATCGGGTCTGCAGCTTCGCCGGGTGCAGACCATGAGAAACCGTCTCCCAAGCAGGCGCATATCTAGGGGATGGTGAAATCTGCTTCTGCCGGGGGCGCAAGCATAAAAATCAGTGCCCCCTTGATCTGTGCCCCTTTAGGCTACAGGTAGCGTGGAGCTCCATCAGGGAGCCACACGCAGACTAAACCAGCAGGGAAGCGCCACCCCCACGCTCTGTGTACGAGCGCTGGGTGTTACTTGACTACCCTGCGCTCAGTCTGAGACTTCAAGCCGTCATAAAGACCGCCAAGGCCAAGGGCCTGTCCTGGTAGATCCCTATATACAAGCGAAGAAATTCACAGACCAGTCTCCAGGCGTTCAGGTGGGCCACAGCCCCTAGCAACCCACCTTCTGGGAAGTAACAGAGGCTGTGACTTGAGCCTAGTTACACAGCACACAGACCACAGCTGTCTCCAGCACAACATGAGCCACAGATGCCTTCCACACTGCCCGATGCCTCTACTTGCACCAGTTGATCACTGATCACAACAGCCAATTAGAGCTTCAGTCATTCCCAGAATGCAGAGCACATGAGATCGAATGGAGCTGGAAGGGGTGGAGGGACACATGGGAGGGAAACATGGATGTAAGGGGGGAGGGTGATATGGATGAAAGAGGGAGGGAGACATGGGGGAGAGACATGGATGGAGTGGGGGGAAGGAGGCATGCAAGGAAGGAGAAGAGACATGGGGAGAGATATGGATTGAAGGGGGGTAGACATGAATGGAAAGGGGAAGCGACATAGGAGGAGAAACAGAGATGGCACAGCAGTCCCTTGTGTGACTCCTTCCTGCTTCCCCCTCAGTGTGTAGCAGTAACCAATCAGCGGGCTCAAGACACCTTTAGCTCCGGCCCAGCCACCCATTTACCTCTGCGCCTTCTGCCTGTTTACGGTTTCTCTCTGATAGACCTGGGTGGAGGATAATAAAATCCTCAACCCAAGTGCCGCATGGCCACACTACATAGCAAGGCCTGCAGTATAGAGGTCTTTTGTGCACAACCTACACACCTGTCACCTGGACGTGTGCGAGCTATGTCAGCTGCCTTGCATCTCTGCTGCCATGACAAACTGTGTGGCCACATAACTCGCACACCCCTAAGGCCGACGCTGAAAATACATATAAAATATACCCTTAATGGTCACTTTGCTAGGTACACCTAATTGTTAACCATTAAAAAAAAAATCTGCAAAATTCCTACGTAATGTCTCCAGGATCTACCTTGGTCTTGGTGGATGACTCAATACTTCTCAGGAGGTAACATTATTACAGTGGCAAGAAAAAAGGATGGGAACCATTTAGTATTAAGAATTAGTTGGTTTTCTGCATGAATTGGTCACCTTATCTTCATCAAAGTCATAAGTATACACAAGCAAATGTGCTTAAAGCGGTACTATCAATGTTTGGGGTTTTTGCCGAATTTGCTAAATCCCCCGAGGGTGGCATCACAGTTGGTGGTCCAGTGGCCGAGGGGGGGGCAGGTAAAGGTCAGTTTACTTACCTGGACCTGGCCCTCACATGTGCTGCCTTGATACGGCATGGTCCTCCTCGGCACTGACATCACTGCTCTACTCGTGCGCATGCATGAGAGCACAACATTGATGTCTATGTGGGATCCAGCAAGACCGTGGGATCTTCCATAGACTCAGGCAATTCCCTGCAACCGTCACTGATCACAACTTGAGGGATTGACACTTTGGCTCCGCCTTGTGTCAAGAAAAGTCAAGCAGAGGAGAAATACAGAGACAAAGTAGTCCCTTCTTTATCTCTGGATCTTGACTGGGTTGGAATTTTAGTGAACTGTTTCATCAGTACATAACACATTTTCCCAGTAGCAGTGGCGTGCCTACCACAGTCGGTGGGGGTTACCTTTGCGACCGCGGTCCACCTGCATACCTTCTGGGTCAGTGCAGAGCCGCACCAGGGACTGCAGTTGATAGCAGGAGGGGAGAGCAGCTCCTGTCAGACCGGAAACCGCAGCAGGCGGTGAGCAGGTACAGGAGGGGGTGGCTTGGGGATGACACCCAGGGAGGTGCTGGGGAGGGTGATTTAGGAGTGACACCCATGGAGGGGCGGGGAGGGGGATTAGGAGTGACACACATGGAGGTTGTGGGTGAGGTTTTGGAGTGACACACATGGAGGTTTGGGGGTAGCACACATGGACGGGCTGGGGGGTTGTGGGTGACACACTTGAAGGGGCTGGGGGGGTTGGGGATGACACCTGGAAGGGCTGGGGGGCTTGAAGTAACACATGGAGAGGCTGGGGGCATTGTGGGTGACACATGGAGGGTCTAGGGAGGGGTAGTTGTGGGTGACTGATGGAGGGGTTGGGGGGTTTGGGGTGACACACATAGGGGGCCTGGGGGGGTTGAGTGTAACACACATGGAGGGGCTAGGGGGGGTTGGAGATGACACACATGGAGGGGCTGCAGGGGAAAATGAGACTCATGGAGGAATGAAATGCATGTAGGGGCTGGGGGAGAAATTAGATGCATTGAGGGGCTGTGGGTGAGGGAATGATTTGTGTGGAAAGGGCTGAGACATGTGGGGGGGTCCTGGGCAATTTTTTGTACCGGGGCCCGGTGATTTCTAGTTACGCCTCTGCCCAGTAGCATTGTATTCTGTCAATGTGGTCTCTGAGAAACTTCAGGCATGCAGCAATGTTTTATTTGGAAAGCAGCGGCTTTCTTTGTGGTGTCCTGCCATGGACATCATGTCTGTTCAATGTTTTCTATATAGTAGACTTACAGACAGAGGTTTTAACCAGCTCCATTGATTTTTTTCAAGTCTTCAGCTGTCACTCTAGGGCTCTTTTTGAACTCATTGAGAATTCTGTGATGACCATACTAAATTGTCTACAGTTATAGTATCATCTAACAGTAGACAGATGATTTTCTAATCTCTTTCAGATAACTTTGTCACCCATTCCAGCTTAATGCAATGCGACAATTCTTGATCACAGGTATGCTCTTTTTGTGATACATGGTTCACAGATGCTTTTTTTGAATAGCAAACTCAAAATGTTTGAATGCTTTTTATAAATTAAAGTAGCTCTAACCTACGCCTCCTATCTTGTTTCATTAATTGGCTTCCAGATTTGCCCATTTTCCTTTTGGGGCCTAGGACACCGCCCCCCAGTCCAGCCTAAGTGACTGCCTAATTCGCCTAGAGGTTGCTCACTTCACAATGCCCCCCTCCTGCTTGTCACCCCAAACCGTCGTAGAGGAGACACAGAACTCTGTGGGGGAGAAGCACACAGATAGATGAAAGAGGCAGGAGAGGCACACAGAGGGCTGATGAGGAGTAGAGATACACAAAGGGGGAAGGAGGTGTAAGTTGCTAGTCTTGCCTAGGGAGCAAAATAGTCTTGCACTGGCTCTGCTTCTGAGTGTATATATATATTACAAAGCTTACTGTGTGGTAGGTATAAAAATGACTACATTATGCTGTAGAATACTAAGTACCAGGATTTTTTAAGTGGTAATGGCAGTAAGGTGCTGCCAATTTAAAACAGAGCTAATGGTTCTAAAAGCTGCATAGGTGGAACGTCTATTTATCAAAACTACCTATAGCTTGGGTTTTATATTGTTCAATTAGTGTACAGTAGATCATTGATTACTTGCTGCTCATGGAGTACATAGTCGATAGATAATCAATTTCTCCAGATAATCAATCTCCAGAGGTAATCCACCTTTAGGATGTATATTGCACCAAAATGGTGGTTTATCCAATACTTCCGGTAGGATTATCAGCAAATAAAACATGCAGGAAGGCGCACAGTAAATCTAATTAAAAACAGGATATATTGTATTATTTTTTAGAGATATTTAGTTTGGATATTATGGACGATTTAACTTCAGCAGAGTGGATTCAGTGCCATAAGTCTCTTAAAGCTATCTACCAATTTCATGCAGCTCCCGGACAAGGAAAACATTGAGGAAGGTATAAACCTTCCATGTGTGTCTTTATTAGTATTCCTGAGATGTTCAGCCAGTCTTTGCCCCCCTTGTTTTGCTACTATCAAAACCCACATATAGCCCTGCAATTACTATTGAAGTTATGGTTCTCGTTGGCACTCCCGTTACTTGTTCCTGATTTCCAATGATGCGTTAATGATACTAGACCCCTTTAGCTTGCTGAAGTGCTTTAGGTGTGAAGAGTGTGTTCTCATTTTTTTCATTATACAAAAAGAGAAAATGACTATTGAAATTGGCACATTTATAAATACACCGTTTCACACACCCTACCTGTCAATCAAACTGTTAGTCCTGTTACTTCCTGGTTTGGTTAGCTCAGTGGAGATTGCTCAGAGCACCTGCCTTGCAAGGGCTTCTCCTTTAGCTTCATTGGCTTCAAGCAAAGGCTTGAGACAAAAGATATGCAGCTTTTGCAATGGGTTTATAGATAGGGTTACCATAGCCAACATGTTTTAAGGGACACATATCATGTATACATATTGATGAGCAGCACATGAAAAAGGTTGCCCTGAAGTATGTAGAATTCAGAAGAATGTGTATTAGATTAAGTAATTATGCAATTAATAATCCTACAGAATATGCATTATACATACTGCAGGGTGACCCTGTTCATGCATTTTCATAAATATGACAAAATTATTTGTTCCTGACAACATGGTGGATCTAGTAACTCTACATATAACCAGAATGATTTGCATCTCTTCCTCACCACATCTCTTCTCTAATTCCTTGTAATGCCATTTATTACTGCTTATTTTATTTTACAGCCACCCCTTCATCCTCACTCACTATATATCCCTCCTATCAAAACCCCACCCATAACTCTCCATTTTCTGACACCATGTATCTCATTTATGCTATCTCCCACAAATCCCATGTCACTTTCTTCTCAGTATCCTTGATGTCTGTCACTAATCTTTCATGATTCCAGGATTCACACATCTCTATCTGAGCAGGATCTGTATTACACCGCATAAATGTGATATCCCCAGGGACAGGTCCACGCCAACTCTCCAGGTAGGGAGGCTGGGTGGACTTTTTTAATTTAAAAAAAATAATTTATGTGTGTGTCTGTAAGTGTGTGTGTCTGAGTATGTGTGTGTCTGTGAGTGTATGTGTGTATATATATATATATATATACACAAGTATATATTATTTTTTGGGGGGTGGGAATCTTGGAAGAGTTCCCACACTTTATTCCCCAGGACTTGACACCTGCCGGCGCTATCTGAGTGCCGGCTCTGCTCTAAACCTCCATGGGCCGGCGGGGAGCTCTAAGATCTACCTCACCAGCCCACAGCAGCATGGAGGGAGGCAGGAGAGGACCCGGGGACCTCTAACCAGCAGCTCCGCCAGTTTCCTCTTGCACACTCATACAGCATCCTCACACACACAGAGCACGCTCACACACACAGTACACTAACAGCACCCTCACAAACACACACACTCAGCACCCTTACAAACACACAACACCTTCACACACAGCATACCAACAGCACCCTCACAAACACATACACACAAACACTCTCACACACATAGCACACTACCAGCACCCTCACACACACATCACATTAACATTACTCTCACACACAGCACCCTTACACACACACACACAGCACCCTCACACAGCACACTAACAGCACAGCAGTGTATGTATGTGTGTGTGTGTTTATATATATATATATATATATATATATACATACATACATACATATACATGCTGCGTGTGTTTGTGCTTTAGGGTGCACACCCTAATGCAATAGGCTGCGCACGCCTATGCCTCCTGATATATGGCCACCTCAAATATTGATGGTACCAGTCCCAAAATATGGGTGTAAAAATAACAAGAAAAGCTGTCAGCAGCAGGCTGTCCTTAAATATCCTTGGCTGCTTTTGGGAGGAGGGGTTATTTGCCCCCAAATGGATTTACCACTGTGTTTGCAGAAAGTGAACGCTTTAAGAAACCTTTTGAGGTCATAGAGATCCTATCACTGCAGACAGTGCAGTCACATTCTCTCCCTTACCCATCTATAATGGAGATTCCTTAGAATAATGTTATCTGAGGTGTTTTGGCATGCCTCTGTTCAATTACAACATGGGTAAAAGCAGATGAGTTAAAGCATTCTGATCAAGATGGTCTACAGCGGTGGTTCCCAAACCAGTCCAAAAGGCACCCCTACCAGTCCAGGATTTCGGGATTACCCATTTGTGTCCAAGGTGTTTTTAGAAAGAAAAAAAAAACACCTTAGACACAACTGTATAAATCCTAAATCTTAAACTGATAGAGATTACTTGATGACTGGTTTTAGAACTACAGGTCTACAGCTGCCCATCCACTCCTATACAACTCCTTCATGGTCCCAAGGTACCACCCAAATTCAATGGGCTCTTCATTTGCAAACACCATGTATTAATCAATTCATAGATTGTAAGCAGATTTGAGTAGGGCCCTCTTCAACTTTTTTTTTCCATCAACATTACTTTGTGTGTCAAAACATACTATTTTATAACCTTCTGTTTGATTGTATCACACTACAGAAAATGTTGATGCTATTCAAATGCTAATGTTTGCAACTTGTTCAATAGGGATGTGCATGGGCAAAAATTTTGGTTCGGCATTCCGATATTCGGGACTTAGGGTTAGGGGTACGGTTAGGAGTAGGGTTAGGGTGTGGTTAGGAGTATGGTTAGTGTTGGGTTAGGAGTAGGGTTAGGTTAGGGCTAGGGTTGGTTTAGGAGTAGGGGTAGGGTTGGGTTAGGAGTAGGGTTAGGGTTAAAAGTAGGGTTAGGAGTAGGGATAGGGTTGGTTTAGGAGTAGAGTTAGCGTTGGGTTAAGAGTAGGGTTAGCGTTGGGTTAGGAGTAGGGTTAGGGTTGGGTTAGGAGTTAGGTTAGGAGTAGGGTTAAGGTTGGGTTAGGAGTAAGGTTAAAAGTAGGGTTAGGGTTAGGAGTAGGTTTTGGTTAGGGTTAGGAGTTAGGTTAGAGTTGGGTTGCTCTGCCTCTTCCTCATAACCTTTCTCTGTTGGTGTCCCCCAAGGTTGGTCCCCTGCTGTTCTCGATCTATACTGCCTCCCTTGGTAAACTGAGCAGGTCATTTGGCTTCCAATTTCCAGATGACACGCAAATCTATCTGTCCTCCCCTAATCTCTCCCCGCCGCTCTTGACTAGAGTCTCTGACTGCCTCTCTGGTATTTCTAACTGTATGGCTGCCCACTTCCTTAAGCTCAACTTGTCCAAAACAGAATTTCTGGTCTTTCCTCCCTTAAATGTTGCTACTCCCGTTTCTGTCTCCCTCCACGTTAATGGTGCTACCATCAGCTCCACCACACAGGCTTTGACTCTGACCTCTCCTTCACCTCTAATGTCCAGCCGATTGCCAAATCCTGCCGCTTCCATCTCAAAAACATTGCATGCATTCTCCTTAATGCCAGATGCGGCTAAGGTTTTGGTCCATGCCACTGTCCTGTCTCACCTTAACTACTGCAATCCGCTTCTCACTGGTCTTACGTGCTCCCAACTTGCCCCATTGCAATCTTTAAAGAATGCGGTGGTGAGGCTCATCTTCCTGTCCGCCCACACCTCCCACACCTCACCCCTCTGTCAGTCCCTGCACTGGCTTCCCGTAAGCTATAGGGCTTAATACAAAATTCTGGTTCTTGCTTTGAAATATCTTCATAATGCTACTCCCACCTATCTATCCTCCCTAATACACAAGTATGTCCCGTCTAGGCCCCTACACTCTGCCGATGGCCTGCGTCTATACTCTGTTCGTACTCCCACCTCTGATGCTCTTATCCAAGACTTCTCTATGGTTGCACTGTTCTTGTGGAACTCTCTTCCTTTTTCCATTAGATGCACATCCAGTCTCCTCTCCTTCAAAAAAAAAAATCATTAAAAACTCACTTTTTCACAAACGCATACCAACTAAACTGTTAATGGCTCCGAAAAACACACACACTAAGTATTCATTGAGTACTATTCTACCAATCTACTTCCCTAATACTTCCCTTACCTTTTGTGTAACTTTACTCCACTCCCTCTATGTAAGCCCTCAACCCCTCTGTTTCTGTGTGTCAAACTTGTCTGGTTACAATTACATGTTTGCTAGTCCAGTCATTGTAAAGCGCTACGGAATTTGTTGGCACAATATAAATATAATAATAAGGCATAGATTGTTTAGCATTGGTAAGAATATGAAGACTTTGCATTTCTGAGTAGATTTATTACATTGAATATCTGTGAATATGAAGGAATGTTTAGGATAGGAGATACAGTGCTTGGAATAACATTGATTTGGTTCGAAGTTGAATAATGGTTCTACTAATCGAAATTATTTTTGAATAAGCTTTGGTTCGAATTTGAATGATTGCTAGTGTTAGATTTTAAAAGTTAGGATATAGATTGAATGTATAGTATGTTTACAGAAAACGATATACGATTTATGAAATAATTATGGATACAATAAGTTAGATATGTCTGGAATGTTTGGCTTCTTCTTTTGTATGGTTTGTAGGTCAAACCAAATCCCATCCGTTTGGAATTTCGAATATTATAAGAAACGTTTTACTTTAGAGATACCACTAAATGCAACTGGTCCCTGTACAAGGTGACCAACATGACCCTTCCAACTTCAGTTATCACTAAGTACTAAAGACTTAATAGACAGTGGCTGACTCACAAATCTTCACCTCTTGAGTTCTTCATTCTTGCATTTTTTCTTCTCCTTGAAAGCACAGTATAGTGCCGAACAGGGTACTTGTTGGTAAAAAAGATGGGTTTTTAGAGTTTGATTTTAATTAGTCCAGCTGTAATGATGAGCCAGACAAAAAAATTTACCGGTGGCATTAAGTGGCATTTAGTGACATTAATAAAAATATACATATCTTCAAAGCTTCCCTCAATGGACTGATAGTGGGCAGATTTCTCCCTCATCAGATAGAGATACTTGATACATGAGTCCTTACACAGAGTTTTATAGGAGGAATAATGTATCCCCAAGAGCAGGACTTTTCATCACTTAGGATGTGTAGAACTGCTCTGTAAAGTGATATTCAAAGGAAGTCCAAATGTTTGTGAAATTTTCTGCAAATCTGTTGTTGTGGAAATCCTATAAACTTCACACTATATGATGTGAATTTTTTCAATGGGACCTGATGGAATACACCCAAAGTTATTAAAAGAGCTTAGTGGTGTACTAGCAAAACCATTCACAGATTTATTTAACCAATCATTGTTAACAGAAGTAGTCCCAGAAGATTGGAAGTTAGCGAATGTTGTACCCATTCACAAGAAAGGTAGTAGGGAGGAGTCAGGCAACCTTAGGCCAGTAAGCCTTACTTCAGTAGTGGGGAAAGTAATGGAAACCATGTTAAAGGATCGGATTGTTGAACATCTAAAAACACATGGATTTCAAGATCAGAGACAACATGGGTTTACTTCAGGGAGATCATGCCAAATTAATCTTATTGATTTTTTTTTTGATTGGGTAACTAAAATAATAGATCAGGATGGTGCAGTAGACATTGCTTACCTAGATTTCAGTAAGGCTTTTGACACTGTTGCACATAGAAGGTTTATAAATAAACTGCAATCTTTAAGTTTGGATTCCAATATTGTTGAATGGGTAAGGCAGTGGCTGAGTGAAAGGCAACAGAGGGTTGTAGTCAATGGAGTAAATCGAAGCATGGGCTTGTCACCAGTGGGGTACCACAGGGATCTGTACTTGGAGCCATTCTCTTAATAGTGATATTGCAGAAGGTCTTGATGGTAAGGTATGTCTTTTTGCTGATGATACTAAGATATGTAACAGGGTTGATGTTCCAGGAGGGATAAGCCAAATGGCAAATGACTAAGGTAAACTAGAAAAATGGTCAGAGTTGTGGCAACTGACATTTAATGTGGATAAGTGCAAGATAATGCATCTTGGACATAAAAACCCAAGGGCAGAGTACAGAATATTTGATAGAGTCCTAACCTCAACATCTGAGGAAAGGGACTTAGGGGTAATTATTTCTGATGACTTAAAGGTAGGCAGACAATGTAATAGAGCAGCAGGAAATGCTAGCATAATGATTGGTTGTATAGGGAGAGGTATTAGCAGTAGAAAGAGGGAAGTGTTCATGCCACTGTACAGAACACTGGTGAGACCTCACAGTATTGTACGCAGTACTGGAGACCGTATCTCCAGAAGGATATTGATACTTTAGAGAGAGAGTTTAGAGAAGGACTACTAAACTGGTTCATGGGTTGCAGGATAAAACTTACAAGGAAAGGTAAAAGGATCTTAACATATATAGCTTGGAGGAAAGACAAGACAGGGGGGATATGATAGAAACATTTAAATACATAAAGGGAATCAACACAGTAAAGGAGGAGACTATATTTAAAAGAAGAAAAACTACCACAACAAGAGGACATTAAATTAGAGAGGCAAAGGTTTAAAAATATTTTTCGGAAGTATTACTTTACAGAGAGGGTAGTAGATGCATGGAATAGCCTTCCAGATGAAGTGGTAGAAGTTAACACAGTAAATTAGTTTAAGCATCCATGGGATATGCATAAGGCTATCTTAAGTATAAGATAAGGCCAGGGACTAATGAAAGTATTTAAAAAATTGGGCAGACTAGATGGGACGAATGGTTCTTATCTGCTGTCACATTCTATGTTCTATGTTTCTTTGTCTCCTAGTGCCTAGTATATGCATTATGTGGCTACTCCAATAGACGTATGAAAAGTACAAAAAGAATAATTTGAGCACAACTTTGGTTAGTCTTCACAGACTTACCAATACGACTATCTATATCAGATCAGAATACCTGGATTGCTGTTTCAAGTGATCATCTTCCAGGTGTCTACCGAGTTAAAATATCTTCCTGAAGAACAGCTGGGGGAAAAAAATCTCAGTGATGTTATCATCCTGAATAGTAATGTCTATGTGAGGTTCAGAACGTGGTTTAATTTCTTCTCATGCAATATTTGACCATACATTGTTTATGAATACTTTGTTATAGTGTTTTCTACAAGATGCTTCATGCAACATTTATCAGTCATTTGGTGAGTAACTTACATGTAGACAGTGTGACAAAGACCCTGAGTATCCCACTGGTGTTGTAGTCTTAATATGTTATCAACTTGTGGGTTAATACCATATATTGTTTCAAATAAGAGTATGAACCCAGAAACAAAATATTACTGTGATCATGTTATAATGTAAGTGATATTCACTTGTCAGTGAGGAAAAACACTTTGTTGCACCGTCTACTCTAAAACATCTGTATCCAAAGGTGAGTAATTCTCCTCCATCATAGATAAGTGTGATGCAAATCAATTCCCTAATTCTTCCCACCAATTAAGTAACTCATAACATGTTTGCTTTTTACTTCCCCTCTCCAGATTCAAATATATTCTTTGAGTGCCTTAACATCTATTCCATGGTGTCCTGGCAACATGTAATCCCTTCCTGATAATGGCCGAACAAGCCAACTTACTTTTACCAAAAAGAGAGTTCCAAATACAGTGAGGGCTGTTAGATGTTGTGACACCCTAGGCAAAGTTTGACTTCACTGTCACCCTCTTTGCCAGTCTTTTTTCCCTATATTTTGCCACCCCTCTGTGAAGCTGAGGTTTTCATAACGTTACGTAAAAATGCAATATTACACAAAAAATATTAATGTGTATGTGAGAAATCGTGGAATGCAAAGCTATCAATATTTTGGAATAAGTAATGCATATCTTATAAAACTTCATCATTGAATCTTCATAGGTGGTATAGTAAGGGTTTACACTGCTTACTGAATAGGAATTTTCTCAGATCTTAATGGTGAAAATGCTATTGAGTTAACAGAGTAAAACCTTACTCTGCTAAGATAATGAAGCCCATAGTAACAAAATTGTGTTCTCATGGGTTCACACTGCAGAAGAATTGTTTTGTAAATTATGTTACCTATTAGCCACCATCATTGCATCCATTAAACTTGCCCGCTAAGGAATATACAACCTATGTGTTCACTATATGAGAACAAAGTTGCAATTTTGGTACCAAGAATTTGTTGTTTTGTTTTATTATTGGACAATAATCTATAGCCTTTAGTCATGACTAAAATCTTCAATTTCCCTTTTTAATTTTGTAGCCTTCCACTGTACTCTTTCTGGAGTCATAATATCTTAATAAAACAGTGTCAAAAACAGAACTTTATGAGAGTCAAATTAAGATTGTCAGATGCCTAGGCAAAATGCCAGATTGGGCTTTCATCCCGAGAGGCCTGGGCTCTGTTCTGTGAATGGGTATGGCTGAGTATTATGTGTGGTGTGTGAGCATTGTGTGTAGATAAGGCTTTGTGTGGTGGCTGAGTGTTGTGTGTTGAGGAGGCTGAGTGTGCCTGTGTGATTGTTGATTATAACTCAGTGTGATGGCTGAATTTTGTGTCTGGAATAAGCTGAGTTTTGTGTTTTTGTAAAAGAGGCTGTGCTGCATGTGATGGATTAGTGTGGTGTGTGGAGAGAAGCCTTAATGTTTGTTTTTGTTGTTCCATTTGGCTCCCTCCAGCTTACCTTTTAGCAGGAGGTGGTGTAATCCCTTGTGGTTCAGTAGAGGGCACTCTGGGCTGATTTACTGGTGGTCCAGTGTGGGGAGCATTGTGGTCTCCACCTCTATTGGATGCAAATCATTTTAAGAGCTCCCTCGCAGTCCCAGAGCTCAGTCAGTGACTTGACACACAGACTGCATTCTCAGAGACATTTAAAAGTGCCTAGCCCCCGAGGAAGGTTTTAAATTAATCTGCACTCGATAGACTGAGACTTACAGACTGAGCCATAGCTCCAGGCACAGACACAGACCCACCAGGCCCCTGTCGCCTAATGGGTAACCCTGCGTATTCAAGGATCACTATAGTGTCAGGAAAACATAGTGGTTTTCCTGGCACTATAGTGCCCTGAGGGTGCCCCCACCCTCAGGGTCCCCCTCCCGTGGCACTGAAGGGGTTAAAACCCCTTCAGCTACTTACCTTATTCCAGCGCCGGGCTCCCTCGGCACTGGTGATCTCTCCTCCCCCGCCAACGTCAACTCCCCCGCCTGACGTCGGCGGAGCCGAATGCACATGCGTGGCAGTGCCGCGCGCGCATTCTAAGTGTCCATAGGAAAGCATTTATCAATGCTTTCCTATGGAAGCTCTGCGTGATGGAGGCATAATATGCCTCCAGTGTCGTAGATGCGCCTCTAGTGGCTGTCCAGAAGACAGCCACTACAGGCTGTCTTAACCCTGCAATGTAAACATTGCAGTTTCTCTGAAACTGCTATGTTTGCATCTGAAGGGTTAAAACCTGAGGGACCTGGCACCCAGACCACTCGATTGAGCTGAAGTGGTCTGGGTGACTATAGCGTCCCTTTCAGTGTGGTATCTAAGCATTGATTTATAAATATACAAAATTATATATACATGTAACCACACTACACACTCTACGAAAGGGACTGTATATTATATTAGGATTGCTTATTATCAACAGTGGCATTGTATAATGATACACACTGTGTAATAAATATTAAGCAGCACCATTGACTCAATCTAGCATCAGCAACAGTGAATAATAGGCCTGTTCATCCTTGCTCATATTTTACTGTGCAGATTGTGGCCTGTGGCTGCTTCGCCTACACACCAGCAGCAGACATATTGCCCACCTCTAGTATATAACCATTCCTTTACACAAACGCCAGTTACTGAACCAAACAGGTTTATTTACCAATCAATCACTGAAATGAAGTGAATACCAAATTGCAAAATGTAAGCTCAAAAAACATTTTTTACCTAAATTTTGTATTTTGTTTTTCCACTTGTTGTTTTTTTTATTTAGTAAATATAAATAAACCCCCAAAGGTTTCATATAACATCGATTTCTACCCCCCTCACATTCTCATTCATTCCTGAGCTATGCAACAGTAGAGAAAATATTTTTTGAATAATGAACTTCTGGCAGGCCTTGGAGTCTATACAGAATAGGTGAAGATAATGGTTTTGCTAGGAAATCTGTAATTGTGCTTCCAGAGTTCTTAGATTTTCAGTAATGGTGCTTACTGAGCCACTTATCGAAACCAAAAAGTGCAAGAATATAATAGTACTTATAGAACATGGTAAGTAAGTAGAATAATCACCACTTAGGAGGATAAGCATCTGCTTTCGCAAGGGGGCACTTCAGGAATCAGAGCAGGTATTTCAATCTTATTTCGTTGTCTCTGTGGCAACCAGACAGACTACCATTGCTCCAGTCAGACACATTCTCCAGCCTCCGGAGCTAGAGAGAGAAAAGGCTTTTATTTAGCAGGTTAATCCACTGTGCATTTTTCTTGTTAGAAGACAAGGCAATAGAATTGTTGAACCTGCCACTGGGTTACGCTTTCTACATTGAAGTTAGAAACAGCACAATTACATGCATTATGGAGTCTCTTGGTCATGCTGCCTTATGCCGTCTGTTTGCTTTCTCGGCCGTATTAAATGCAATATTATTTAAATAATTTATGATAAAGGCCAATTAACATAGCTTTAGTAATACTGATTTAGCCTGAGTGCTGAATTGTGTAGAAGAGAATAATCATTGAAAGGGAAACCAACTGCAACTAAAACTTGCTTGCGCTACCAATGTAAGCTTACGATGCAATCAGTAGACTTAGAGATTAGTTTTGGGCCAAACTGCAATCGGCTAAATTGTGATGGGCCAAAATTCTGGTTTCTGAGCCACCACGTTCTATAATCTCCGGGGAACTGACTCGCACAAGCCTAAATATGCTCAGTTCAGTTCTAGATTCGCAGTGTCAGTACCAGGAAATAAAAAAAGAGGATAAAATCAGGAAGAGGCTTAATTTTATTTATTTTTTGGTGGGGGCAATTAAGCAACTTAGTCTCCCATGATGTGAGACTACGTCATGTGGGCTGGATCTTCTTTTTTTTTTTTTTATTCTTTATTTTATCGTGCTCATACGATACATGGTAGAAAGGCAATGCCAGGACAGCTTTCGCCAGCGTTAACAACATCGGATCTTCTATCCAATCAAGGTATAGCAAACATTTTTAAAAAGTGATTTATGCCTAGGGGACAGACAGGAAATGTCCCTTTTATTCACTGATCAAGTGACAACTGACCAATACACAGAAATAGAAGGAGCAGTAAAATAATATTCACTTCCAAGCAGGATTTTTCCAGACACTTTGACCGCAGCTATTTAAGTAGACAGACCCAGGGCTGCCATCAGGGCATGACAACCATAACGGTTGTCATGGGCCCGGCGGTCCTGGGGGACCCGGACTGCTCAGGTCATCCCGGGCCCCACATTAGCTATGTGCACACATATATAGAGATTAACGCTATATATGTGTGCACTGCGGGCCCCCCGCTACCTGTATTCTGCAGGGGGCCCAGCACACTTGAAATATACTGCCCAGAATTCTTACTGTCGAAGTCTCGCGAGCGACGCGACCGTCGGAGCGTTGCCATGGCAACTCTCCGCACGGCTCGCGTGACTTCTACAGAGCAGAGTAGCTGGGCAGTATATTTCAAGTGTCCTTGTACCCCTTGCAGAATACAGGTAGCGGGGGCTGCATCATTCCTCAGGACCTCCGGCTCCAGGGCTCCAGCCAATCTGATCTCCCCCTTCCATGGCCACAGGTGAGATACAGGGAGGGGGGAATAAAACAATACTATAAATGTAAGAAAAAAAAAACTGTAGGCTTTTCCCCCCACATTTTGCAGCCCCATACATTTACACACACTATACACTAACATATACACACACTATTCACTAAAATTTACACACACTACATCCTTACACAAACACTCTGCAGTCAGTACACACACTACATCCTTACACAAACACACACTCTGGAGTCACTACACAAACACACACTCTGCAGTGACTACACACACTACATCCACTACACAAACACACACTGCAGTCGCTACACACACTACATCCTTACACAACACACACTCTGCAGTCACTACACATACTACTTCCTAACACAAACACACACTCTGCAGTACTTACACACACACACACACACACTTTTCAGTCACTACACACACTACATCCACTACACAAACACAGAGTCTGCAGTCACTATACACACATTAAATACTTACACAAACACACACTATGTAGTCACTATACACACACTACATTGACTACACAAACACACACTCTGCATCCACACACTATATTCACTAAACACTACATTCATTACACACACTCTGCATTCACTATACACATCTCATTTAATACACACAAACACTACATCCACTACACAAACACACATACACACTCTGCATTCACTAAAAACACACACTACATCCACTACACAAACACACACTCTGCATCTAATATACACCTCATACATTACACAAATGTACAATCTGTATCCACTATACACACTGCATCCGTTAAACACACACCGCATTCACTTAACACACGAACTCTGCATCCAGTACATACATTCTACATCCACTATATACACACCAAAATCAGTACAGACACTGTATCCCTGTTGGCGGACTCGGGGGAGAGGGGAGGGGGGGCAGCACTTTGGGCGGACTCGGATGCAGGCACCGGGGGGCCCAGACCTTGAGCAGTGTTAGGGGCCCCAAAATTTCTGATTGCAGCCCTGGACACACCAGCAGTGATACTGTGTATTTTACCTTTGCTGTACCTGTATGGGAGATAGCCTGGGTCATTCTAGTCTGAGATTAGGCTTAGTTTACAGTAGTATGTGGCTATTGGCTATTTCCCAGGGGAATTAAAAACTTTGAGTAGTAGATAGGAAATTTCCATTTTGTCATTGCTCTAATATACATTGTTAAAAGGCATTTTATTTGTTAACTGCCTGGAGCAAATCCTTATTTTAGGAGTGTTTGTAGAAAGAAAATAATTATTTTGGGTATTGTTGTGTTCAATCAGTAACAAATAGAGAAATAATATCCTCTTACCTAGCTGAATCATTGATTCATAGTGTGAGGCTCAGCTTAGTTTACATCTGTAACTAACAATTAGCTACTTCCAGGAGTACATGAAACTATTTTAAGTAAGGAGATTGATAATTTGTCATTGTTGTTAGTGTGAGACGAGGTTACCAATATATAGTTGTTAAAAGTTTTTTGTGTTTTTTTGTTTTCTTTCCAATGTATTTAATCCAGTGTGAGCACAATGACGTAAAATTCAATAACGTTACCTTAGTAAATCAACCAAGAAGCAAATAATGTTTTACCTCTAGTCCAGGAGCTTCTTGCCTATGCATATGAAGAGCCAGATGAATTAGAAGAGGCGATTATGGAGATAACAGGCATCAGCTCAGTTTTTTCTCTTGAAGCTAATGTGTACTTGAGTCTCAAAAGCCCATAGCTAAATCGGAGAGTTTTTCTAAAACACTTTTTTTCCCCAGTTACTTCAATTCTGCAATCTTGACTTTTGGTAGAATTATGAATTTACTAAATAACCCTAATAGTGAGCTCTGGTAAGCAGCTACCAGATTTGAAGAATTAAAAATAAAATAGCCTAACTTTAAGAACAACAACAAAAAAAAATCTAATTTGGAAATTTTGTCTTGTGCAGAGGCTTATTCACTAAAGTGAGAGTTCAAGGTGAGAATTCAAAACATTCCGATATGCTTCCAGTTTGACTACTTTGCCCTTGGATTTTAAATTCACCTTGAATTCTTACTTTGGTGAATTCTAAAAATGTTTGTCAACTGACCAAACAATTTTTATTTAAATGACTCAAAATTCACTTTGTAAATAACCCTTCTATTACTTATTGTATCTACATTTACACCATCAAATATTTAGCCATTTATTGATAGAGGTTCTTGTATCGTTTTATTTATTTAGAGCCATATATAAATCTTTTTAAACTTGTAGCCAGCAGTAACATTTGTTTTGTTAATCCTGAACCAACTTTAGAAATTCTTCAGGACTTAACACCAGACCAGTTTCAGAGCCATTACGTAGCTATATAGGATTTATTTGCATTACGTAGCTATATAGGATTTATTTATTCAGAGGCAGATTGGTATCATCTAGAGGATAATAGGCTATTTATTTTTACAATTTTTAAAGACATTTACACCTTAGTGAATCAAGAGGATAATCTTGAGGTGGGCACACAAGAATAAATATTAGTATTAGCTGTAGTTGATTTGATGAGGAGACCCCCAAAAGCAAAAATATGAAGCATTTTGAATTCCAGCTTTGATTATCTTTATATAGGGTTGACAGACCCACCATATGATCAAAAACATATGATATGCTCTTGCTGCATTCTGATGGGCAGTAAGTGAGAAAAAATGTTGCCCTAGAGTATACCTATAAACACTGGTACTTCTGGAATCTGGACCAGTAAAGTAACTTGCATTATTAATGACACCTACATTGGGTGGGCCGACCTGGGAAGTGGTTGCACCATCCAGTGAAGGGGCGAGTCAGCCTGGTGTCAAGCATGGTAGGCTAACGGACTGGTCAGCCCCCAACATACAGGACCACGTATAGAGCGCTATTGAAGCACACACCAGAGAACTAAATTGGGACAGCGGGACTAAGTCTAATATTTAAATATCCATGGTGTATATGGTCATTATTTCATTCCAATTATTCAGAATGCTTTTGTGAACACTTAACATTTGCATATTGATGACACATTTACGCTTTATATAAAAAGACCCTGTATTAATGCACACTTGCACGACAAACAAGTCTATATTTGGATTCACACACTTTGTCTATGGACAAACACACTGTCACACTATATACAATGGTATCTCTATTCTGGCATATATTTTCTGAAACCATACACAAGAACAGTTGGAAAATCTAGATAAGCACCCACAACTATCTCCAACATAATTTACCAAAAATATGTAGCATTATAAAATTATATTAATACACTTATTTTTATTAATTACCCTTATTATATTAAATACACAGTTACTCTGTAGTAGTTATGGTGCCAGGAGTGCTATGGTGTCCCTCCTATCTAAGTGGTCAAACAGTTTGCTAACATTTTGTCAGCTTACTTGGGGTCTGCCAGGCATCGATCTTCTCATCTACTGCCTTAGGAGGCGAGCAGTGCCCAACGATCCCAGCTAAGTTGTCAAACCATTAGCAAATGGTTTCATTACTTATATTGGGGGACACAAGGGCCCTCCTGACACCATAATCACTACAACATGTTCTTATTTAATAGATATCTACCTTCATTGGGCCTAGCACCTAGTTTTGCCCGATGAAGACTGTCAGCCTTTCTCTGAACACTATCAGTGTTTCTGTGGATCGTAAGGACTGCAATTCAACATCTTTCACCATGCAATATTTTATAATTTATTGATTTTACATTTTAATTTTTTCTAGTTGTGTTCTCTCTGGATATATTATATTATCTTCCCTTTTATGCTAGATTAGTACATGATCAATAATCTGCTATTTTACATATATATATATATATATCATCTCTGCACTCCTCACCTTAAAATTATACTCTACAAAAAGGTTAAATCACCCACTGCTGGCTAAGCCTAATTGAGTTAGATTGCTGTTAGCAATTTAACTTAATTAGATGAATTAGCTAATTAAGTGTGACTGATGTTGTTAGACAAAAAGCAGGTAGACTCTCAAAGGTGATATGGAAGTTTTAGCTCAGGGAGAAATGAAGGCAGATTATGGATCTGAGGTTGTTGATACATGTGAATTGAGAAATATACAATAGTTGCCCTTGTTTTAAGTTGAGAAATGATTTGAACAGGTGTTGTGCGTTTGCTTGCACCTGCTATATTAAAAAACTGCTCTTTAATTTATCAAAGGAATCTACGGAGAGGAACCTTCACACCAAATGCTACAACAGAAGTAATAGGTTTTGGTCTAAAACACACATTTATTAAGGGATTAGTAATGCTGTTTTTTTTTTTTCAACAACTGCATAAAGGTTGTTTCTTGTTGTTATGCATTTATCTGCTAATCTTTAGTTTAGATTATTTGGTTATCATGTGAAAAGCCTTATCTACTAAACCTTACTGCACTGACTGTATTATGATAGTGACCTAAAGAACATTCATAGCACCATAGCCACTGCAGCCTGCTGATGTAGTTTCGGATGAGGGAGGAGTGCCCGAGTGCCCTCCCAGAGTAAGTAGTCAAACCGTTGACAATGGTTTGAGCAAGAACTGAGAACAGTGGTGAGCGCCGCAGGACCCATAGAAAGTTTCATTAGAATTTCAGGAATACTAGGTCCAGAACAGGAAAAACAAATCTAGACCCCATCGTGCATGTAAAGATTTTTTTTGTTAGAGATTGTTTTTGTTTGTTTTTTATTCCATCTGACTTACATATAAAGAAATATAATAAATAATGACAATGTGCAAACAATTGGTTTCAGAGGGACTGGGTCAGGAAGATTCCCCAACATATAACAAATAAAAATAATGTAATTATATATAAACAAAATATAAATACACAGAATTACTTTTACGTGTATGTATCATTTGATTATAAAACCTGTACATGGGGGGTATTGTCGTACTTGTGAGACATCGCTGAACACAGATCTGAGTGTTTTGGAGCAGTAAAACATATAAAGATGTGCAGTTTTCGTGTGAAAAATGCAAAAAACAAATATGAACACTAACTGTGGCCAGTGTTTGTAACTAAGTGGCTACTACAAAAAAACTGGACATACCCCATTTTGAATACCCTGGGTTGTCTACATTTTCAAATGGTATGCCATGATGGGGGTAATTCTCATTCCAGGGCTGCCTTACACAGTGCTGACCCAAGATGTGCCTTCGGTCAAGTATGAAATGTTTCCCACCCACCCCCACCAAAACCATGACCACCAAACATTATAAACAGGAATGCTATATTGACTTAGACTGCAAGATCTTGGGACCATTCTATTCAGTCTTTGTGTTTGGTTTTATAAACCAGGATATTACTGACATTAACATAGAAACATAGACTGTGACGGCAGATAAGAACCATTCGGCCCATCTAGTCTGCCCAATTTTCTAAATACTTTCATTAGTCCCTGGCCTTATCTTATAGTTAGGATAGCCTTATGCCTATCCCACGCATGCTTAAACTCCTTTACTGTGTTAACCTTTACCACTTCAGCTCGAAGGCTATTCCATGCGTCCACTACCCTCTCGGTAAAGTAATACTTCCTGATATTATTTTAAATATAGTCTCCTCCTTTACTGTGTTGATTCCCTTTATGTATTTAAATGTTTCTATCATATCCACCTGTCTGGTTTCTTTCCTCCAAGCTCTACATGTTAAGTTCCTTTAACCTTTCCTTGTAAGTTTATCTTGCAATCCATGAACCAGTTTAGTAGCCCTCCTCTGAACTCTCTCTAAAGTATCAATATCCTTCTGGAGATGTGGTCTTCAGTACTGCTTACAATACTCCAAGTGAGGTCTCACCAATGTTCTGTACAAAGGCACTTACCTCTTTCTACTGCTAATACCTCTCCCTATACAACCAAGCATTCTGCTAGCATTTCCTGCTGCTCTATTACATTGTCTGCCTACCTTTAAGTCATCAGAAATAATTACCCCTAAATCCCTTTCCTCAGATGTTGATGTTAGGACGCTATCAAATATTCTGTACTCTGCCCTTCGTTTTTACATCCAAGATGCATTATCTTGCACTTTGTCAGTTGCCACAACTCTGACCATTTTTCTAGGTTACCTAAATCATTTTCCATTTGGCTTATTCCTCCTGGAACATCAACCCTGTTACATATCTTAGTATCATCAGCAAAAAGACATCCCTTACCATCAAGACCTTCTGCAATATCACTAATAAAAATATTAAAGAGAATGGGTCCAAGTACAGATCCCTGAGGTACCCCACTGGTGACAAGCCCAAGCTTCGAATATACTCCATTGACTACAACCCTCTGTTGCTTTTCACTCAGCCACTGCCTTACCCATTCAACAATATTGGAAACCAAACTTAAAGATTGCAGTTTATTGATAAGCCTTCTATGTGCAACAGTGTCAAAAGCCTTACTGAAATATAGGTAAGCAATTCCTACTGCACCACGCTGATCTATTATTTTAGTTACCCTATCAAAAAATCAATAAGATTAGTTTGGCATGATCTCCCTGAAGTAAACCCATGTTGTCTCTGATCTTGAAATCCATGTGATTTTAGATGTTCAACAATCCCTAGAGCAATCTAACACATAATTTAGCATTTTTCTGTGTAGACTCAAAGAACCAGGCCCAGCTAAATTAAAGTACCTGACAAGCTAGGCAGCAGGGCAGGTGGCACAATGGCAGGCTCCGGTGGCAGCAGACAGTGTAGACTTACTGGGGTCCCAGCTGGATGGCAGGCTTGGCACAGGGCTGGACTGGCAGTCTGGCACTGGAAGAGGCAGGACATCAAAGCAGTGTTAGTGGACTGGCAGATTGGCTCTTGGTGGATTCACACATGGTCTCATGAGACAACCAGAAGAAGCAAAAGTGACTCACTTGTTCACCTCTGCTTCTCATTGGCTCAGTGCAGTGTAGGCTGACATGCATTGGTTGACAGTCATTCACCACGTTCTCCCTATGCCTGCTTCATGTATGTCACAGTGGAACAGGCATGGGGAAAAGAACGTGAGTGAACATGTATGTGAACCTGCACTGAGTGAGCCAATCAGAAGTAGAGGTGACCGAGTGGATCGCTTCTGATTGTCTCACGGACTGGCTGCCATGGGCGTTTGGAAGAGGGAACTGATAGTGGGAGAGCCTGCCCTGAGGGGAGGATGCGGAGAGGAAACTATCTCTATGAGTGACTGTTTCCTCTGGCTCTGGTAGTGTGCACGCAGACAGGCTAAAGGTGGAGCCAGTGATTAGGAAGATGGAGAGGAGGAGTGGAGCAATGGTGGCTCTAAACTTTGCAAGGCTTTAGGCAAACTCAAACATGAGGTCAGGGCCGGTGCAAGGATTTCTGCAACCCTAGGCAAATATAAATGTTTCCGCCTCTTCATGTCACTTACTCACTGACAGACACAAACACGCTGACAGACACACACAGAAACTCACTGACAGACACACACTCACTGACACACACACACATACACTCACTGACACACATACACTCACACAGACACTCACTGACAGACATTCACTCATTCACTGACAGACACACACACACACACTTACTGACAGACATACACTCACTCAATGACAGACAGACACACACATTCACTGACAGACATGTACTCACCCTAGGCAAATATAAATTTTTCTGCCCCTTCGTGTCACTTACTCACTGACAGACACAAACACGCTGACAGACACACACAGAAACTCACTGACAGACACACACTCACTGACATACACAGAAGCTCACTGACGCACACACACACACACATACACTCACTGACACACATACACTCATGCATACACTCACTGACAGACATTCACTCATACACTGACAGACACACACACACACTTACTGACAGACATACACTCACTCAATGACAGACAGACACACACACACACATTCACTGACAGACATGTACTCACTCACTGACAATTTGGCGTAAACAAATATAATTTGCCACAATGCTAATCGTTTATACAAGATTGCAGGGTATGGTAAAATTGCCTGGCAGTTGTGTATACATAAGTGTCAGTATGAATAGGGTAATTGGATTTACATGACATGGTGAGTGTTACAGAGTGAGGGGGTGAGTTACATGGTTGGAGTTGAGAATTACTTGATTAGAGGAGGAGGAGTGGAGAGGTAAGTGTAACAGGATTAGGGGGTGAGTGTGGCATGGTTGGGAGGGTAAATATTACAGAGTTGGAGTGAACGTGGCATAGTTGGAGGAGGGAGTGTGACAGGATTAGGAGGGGTTAATGCGATAGGGTAATTGTGGCAAAGCGAGTGGACATGTTGGCATGTTGTGGCATGTTGGACTTGGTAAGTGTAACATGATTAGGGGGAGTTGGCAAGGCGAAGGAGGTGACAGTGTGTGGGAAGGTAACAGCGTGTGGTAGAGGTGACTGTGTGTGGGGGAAAGGGGAGACAGTGTGTGGAGGATGACAGTATAAGACGGAGTGACAGTGTGTGGGGGATGGCAGTGTGTAGAGGGATAATAACCAGCCTCCATACACAATTTTTGTTCTGCAGTAATCTAGTCCCTACCCTAGTGGCCATGGGCTAGCTTTCCATTTTACAGGACCCATACTCAGGCCAGCTCTGGCCATATGGTCTCAAATTTAATATAGGCCTAACAAACCAATCTGGCAAATTTCAATGTGTAAAAACTAAAATGGGCAAACTCTTTATTTAACTTCCAAAACACCATGAAACTTGTACATGGGGGTTACTGTTGTACTCGTGAGACATTGCTGAACACAAATTTGTGTATTTTGTTGCAGTAAAAGCTAACAGTATTATGACATTCACAGTTAAAATGCCATGCAGAGCATGGAAAATAACAACATTTCTTAATTTCTCACACTTTTTTTTAGATTTTATATTAAATTGTATTCCAATCCATACATAAATATTTGATGTGAAATGAAAGCCCTGTTTCTCCTGAACAAAATTATATATAATAAGTGTGGGTGCACTTGGAGGTAAATTATGGTTGAACAGACATATAGCTCAAATTCTAGGTTTTGTTTTGATCACTTGTATAATTGCTTCCATCCTTAAAGGACCACTATAGGCACCCAGACCACTTCAGCTTAATGAGGTGGTCTGGGTGCCTGGTCCAGCTAGGTTTAACCTTTTTTTCTATAAACATAGCAGTTTCAGAGAAACTGCTATGTTTAGAAATGGGTTAATCCGGCCTCTAGTGGCTGTCTCATTGACAGCCGCTAGAGGGCTTCCGCGCTTCTCACTGTGATTTTCACAGTGAGAAGACGCCAGCGTCCATAGGAAAGCATTAAAAATGCTTTCCTATGGACTGGCTGAATGTGCGCGCGGCTCCTGCAGCGCATGTGCATTCAGCCGAAGAGGCGGAGAGGAGGAGGAGAGCTCCCCGCCCGGCGCTGGAGAAAGAGGTAAGTTTAACCCCTTCCTCCCCCCAGAGCCCGACGGGATGGGGACCCTCAGGACACTATAGTGCCAGGAAAACGAGTATGATTTCCTGGCACTATAGTGGTCCTTTAAGAGGTTAAAATGTCTTCATGTTGCTTGTGACAACATAAGATAAGATCCTGTTAGTTTTATCTGGGAGACTAAGATAAGATGAGAGCTTCATAAACACTGAAATAAAGTATATAGTAGATCAGGGTAGGCAACCATCAGCTGATATTTGTGGACTACATCTTCCATAATCCTCTTACAGCCGTAATGCTGGCAAAGCATCAGGGGAAATGTAGTCTATATAATTTAAATTGCTAAAGGTAATCTACGTCTGTAGTAGGTAGAGGAGCAATCTTAGCAACATAACCACTACAGCTCAGGAACATGTAAAACTTGTTCTCAACTTTTTTTGTCAAACTGTTAAGACATGGTTTAATAAAAATCAAGGCTAACCCCCTCACCCAGAGACCATTCCATCTTCAGTCATTTTCAAATAATGGGAACATTTAACTTAACATTATCAAAATCCATTTAGTTCAATCTGGATTTCAGTGATAAGCTAAGTGTGTTAGCTGAGCATTTTTAGCCTGTGACTACTGTACAAATATATAAATACATTATCATCATAACATGTATGGGAATCCAAATTCAGCTTGAGACATTTAGCTATATTTACTAAGCCATGATATGCGGTAACTTGAAAATCAAACTAAAGGAACACATTTAAGATTACAAGTGGCTTAAAGAAAATAGAAAATAAATGATCAGTTAGATATAGTCTCAAGGACTATGTCGTAGAACTGAAAACTTGCAAATGATTTCATTCTGTAACTCTACGAGCTGTCACGCAATAGAAATTTACCGGATTACGTTGGTCCTTTCACTTGTAGATGATACTTTAGCATATTGCCAAATCCTTGGATAATGAGCCAGAGAAATTGCTTTTCTCACTCACAATGGCAATGAGTAAGTCATTAAAATGTGTAGACTCTTGTTAAGTGTTTTCTTGTCTGTTGTTGACCTCAGCACAAACCAAACCTGGTGACAGCAGGGATTCTTTCCATGTCATTGTTCTTAGCATTCCATCGTCTTACACCATATCTGTTGAATGATTTTGTGCTCATGTTGAACAGTTCCTTAGTATTTTCCATTTGATTATCACATACAATCCTCCGTGACAAACAACAATAGACTTGATAAAAGTTAATTGATCACCATAAGATTGGACAAGCACAGTAGTAATTTCATTGCATTCATATTTTTCTCCCAAATATTTTTATTGATTATGAAGGGGATAAAACATATCAAATAGTAGAATAAATTTATTAGATGTTTTTGTTTCTTCTTTTTACCTTTCTAAATAACAAAATACTTGACTATCCAAAAGCAGAATGTCACCCAGTCCAACACATTGGATATTTTGAAAGAGAACAGAAATTCTCAGAGAATGTGAGAATCCTATCAGCAGAAGGGAGAAGGAGATTGGGAGAGTAGTTGGCACCTACGTGCTGCACTTGGCTATAAGTAGTTGTCTTTTTATAGTTTGTTTCCAAAAAATAGTTCTCCATAGAGAAAATAACAAATGAATTTCTTCTATGAATATAGAGACAAACTTTGTGAAGGTGATCTTGGTCCATAGTTGTTGAAATTATGGTTTCTGGAAGGTGTCCACTTGCACTCTGAAGGGACCTCAGTGTTTTGAAAGGCGTCCACGTGATAATCTCTATGTTGAACAGTCAGTTTGAAAAGATGTCCAGTCTTGTACTTTCATTTTTGTTTGTGAAATATTCATGAATAATTAATACATAAAAGGAATTAACAAATCCTAGCAATGTTAACTCCTCTAGATTCCAGACATCCAATGGGAATTCTAGATTGTCTGGAGCCACCAATATTTGATGCACAGGTGAGCTACGTGTTAAGATGGCATAACAGAATCTATCAAAACAGATCAGGGGAACTTTTACATCTGTACTACAAATGTTTGCTGTTCTCTCACATTCTCAGTTAGCAATTGTGGATTCAGCAAAATACTTTTTGCTTGTAAGAATACCATTCTCAATCACATTGTAGTAATAATTGCTGTATTGAAAGGTGGCAAATGCTGTATATTTTGCAACTGGAATTCAAATAAGTAACTGCAAAATGACGGTCACATTAAATTTACTCTTGTTTTTATGTACTTGATGGATAGGAAATTTGTCTTGAGGGATATTTTATTGTGTTATTGTTGGATCTAGGTGAGAAAAATTATTCTCTGAAGTCACTGCTTGGCCACTTTAGCCTAAATTTTGCAATGCTGTTTTTATTTCACCATCACAAGGTATGAGAGTAGGCCATAAGACATTATCCCTCTTGAGTCATGCATCAAATGTAAAATTTCTAACAAAGAACATTGTGTGAAGGAAAATATGCTGGTACAAAGAATTATGAAATGGTAGCAATTATTTATGCACAGTTGTAACAAAATCCTTAAAAATGAGTTCTGAACCATTAAAAATGTATTATACAATATAGTTTATATACCAAGCCATGAGATAGCTAAATATTTTAAGCTCTGTCTGTAACATCCCAGAGATGCAGGTTCACTTCTCGACAAAGAGCGCTCATGTATTCATAGATCAGTATTATGTTGATCTACAACAATATATCCCAGGGCATGAAAACTAGCAAATTCTAGATGTACCCTCTCCCATTTAAATACATGAATTTCATTTGGTATAGAGGGTGTTTAATAGACTTGTGCATTTGGTTTTAAATGAAGCGCAATTTGTCCAGGTTCCGCAACTCTGAAACACCATAGCACGTATCACCAAATCACAAAACAAAATCAGCAGGTAATGGGCAAGCCGTTTGTCATTAATTGGAGCTCCGTCTGTGCATTACACTAATAGGCACTTTTTTGTGCCATTTGAGTTTATCCAAATTGTTTTTGCCGATACGATCATATGGATGAAACTCAGTTTGTCCGAACCAAAATTTCTTTTCTGATGAATCGATTCGGGAAAACTATTTTTTTTTATTATATAACTATTATATATAACTATTATACCAAGTCTGGTATTTTTCATACACTCTGCAAAGTCATATAAAAATGTAATAGACAGGACCACTTTTACTAATCATTCCTCGATAATGGAAATCTTGACTTGTTCATGGTCCTCAAAGGCAACATTGAAGAGGCCTGAGATGATTTTCTGTGTTATAGCAGGCATTATGTAACAATCTAGAAAAGAGCCACATGTACGTGGTCCGTAAGGGATATTTTACATGATATGGAACAGTCAGACAGTAAGTGTTTATTGAAAAGACAGTTTTTGAAGATGCACCAATCAATTTAACGATATAACAGGAACAAAAAAATTGATAAGCTGGTCTCCAGTGGGCTGCAGTACCCAGATAAATGGAGCTAACTGTTCTGTTAAATGAGCAGCATTCAGGATCCTATAAAATGATACACTGCCATAAACAATTTACTATAAACACTATACCAGACATCCTTTACTGTAAACACTATATTACAAGTACTTTACTAAAAGCATTATACTGTACGCACTATACAACATATATATTATAAGTACTTTACTATAAGCATTGTACCATATGCACTATGCTACAAATATACTATACGCACTACAACCACTAGAAAACCTAACTAGAAATACTATATTACCATATATAGCAGCATACTATAAGCACATTGCTGTAGTGCTAGTGCAAACACTATACTGTAAGAACTAGATTTATTCCCGGGGTCCCTACACAAGTAGACTACATGTATATACAGATGTGGCCAAAAGTATTGTTGTTACCCTTGAAATTAAATTTTACAACATGACAGGAGGCTTCGTATTTTGCATAATCTCTCTTTACTAGCTCCACACAGCAGCAAAGAAACACATAGAAAAAAAGAACCACAAGAGAGTAGGATGTACATAAGGCATAGTGACTTCATCACTTCCTCTTTCTTTGCTGCTCCATCAAGCATACAGGTCAGAGTATTGCTCTTCTCCATTATTGTATTTCTATTGCCTCTTTGGGACTGTTTTTGGGATTGTATTTCCATAGGCTTTGCTATTTATTTTGTTTATATTGTTTTGACATTTTACCTTAATCTGGGTGCTTGGCCCCCTCCCCTCCTTTCTTTCCTTTCTCTGTAGATATTAAGCTAATATCCATGTTTGTAAAGTTCCTGTCAGTCTCTGTAATTAATTGACTTTATTAATTTATATTTGATGTTCTACATCCATGCTAACTCTTAATATTTTACTTTATGGGCCTTTCTGGGGATTCAACCCCACCCCTACGTGGGTTCTGCCAACCCCGGGTCGCTGTTCCCCTTCCTTCCGCTTTTTTTAGTAATCCCGGCTCGACCGCTGCCTTTCCCCCTGATCAGTGTGGCCACACTATCACAGTGCCCGATCAGCACCACAGTGTGGCAGCGCCTGATTGGCGCCATCGCACTAAAGGAAGGAGAGGTTACTCACCTCACCGCCAGAGCCTCTCCCTCCATGCAGCTTGTGGATCGGCACCTGGTTCCAGCGCTGGGAGGGACGCCGGACGCTGCAAGACAGCGCTACTTAATAACGCCGCCCACAATGACATCACTAGTGACGTGAACGTGCATACGGCATCACGTTTTCACCATGCATGCACGTTCTGGGGTCATAGGACCCAAATTAGCCAATAGCAGGATTTACTGGGTTATTTAAACCCAAACCTGCAGTTGTTCAGTGCCCTATCATGGTTTCCATCCTGTTGGTTTTCTGAGAGCGCGTTCCTGATTCTGATGATTGGTTTTTGGTCTTGGCTTGGCTTGATTTCCCGTATTTCTGGTATGCCTGACCCTTTGGCTTTGTTCTTTCCGTATTTGTTCCTTTCTGTGTTCCTGACCTCGGCTCATGACTGTTTATTCTATTACATTAAATCCGGCCATTCTAAAGCCCGCTAATATGTTGTTACTGTTTGTATTTGTTTCGTGTTTTACTTAATTCTGTGTGTTGGGCCACTGGTTCATCCTGACAGATTCGTCTCTGAAGACATTTGGTTGTTCGCATGTAACTCTCTGGAATTTTAATCCTTTGGATTCGATTCGTCCCTTAACACTTTTTCGTTGTTTGTGTGGAATTCACGGGGAAGTTTGCTCCCTAGGATGTTGGACTTAGGAGTTATTGTTATTGCTTGTTATATGTTTACTTCTGCTTGATGTCGCTTTCTGAAAGAGGAAGTGATGAGGTCACTATGCCTTATGTACATCCTACTCTCTTGTGATTGCTGCTGTGTGGAGCTAGTAAAGAAAGATTGTGCAAAATACTCGCCTCCTGTCATTATTAAAATGAAGATTATTAGTACACTAAAGCTAAATGCACCATTTATTCGCCCTGAGCTCCGACCGGAGTTTTCCAAAATGTAGGTTGACAAGCCATAATCCTTCTGGGAAAATGGTCTTTAGCAGAACAAAATAAAAGTAGTTTCTTTTGGCAAACCACATCTGTAATGTTTACAGAAGGAAAAAAAAGAAGCAAGCTTGTAAAGAAAGGCACACCTACCCTACTATGAAACATAGATGTTTTGAGGTTGCTACCTGTGGCACTAGGTGTGTAGAATCTGTGCATGGCATGATTAAATCAGGAGACTATCAAAGCCTTCTGGAGCAGAACATTCTGCCCAGTATCAGGAAGCAGTGTCTCAGTCACAGGTCATGGGCCGTCCAGCAGTATGGTGACCTGAAACATACCTCAAAAAGAACCCAAGACTGGATGAGAAGAAAAAGTTGGACCATTACGTAGTTGCCCATCTATGAGTATAGAACGTAATCTCATCAAACATCTGTAGAAAGAGCTGAAACCTGAGAGAATTAAAGCAGTTTGGTCAAGAACCATCAGCCAAAATCCCAGTTGAAATATTTAGACATTTTATTCTCAGTTACTGAAGTTCTTGATTGCAATAATGTGTCCAAAAGCTGTGCTACAAAATATGATATTAAGAGTGCCAATATTTTTGTCCGTGCCATTCTCATTTGTTTTACTGTTTAAAGTAATATGTGAAGACATAAATTAAAAGTGAAGTTTCTGTTCTATGACATTTGAAATAAAGAATGGTGGATATCAAACATTTTTGTAAATTTTTACTTGCAGAAAAATGTTGTGTTTTCCTAGAAAAGTTAAATAGTATACTTTCATTGTTATGAATGTTGTAGTATAATAGCATTGCTCTAATGATGATTAATATTTGTATTATTCTGCTTTCATAATACCATTTAGAATAGATACCTTTAACCATGTATGCCATCTGTGCATTTCAGAATAGCTTCAAGGCAGCTAAAGTAACATGCATTATTAAAAATAACACAGGACTTGGAGATTAGTTTTGCGGAGAAAGCTCAGAATGATCTTGAATATAGCCCGGATTTCAGCTGGACCAAATGCTGCATAATGGCTCTTATTCGGACCTGGATTGTCAAAATCCAAAAATTGCCTGCTGGCAGTGCTATATTATGGATTTTTTAAAACCCTTTTAGGCTGTAGAAAAGAACACTTAACAAGAAAGAACACAGCTGATGCTAAGTATATATTTTTTAAACATTTATTAGTTTTATTTGCCCCCACTCACTATTATTAGGAAGTAGGTAGAGCACCCAAGCAACCATAGGGGGGGACTTAAGGACAATTTGGGGATGTAGATAATGTCATGTGCACCCCCCCTCCCCCCTTGTATATATTCTGCCACCCATTTGTTGCCTTCCTTGTTATTTTAATTATAACCCCCCCACAGTCTGCCTATGGGTGATGGCATCATTAGGTTCATCCTATTTAATAAGTTGTCCCCTACCCAATGCCCACATGTAGAGGCACAGGGGAGGACCAAGTCCTCCAAATATTTTACTTTCCCCCATCTGCATGTAATGGTGCCTTTCTCTTGACAATGCAGCAATAGCTGCCCAGTCGCTAGTGTCTACAGTGGCTGCTCACATTTTAGTAGAAATGTCCACAACCACTGCATGGCAGGTGAGGGCATAAGGAAGGTTAGAAACCTGGTTAAATGGGGTTCATATTGACCTCCATAGGCTTCTTTTTTTTCTTTTTTACTCTTTTAATACGGCAATTGGCTAGTAAGCCTTGGCCAGTTGACACATGGATAATCCTCGCTCAGCCGAGAGCTATATAACTATTTGCTCATTGGTTGGTAGCACTGCCAAATGGCAAATAGTACTTTATTATAATGTGCATCCTGCTAGATGTATTCGGTCTTAATTTTCTTCTGTGCATTTGTTCCAAATACTATACTTTTAAAGGGGACACAATGGTGAAGGTAAGGTCTGGCTGGCCGAAATCTGACTGGAGTTAGCTTTAGTAAATATGAGAATAGCCATTCTGGTCGGAATTCAGAAATATTAATTGGATTTTGTATACATTTATTTGTAGTCAGAGACATTAAGCCATATTTGAAGTTGTAGGTTATGATTGATAGTCGGTTGTGGTGTGCCTAAACCGACGACCGGGTAGGCCTCAAATAATGAGGGCCCACCTAAGAAGTATTTGCTAAGAGGTGTGGTGGGTGGAGAGTCTGGGTCAATCTCGGCCCTCATTAGAGGTAAATCGGAGTTTAAATAGGCTGGTTAACCCCACCCACAAATACAGGCTCCGCCTTAACATTTGTAGTCGCGGACAATAAGCGTATTTGAAATCGTAGGTTATCATTTATAGTCGGTTGTGGTGTGCCTAAACTGACGACCGGGTAGGCCTGAAATAATGAGGGCAAAAAGGTTTAAACATAACGCTTTTAATGCTTGTTATTCACATGACCAATTCCTTGAAAGCTAAGTTCTCTTTCTGGCTGTGGAATGAATTTGCCATCAGCTGCTGATTTCCACCTACCTAATGTCTTAATAATGTGTATAGGGACGGTTTTTACTGGATGCAGCTGAAGCGGCGCCGATCCTAAAGGAGTGCCCTGAGATGGACTTTGGGTCGTAACCTAGTCTGACGGCCATGGCCCTCACGTAGTGTACAAATTTTACAGTGGTCATGGGTTTGTTGTAAATTGTGAGCAGGGGTGAGTAGCTTTGTTATTCAGTGAGGGAGATGCAAAAGGTATCCAATACGGACACCGGACACCATTTATTCTGGGTCGAAAAGTATAGGACCTCTGTCGGGGGGACCATCTGGTTTGTCTTAGATTGTCTTAGTTGTAGTACATAGCGGTCCCCTTGTTTATATAGATCCCTTATTCTGATGTAACTTCGATTCCCGGATAGTCTACTCACCGTGAATTCATTGGGTCTTAAGAACCCGTAAAATGCTATGTACATTGTTGCTTTGATTATGCAGTTAGTACTGGGTTCGAATGGGTTGGTGTCTAACCAATCTGATAGAGCCTTCAATTTTTCCTAGTCATTGATTTCCCATTCCAGGAGGAGAGAAATCTACCCACTTTAGTAAGTATGCTTTGGTGTTGTTGTCGATGGGAATGGTAGTATTGTCATAAGGGGCCTCAGTTAGGAGGTGTAGTAGGTGTGAAATGAATGCGTGGCATTGTGGTATTATGCGGATCACGAAATTCAGGGAGCTCAGGCGAGATTGCAGCTCTTTGCCGGAGCAATAGTTCTTGTGCAGGAATCCTGTTATTTCATTTATTTATGGGGTTAACCTTCTCATCTGGTAGGCTGGCTGTTATGGTTGTCGAATCTAGGTGGATACCTAAAAAGGTTAGAGTGGTAGAGGGACCTATTGTTTTCTTTCTTGATAGGGGGACTCCCAATGTGGAGAATAGTGCTGTTGTTTTGTCAATGCTGTGGGGAATTTGATCAAGTTCCTCGACTGTGAGGAAGTTGTCCAGGTAGTGTATTACTACTGGGCAGCAGCATACGTTTAGTAGCAGCCAGCACAGCGTTTCGGCAAACGTGTCGAAGAGTTTGGGGCTGCTCTTGGCCCCAAACGTTAGACGCGTGGCGAAGTAGTACTGGCCCCTCCATTTGACACCGTGTAGATGCCACAGTGACGGATGTATGGGTAGCAACTTGAAAGAATTTGCGATATCGTTTTTTCCTAGCCAGGCGCCTTGCTCTGTTTTTAAGATCGCTCCCATGGCATTGTGCACTATGGCATACTGTAGTGAAAATTCACCAGATGGTATTAGAGAATTAATGCTAGGCACAATAGAGGAATGAGGTGCGGAGAGGTCAATGATCAAGCATTTTTTATTGTTAAACTTTTCAGTCGCAATGCCAATTGGGTTTATTCTAAAATTGGCATAGGGGGGTTGTTTGAATGGACCTATCATGAACCCATGGTTGATTTCTGCTGTGAGCAGTGTGTCCGTGATGTCGGGGTCTAAGGTGGCTGATTGGAGGATTCTGCATTCTGGGAGTGCCACTAGCCCAGTATGGAATCCTACCGTGAATCCCGTGTTGAGGAAATTGACCAAGTGAGGGGAGGGGTGGCTGGAGAGATAATAGGTGAGGTTGCTAACATTAATTTCGGTGAGTCATTGCTTAGGGTAAAGCCAGTTAGGGCACATGGTCTTTGTGTGTGCCCTGAAGCAGAGGGAACAGACATGCAACAATCGACAAGCGCTGAAGCTACAACATCCAGCGTGTACAACCTCCTATCTGTGCTTTGCCTAGGAAGACGATGGGTCTGCCCAGTTTATCCTTGAGTAACCTGTCTGATTTGTTGGGAGTGGACTCTGCATGGCTGGTAGAAGGTGGGCTCAGTTTGGTGGGGCACAAATTGGTAGAATGTGCGGTTGATGCACAAATGGCACAAGACGGAGGCTTGAGTCCAGCGAAGTGGCAGCAGAACAGCTCTGTATCAAGCTGGCTGCAGTCTGAGCATAAGTTAAATTGAATCAGTGCTGCTGCCACCTTCGCCGAAAATGACCTATGATAATCATAGGAGTAGCCTCCATACTTGTTACCTAGGTCCACCAATTTGTTGAAATATAGGTCCAGCTCCTATTTGCTTTGGGGGGAGACTGAACAAATAACATCTCTGTACAGGCCGAATGCTATCACGAAGTCGAGAATGGACAGCTTCTTGTTTAGTCTGGGGTCCCTAGCCTTGAGTACTAAGGAGTATTATCAGACGTGTGTTTGGCTCGTTCATGGAGGGTAAGATCCCTATATTACGTAAGAAGGATGGAGGTGCTGTTAGGTGTCTTTTGAACGTTTTACCCGTGATGGAGGTGGGTGGAGTGGTATCCGCCTGTGAGGACCGAATAAGCGGAGTGTCGTGAAACATCGTTTTTAACTATGATACGATGTGAGGAGGCCGTTGCCTCGGTGGCGTGTCCGATGGATCTATGCAAGGGGCAGGGGCGTGACCTTGAACTGAAATTAAATGGTGCTGCCGTGGTTGCCTAGTTACCTGTTGGTCTGTCAGGTGCGTGGTCTGACAGGGGGTGGTTGCTAGCGGGAAATAGATAGAGAAGGAAAGATACTTACTTGTGGCAAGTGAGGTTGTGCGTGTTCTCTGGCCTAAAGGTTGGTAATGACAGTCTTTGCTTGAATGGTGCGGCAATCAAGTTACCTGGGATAGGCTTTAAAGACCTAAGATTAGGAAAAGTCAATATTTGCTGGTACGGCACGTGTAAGCATGACCATGTGGGGAATCTATTACCTGATTATAAGATGACTGGAAGTAGTGGAGCTGATGTTCGTGGATTATGGGTTGCCACGGGAGGCTTAGGTAATGATAATGGTGAGTATTGAAACCGGAATACTACACCCTGTTCCAAATTATTATGCAAATTCCATTTAAGTGTCACAAAGATTAAATATTTTGTTTTTCAGTTTAACTCGTGGATGGCATTGTTTCTCAGGGCTCTTTTGATCACTGAAAACAATCTCGGACACCTGTGATAATTAGATTGCCAGGTAAACCCAATTTAAGGAAAAACTACTAAAGGAGGGTGTTCCACATTATTAAGCAGAGCACCATTTTCATGCAACATGGGGAAGAAAAAGAATCTCTCTGCTGCCGAAAAGAGTGAATTAGTTCAATAACTTGGACGAGGTATGACAACATTAGATATTTCACGAAAACTTAAGCGTGATCATCGCACTATTAAGAGATTTGTGGCTGATTTAGAGCCCAGACGGGTTCGTGCAGATAAAGGCACATTGAGGAAGATTTCTGCCAGATCCATGCATCGGATCAAGAGAGCAGCTGCTAAAATACCATTACATAGCAGCAAACAGATATTTGAAGCTGCTGGTGCCTCTGGAGTCCCACGGACATCAAGGTATAGAGTCCTCCAGAGTCTGGCAACTGTGCATAAACCTTCTATTCGGCCACCACTAACCAATGTTTACATCCAAACAGCAGCTCTGGGAGGCTATTCTGACATCTTGCAAACAAATTCAAGCAGAAACTGTCCAACAACCCACAAGTTCAATGGATGCAAGACTTGTAAAGCTGCTATCAAATAAGGGGTCAAAATGTTAAAATGTTACATGACCTGTTAAAATGTTTAAAAAGTTAAAATGTTGTTATAAGTTTGATTGAAATAGCTTTTGATTTCAGGAAATATGCTGCAAACACAACACATGACAATTTTCAGTTCTTTACAACCTATAAAGTGTTTTGAAACTTACTGTGCATAATAATTTGGAACAGTGCATTGTAAGTTTTTATGTTTAAAAAAAATACTGTTATCATTAGGAGGTTTGTTCAATAAAATTGAAGATTATATTAGCTTTAGTGTACTAATAATCTTAATTTTAGTAATGACAGGAGGCGAATATTTGCATATCTTTCTTTACTGAAAACTCCAGCAGCATAGAAACATAACAACCAATCAGAAAAAAGTTATGATGCCCATAAAAGGTCCTGTCTATGACATCACTTCCTCTTTCTTTGAAGCGAAACAATAAATAACAGCAAGAGACATAATCATATTACGTCAACAGTTCAACAACATATTAGAATATCCAACTCCATTAGTTCCGCGATGCAGAGGTATGGAATGTGAATCTTTGTCTCGATGAGAAGACGTTCACGCTGCAAGAAAAAGAAAAAGGTGAAAGGTATCTGGCGTGATAACTTGTCCGCATACAATAAGCATTAAGCATCTGATATACCAACGAACATTAGAATGTGAAACATATCAATATATATTTATTCTAACGCAATGATATTTAAGAATCTATAAACACAACATAATGCAAGGTTCATGTCTAATATTCAGCCAATACAAGACCCACAAGATACAGGTCTAAGTAGCAAACATACAACCCATACGTACTTACCTTCCTGAACATAAAGGATATATTCTGTTT
>OW240919.1:120437172-120589008 GCA_933207985.1 Pelobates cultripes
GATCCATTGCCCCAGGTGTATAAAATCAAGCACCTAGACATGCAGTCAACATTAACAAACATTTGTGAAAAAAATGGGTCATTCTAAAGAGTTCAGTGAATTCAAGCGTTATACTGTAATAGGATGCCACCTTTGTCATAAGTCAGTTCGTAAAATTACATCCCTTCTAGATATTCCATGGTCAACTGTAAATTGTATTATTGGAAAGGGAAAGCATTTAGGAACAGCAGCAACTCAGCGACAAAGTGGAAGACCAAGTACAGTCACAGAGCGGGGTGTGGAGGCACATGGTGCATAAACGTTTCCAATGCTCTGCTGTGTCCATGGATGGCATTAATATCAGCAGAAAAACTGAAAGTTTTAAAGATTTCCATGGCCAAGCAGCTGCATGCAAGCCTCACATCACCAAGTGCAATGCCAAGTGTCAGATCGAGTGGTGGAAAGCATGCCACCAATGGACTCTGGAACAGTGAAAAAGTGTTCTGTTAAGTGACAAACAGTACTTCTCTGTTTGGCAGTCTGATGAATGAGTCTGTGTTTGGTAGATGCAGAACATTACCTGCCTGACTGCTTTGTGCCAACTGTAACATTTGTTGTAGAAGGGATAATGGTATGGGGCTGTTTTTCAGGGATTGAGATTGGCCTCTTATTTCCATTGAAGTAAAATCATAATGTTTCTGCGTACCAAGACAGGTTGGATATTGTTATGCTTCCGACTTAGTGGGAACAGTTTGGGGAAGGCCATTTTATATTCCAGAATGACTGTGCCCCTGTGCACCAAGCATAGACATGGTTGGATGGGTTTTTTGCGAAATAACTTGTCTGTCCTTCACAGAGCTCTAACCTCAACCCCATCAAACACCTTTGGAATGAACTGTAATGGAGATTATGAGCCTGGTCTCCTCATTCAACATCTGTGCTTGACCTCGCAAATGCTCTGCTTGATGAATGGGCAAGAATTCCCACAAAAACACATTGAAATCTTGTGGAAAACCTTCCCAGTAGAGTGGAATCTGTTATAGCTGCAAAGGGCGGACCAACCACATATTAATGTATGTATTTAGAAGGAGATGTCATTTTGCTGTAATGGTCAGGTGTCACAATACTTTTGTCCATGCAGTGTGTATGTGTGTGTGTGTGTGTGTGTATGTGTGTATATATACCATGTTGACTATGACTAGAAGCCAATATAAAGACAGCACAGAAGGAAGTTAGTAAGCTGGATCAATATCACAGAGGTTGAAAGATCAAAGATAGATCCTGACTACTGTGCAAGAATAAGGCACTGGACCAGAGGCACTGGAAACAGCTAAGGAAGGACTGGCAGCACTAGAATCCATACTGAGCAGATATACCAGAGAAGCAGAGGCTACAAGAATCAATGACCTCTTTACCAAAGAACCATCCAAGGTGTATGCAAAACACAGAGACCGAACGGTACTGGAAGAATATCTGGTAGAAAGAAGCATCACAATCTATGATATCAAACAGTGAGTAGCACATATGAACAGTAGGTCAGCCCCAGGAATTGACATGAGCCACAACTACTGGATAATGAAGTTAACAATGCTACATAAATGCCTAGCAGCATTCAATGTTACTAGAAACAGGCTCCCACCCTGACTGACTAACACATGGCAGATCAATACTGGTCAAGAAGAACCCTCAAAAGGGAACAACACTATTTAACAACCGATTAATCAACCGTCTACGCAGAACATAGCAGCTCCTGTTGGGCATCAAAGCCTTCAATATCGATGCACATGTGAGTTAGTACATAACCAATGTTCAGAAGAGGATTGGAAACAACACCAGAAAATTAAAACACCAAATACTGGTAGACCAAGCAGTCACAAGTGATTCTAAGACCAGACAGACCAATCTGTACAAAGCCACGATTGCCACACACATGGATACTGGAATGCTTGGCTCTATACAAGGTCAATAGGAGCCTTCATCAAGAACTCAATGGGCAAGTGGGAAAACAACTCTAGAAACCAATTCCAATAACACAAGTGAACATCAAATGTGGCATATACCAAGGTGTTGCACTATCCCCAATGCTGTTCTGCATAGACCTCAACCCCCACAGCCAGACCATCAAGAATAGTGGATACAGATTCAGGTTCAAGAGTGGAGCTTCCATCAGTCATCTACTCTACATGGATGAAATCAAGCTGTATGCCAAGAATGAGTGGGATGTTGACTCACTGAATAACATAATCAGGATATACAGCAAGGACATCAGAATATTGTTCAAAATAAAGAAATGTGAGCAGATGATAAAAAGGATAGCGTAAAAGGGAAAGATGATCAGGACAGAAGGAGTTCAAGTACTAGAAGGCCAAATAGAAGATGTAGAGAACAGCTACTCATGGCAACCGTGAGGAAGAAGCAAGGAGGATAGTAATATAAAAGTACCTCCAGAGAGTCAGACAGGTCCTGAAATCCCAAGTCAATGGCAAGAAAAAGATCCAAGCCATCAATGCCCTACTAGTCATCAGGTAACCAGCAGGAATAATAACTTGGCCAAGAAGAGAACTGGTCGCCATGGATGTCAAGACCTGGAAACTATTCACTATGTATGAAGGATTCCACCCAGTACCCAGAGACTGCACACCAGCATGAAGGAAGGAGGTCTGGGCCTGATGATTGTCAAGGTCACAGTCCTGAATAAAATCCAGATGATCCATAAGTACATCATGAAGATGGCTCCCAAAGATGAACTGCTATGGCAATGCCTGAGACAACAGCAGATAGATGATGTAGAAAAGGGGGGGTTCCATGGCAAGACAAACCTCTCAATGCGGTGTACCACTGGCAGATAGTTAATGAAGCTGAGATAACAAAATCCTACCAGTGTTTGGAAAAGGCAGGACTGAAAGACAGCAGTGAGGCCAGAGGCGTAACTAGAAACCATGGGGCCCCGGTGCTAAAATTGCCCTCCCCCCCCTCCCCCATATGTCTATCCCCCACACCATATGTCCCCAACCCCCCACACATGCAGACACACATACATGTAGACACACACATGCATACATACATTATACATACATTATACATTATATGTAATTGAAGATTATATTAGCTTTAGTGTACTAATAATCTTAATTTTAGTAATGACAGGAGGCGAATATTTGCATATCTTTCTTTACTGAAAACTCCAGCAGCATAGAAACATAACAACCAATCAGAAAAAAGTTATGATGCCCATAAAAGGCCCTGTCTATGACATCATTTCCTCTTTCTTTGAAATTCTTTAAATAACAACAAGAGACATAATCATATTACGTCATTAGTTCAACAACATATTAGAATATCCAACTCCATTAGTTCCGCGATGCAGAGGTATGGAAGGTGAATTTTTGTCTCGATGAGAAGACGTTCACGCTGCAAGAAAAAGAAAAGGTGAAAGGTATCTGGCGTGATAACTTGTCCGCATACAATAAGCATAAGCATCTGATATACCAACGAACATTAGAATGTGAAACATATCAATATATATTTATTCTAACGCAATGATATTTAAGGATCTATAAACACAACATAATGCAAGGTTCATGTCTAATATTCAGCCAATACAAGACCCGCAAGGTACAGGTCTAAGTAGCAAACATACAAACCATACGTACTTACCTTCCTGAACGTAAAGGACATATTCTGTTCAACACGAGAAACATGGGAGGGATCCTATAGAGTGGGAAATATTCGCCTCCTGTCATTACTAAAATTAAGATTATTAGTACACTAAAGCTAATATAATCTTCAATTTTACCACATGACAGGAGGCTTCATATTTGCATTTTTAAAGCTTTGAATTGACCAATGTGAAGGAAGCATGAGATGTTTGCGAAAATAGAACGTTCTAAACGTACTCTCTCGCGCTCAGTCCGCGCAGCGTATAATGTCGGCTAGGGAAGCGTCGGCCGAAAAGGTTTGTGAGGCCGCCGCTCCCCTGACCGAGTGGGCTCCGAAACAAGGTTCGACGCTAAAGACAAAAACCAGCGGACCCATCTGGCCAGTGTTGCGGTAGACACCGGTCCATGAGGGTTCACGTAAGAAGTCAGAAGGTGATCCGTCGAATGAGTTCGAAGGGGGTAGAGATATTGGTGTACCCCATTAGCGTTCTGACCACGCATAGTGTGGCGTCTGACACAAAGCATGGGTATGACACTGAAGACGAATCAGACTTAGTTCGTCTCGACATGGTAAAGGTAACCCCGTCTGGTGTGAGAGAGAAACCATCCATATCGCAAGCCCTAACATCCGCCACCGTCTAAATGAGGCGAGGCATAATAAGAGGGCTAGTTTGGCTGAAAGTTGCTTCAGTGACAAACAAGGATTGTCCGGCCATTCCCTAAGGAATCTCAGCACCACATCCACCTGCCAGAGGCGTGAATATTTGGGTGCAGGGATCTCGACAATTCGGCACCCCGCAGTAGTCGACAAACCAGTGTATCTTGACCTACTGGTCTGCCCTGTACCGGAACGTGCGCCGCCGATATGGCGGATCTGATCACGTTGAGGGATCGATATGACCGACCCAACGAGACCAGGTGTGACAGATAGTTGAGGATCAGTGGGACAGGTGCGGTAAAGGGATCGGAATCCCTTTCCACACACCAATCACTCCAGGCCGACCAGGCAGAAATATAGCCTTTCCTGGTGCCGGGAGCCTATGAGTCCCATAGGAGGTCTTAGTTGATGCAATAGGTCGTGAACTGACCAGGAGCCCCTGAAGCCGTCCAGGCAACTAGTGCCAGTTGTCCTTCCATGACGAAGGAGTGGGCTTCCCCTCGAGGTCCCGTCAGAAGTAGAGGGAAGGTAGGGAGTTGTAGAGGGTCTTCGCGAGACATCTCCAGGCGATCCGGGAAAATCACGGTTGGCCCTGCTCGAGGGGTGTCATGAGCAGGAGCGATATCTTGTGGGTGTGTGTGTGTATCGAAGCACCCTTGCTATTGTGGAGAACGGCTGGGTCACGTTTGCAGGGGTTCATCCATCGCCCCGTATCCGAAGGAAGAGTCAAAGGTCGTTTTGCCAATCCAAGTTTGTATGTGAAGTAATCACCATCGAAATTCCATCCTCACTTCCGCTGACAGTGGGATCCAGTGGTCGTATGAGTGACCGGTGCGTACGTATCTCACCATCAGTCGTAGTGGGCCAGAGAATAACGCTTGTATGGAGGAGGAGAGGAGGAGAGGAATCCCACAATCCGACAGCTATCCTTATAGAGGCGCTCTTTGCCGTAGACAGACACGGAACGTAGTTCTCCAAGCCGATGTCGAAACCGAGGAACTGGCCCGATTCAGATGGGGAAGCGATCTTTGTCTGTGTACAACAAAAAACACATGGAGTCCCGAAAGTGAACGACAAATTTGTCTGCAAACGTAGCCTGGATTCGTAAAGAATCAGCAAGTCTTCCAGGTATAAGAGGCATCGCACGCCCAAATTTACGGATGTGTGCCCTCACTGGTTACAGTAGGTTTGCGAGCACCACGGAGTCGTAAACTGCCGTGTTTGTCCTCACCATTGGAATCGGAGGAAAACTTCGGCAGTCCAGGGCAACGGGTACTGACAAGCGTGCGTCCTTGAGGTCCAGATGTGTAAACCAGTCGTTATCGCCTAGGAGGTCTTGTAGAAGACGAATTTCCTCCATCTTGCAGCATTTGTATACCATGTAGGAGTTCCATTGATGTAGTCTCCTGGCTTCTTCTTGACCAGGAAAAATTTGCTGGGGAAGCCTTCCCCTCCGGTGCATGTTGAATTGCGCCCCTCCTGAAGAGGGTGCAGATTTTCTTGTCCACGAGGCGTTCCTGTTCCGCCAGCGTGCGTAATGGAGGTGAAGGGGCGACCTGCACGGCTGTGATAAAACTCTATGACATAGCCTTGTACTGTCTGGAGAACCCAGGTGACTTTGGTAGTCGTCTCCCAATTCTGTAAAACAGAGACAGGTTGCCGGTCATAATATTGGAAACAGTTAGTTATGTAGGTTGACACACTAGTAGATGAAGCGGATGGGTTCCTTTGTGTAGTAGATGGGAGAAATATGAGGACTGTGTATACGATCTGGAACCTGTCGCCCAGGAGCGGCTGGTGGCTCGGTTCAGCTACCGACCAGTCCTCCCAGAAACACCTTTCCCCGTAGGGTTGTGGAAGACTTGCTTTAGCGAGGTCTGGGTTTAATTTAGTGTGGTGAATAAATTCACGTGTTTCTTGAGTACTGCAATGAACACTACGTCGAATAGTAGGCCTTGTGCTTTTGGGCCGAATTCTTGTCGTTCCTAAGTCCAATAGTGTGTTGTCGATGCGGCCCAGTACAGATTTGCGTCTGTCGGCGCATAGTGCGTCATTTACGTTGCCCAGGAGGCATATCGAGCATTAAGACCATTCTTTGGAGGTGGTAGGGTTGAGTTGTGTACCCTGGGGTAACTCGGTCTTGAGGCGTGCGCATCCTTCCATCCCCCGAGGGTTGCGCAGCCAATAGTGTTCGTCCAGGAACGTTCCGTCTTCGGCTACTCTGGTTTAGTGCCGCTACAGTTATCTCTGCCTCAGCCGCCGTCACAGAGTAAGGTTTCCCTAACGTACTTCGAGGAAGTGTGGGGAAGGTCTTGCCGTTCCATTTCCTCAGACGGTGAGCTGTCTTCGTGTCGCTCATCTACCATGTCCAAAGTACGTGGTGGGTAATAGTCTTCTTTGTCGGAAGATTGTGGCGGACAGGGTTTGGATTCCCGGTGCTCCGCCTATTTGGTCTGTTCGATGGGCGTCTTGCCCTTGACCTTAGTGGCAGGGGGGCTGGAGCCCTTCCCTTGCCGTTTTGACTTGAAGGCTTGTGGGCCTGAGGTCTCCATCAAGCGGTGTGGGGTAGAGTTCATAACAGAACCTTCTCCACTGAGGCCGTTACTGTGGCGTTTATCATTGCCTAGAAATCTTGGGAACGTTGAGAGTGTCCACCATGACTCGTTCCCGTCCTGTTGGGAGATAGTGTGAGTGTCAGCACGTAGGGGTGTTAGACTCCTGGTAGAACTGGGGATCACCCAGGTAAAATGGTTTGAATTGCCTGCTTTAGTATGTCTGAGAGTATGAATACTCGTGCCAAGTGTAGAGGGGTCACCTCTATTAGTTTAATCTGGCTACTGAGAGCCGTGGTGCAGGCGCGACTGACTGGTAGTGGTGTCGGTCTGGCTAGCCGGGTTCACCACAAATGTACACCAGAGCTGTATGCACGGTTTTTAACTATACAGGCTTATTATATAGGCGCATGGGGCTTGTCTCCATAAGGTCTACAGCCGCAGGACCTATGTCTATTAGGCTGGGTTCATCCCAGGTGGTGTGCCATGGTAACCCAGAGGACACCCATATTATAATTATTGGCACCTTACAAGCATTGCATGCATATCTGGGGGTCATCCCAGGTGGTGTGCCATGAAAAATTACCCAGAGGACACCCACGTTCAATATGTACACTAGGCACAGTAAATATACATATATGTATCCCTGTGAAGGGTACACCGCAATACACTCAGTTTTCTTAGTGATCCTGCCGTCAAATCGCATCCGGCATGGTACTGTTGCTTTAATGTAAAACTGACAGGCAGTGTTTAAACATCCATATATGTCTGTAGTAATCAGTGGTAAAGTTGCGGCGTAGGCCTCCGTGCATATGATCGGGGTTCACCCCGGGTGGTGTGCCATGGTAACCCAGAGGACACCCACATCAAAGGTAATGGTCTGTCAGTGACCTTGCATGCATATCTGGGGGGTCACCCCAGGTGGTGTGCCATGAAAAAATACCCAGAGGACACCCACATAAATTTGCACCGTCAGGTACAGTAATATAATATGACCCTCTGTAGGGTACAATAATATAATATAATATGCCCTTTGTAGGGTACAGTAACACAATATGCCCTTCGTAGGGTACAGTGATATAGTTGATCTTGTTATAGGTACAGTATATGTTTTGTATAACGACTGTGATATTGTATGGCTTCACAATAATACATAGATTGTGTGCCTGCTCAACATATAATCATCCAGTGTAAGGCACCATGAGAGATATATCCATGAGAATAAAAAATAATAATTGTATCAATAAATGAATGTGCCCAGAGAGGGGGACCCCTGAAGGGGTTAATCCAGATGCAGGGCGCGGTGATCGGGTGATTCCTGTAGGGTATAGTAATATAGTATGACCCTGTGCAGGGTATAGTAATATGGTATGACCCTGTATAGGGTGTAGACCCTGAGTAAGGTACAAAGACATAATCTCCTTTAATGCCTGTATGTAAGTATTTGTTTGGCAGACACTGTTGGCAGGCACTGTGGCAAAATACATCGAAAGAATACATGGAGAAAAAAACTAAAATCCAGCTTGCAGTCTCCCATTGTTCACTTGGGAGAGCATACACTTGTGGAGCCCGGCGGTCGGGTGAGTTCCCGATCCGCCGAGCGAGCAGGGAAGGTGGCCGTCGGGTATCTCGCGAGCCGCGAGATCCAAGCTGGCCGCCGCCCACATGTGAAGGTGCGCCGCAGATCGCGGTCGCGCGGTGCAAAACAAAGGGGATAAATGCAACACAAACGCTGACCCCAGCCTCCCTCCACCCGTCCCCATACAGTCCCCTGTGTAAGTGAAGAGCCGGTCCGCGAGGCGAGCGCGACACGGGTAGTCGTTGCGCCCGCGGATACCAGGCAGTAAGGTGGAAATAAAAAGGGGGAAAAAACAGAGGGATACAGTGAAGGGACAGGAATAAGGGGGGCCAAGGTAGCAGGTGTTAGCAATAAATAGAGTAATATATAGTGGTATGACAATCAAAAAACAGTGTAAATTAAGAATCTACCAGAGAGGTAAAATACTCTGACCTGATGTATGGCTGGAGCAGCAAAGAAAGAGGAAGTGATGTCATAGACAGGACCTTTTATGGGCATCATAACTTTTTTCTGATTGGTTGTTATGTTTCTATGCTGCTGGAGTTTTCAGTAAAGAAAGATATGCAAATATGAAGCCTCCTGTCATGTGGTAAAATTTGAATTGTACTCTTAATAGTTGATAACATATAATTATGTTGACTGTTATTTACATCAATTATTTAGGTAAATGAGAAAAATATAATTTGCATAATAATTTGGAACAGGGTGTATTCAATTTTTTTTTTCTTACTTACCTGGTCTTTATTGTGGGGAGATATTCAACGAAAGTAGCAAGCCTAGATTAGAAAGTACCTAGCTAAAATACATATATAAGGAATAGAATGAGCGAGGTTTGCAGGATTGTATGGTGATGATCCCACTTGTTTCTGCCTTGTAGGTGTGTGGTCCCTTAAGTGTATTAAATCCCCAAGCCCCTAGTCACTCCTCCCCCCCCCCAATAAAAATACCATATCTACCCCCCTCACCCTAATAATAGTGAGGGGGTGGACAGTAGACTAACCCTGTAAAATAAAATGTCATACTTACCATTAGATGTCTTCTTTTATTTTCTTTCCTCAGCCCCAAAAAAGGTCAAACAAAAATCCATAATGCACGTCGCAACTGTTAAAAAAAAAAAAAAAATCCCAGGCACAAAAAAAAAAAAAAGCTGAAAAATAAAGAAATCCTTCTTCACCCAGTGAGGGCACGGCGCAGAATGAACTCCGCAGAGCGCTTATAAAGCCTTCCCGCGCCCTGCAATTAGGCTCAGAGCTCTCTGATTGGTTGGTTTAAGTTTTTTAAAAGCAATCATTCAGAGTGTTATGAGTCAAATTGCACAACATGGGAAAATTCCAAAGAACCTTCCCACGCTGTGTAAAATGACTCAGAGCATTCTGATTGGTTGGATTCCAAGCCAACCAATCAGAGTGCTGTGACAGGTAAATGTAGAGACTTACCTGTCAGTCTCTTCATTTACCTGTCAGAGCACTCTGATTGGTTGGCTTAAACCAACCAATCCGAGCGTTCGGAGCCATGTGCCAGGCGCCCCCTTATTGCACTAGCGACTGCCCAGTCACTAGTACTTAAAACATTTTAGGCAACATGCCCCTACTCGCGACATGCTGCTAGTAGTGGCATGCGGGAGGATTTAACCTCGCTTTTATTAATGTCGGGGTCATAGTGACTGTAGCGGAGAGCTAGTATTTCATAGCCTACCTCCACTTGTAGATCCCAGTGAGGCTCAGGAACAAGTAGTTATAAATCCATAGGCAAGGTATCCAGCAGGTAAAACAATACAGTAGTATCCCAACAGCAATCCCAATAACCGGACGACACACAGTATCAGGAGCAGAACTAAAGATTTATTCAGACAGTGGCCTTATAAAGCCTGCTCCCATGCAAGGGAGGGATTTCCATTATTTTGTACAGTAGCCAATCCTGCTCTGGTAACCTCCCACACATCTCCTCCCCTCAGCCTGCATCATAATCCCCTTATCCAGGACACCAATTCTCCCCGTTTCTGGACGTACCCCTAAACCTAGGGGTACCACTTTAAATTATACATCCCCTGGTGGCCCTGATCTGGGTGAACAACATATCCAAAAATCACCCAGATCAGACCAGGGGTTCAGGAAATTCATGGAGGGAATAAAATGACCGACCGCACTGGAGAGAACAGCCGACTGGGGTTCCATGCGATGGGGCCCTGCGGTCGGTCCTGGAGTAAGGGAATAAACTGCACAAAAGCCTCTAGCTACAGAGACTAGGGAAGGTTCGCCTGAATCCCCTCGTTCGGTTGTTTCTATCTACCGAACGAGGGGCCGTTCGGTAGTTTGGAACCGAACGGACAGGGCTTGTGGAGGTCTCAGCGGTGTTCGCCTAGTCGAGTGTCCGATTTGAGTTCCAGACACTCGACGGCAAAACACCGCTGTTCGGGAGTTTTAAAATGGCCGCCGCCACGTGTTCTTTTCCCGAATGGCGGCCACCCCCGAGAACAAAGGACGGCTACTCAGCTTGTCAATTACCCGTTCGCAACAAAGTTGCAACTGGTAATTGAAGGCACACTTCACACAGGGGTGGTCTGATTGTTCAGTAGTTTCATTTGAACAAACTAAGGGAATGAAACTACCTAACATTCAGACGAATACAATACATTAATACACTTATACTTTGCAATTAGACGAATACAGTATAACCTAACACAAGTCCCAGGACAGCCCAGTGCCATCCGCTACAGTGACCCCCATAGGTTTAAATGGGGGAGGGAATTAATATTATTACAAGGAGGGAGTGTCAAGTTTAACCTCCCCAACACGCAAACTAAGCGGCTCAAACGGTAGACGTATTACCGGTCCTTCGAATGGCCGGACCTAACGTGAAAAAATACAGAGAAGAGAACAGAATCTTCAGATGAGCCAAGGTCAGGATAGGAGAGGAAAGAAAAAACTAATAACATAGCCAAGGGTCAAGGATGCCAGAAGTACGAATAACCAGGAAACAAGCTGAAGTCAGATACCAGAAAAGACAAACCAACAGAACGCACTCTCAGGCTACAAGAGACCATGACAGGGCAAGAAAGTGATGAAAGAGGGAGGTATAAATAGGGCTAAGTGAGAGCTGATAGGTTAGGGAACATAATGGGGGAACATAATAGGGCAGTAATTAAATAGATATAAATAGTGTGCCAGTTCAAAGGTAAAAAATGGCACTTCCCCTTTAAGAAGCCGGAGACAAGTCGCACGCCCCCTACCTAGTAATAGCACGTGCACCCAGGCATGCACGCAATGTCGGCCGGGCGTCTGCACAGCGTGGAGGGGCAGGACGGACGGCGGGACCGGAGCAAGCCGGGCCGGAAGGAGGTATGACAGAGAGCTGGCAGCGCTGCCGGCTCCCTCCTTGTTATTTTTTATTTTTTTTGCGCATGCGCAACGTTATTTTCTTCTTGCGGTGGGGGTTAATTCCCATGCAGCATGGAGTCTATTAAAGGAACAAAACGAAAAGGTAATGCATTTGGCATTTGCCTTTTCGTTTCGTTTATATTTCGTATGTGGTGCTTTTGTTTACAAAAAGTGGCTAATAATGTGATGACGTCGAACCCGGAAGTAAAGAGCCGTGATTGCGGCGAAAAGAGCGCCAAAGGACAGTTTAAAAGCCTGCATGCTAGGAACATACACATCACCTTTAATTAACGAAGGTTAATTGCCGAAATGCGTCAGGTGCGGTGGATTTCAACTTTTTTGGGACTTCTTTTACAATATTCCTGTTTTTATTTGTTTCCTGTGTTTTGGAAAATAAAGTTTGTAACCCCCTGATTCTGCGTCCTGGTGGTACCTTATACAGGATATTAAGGTGGAGTGCCCAGCTGAAGTCTATTTTGTTCAAGGCATGCAGTTTGAGCCAGCTTCTTAAGTGGCCCTCTATATGTGAGTGGGACCAACACATATATTACAATAGTTGAGTGTAAACTTTATTACCCTATGTCTTTTTTCTTTGTTTAATTTCAGAGAATTATATGACTTTCAATTTGGGTAACATTTATTTATTTTTCTGAGTGCTCTCACTATTGTTTGTTTTCTTGTTTATTGCTTTCGTTTCCGTTCTAGTAAACAAATACGGAAAACCCCCCAAAAATTTTCATGCGAAAACGAATGCACATGTCTACTCCTGTTGGCAAGCTCTGCGGAGCTGGCTTTGGACCCTGGAGGGAATGCCCAGCACCAGCCAACGCCGAGGCATGGGAACACCAGGAGGCAGTCTAGGGCAGGGGCTAATCCCTGGCTAAGCCCTGGGCTGTCTTGAGGGCCTGCATCTCTGTACAATGGACTTGGGGTCTTGCATATTGGTACTTACTGTATGTAGTGATACATACAGCGTTTGAGTCCAAGTCCTTCCCTACTGGGATGCGGCAAAATCCCTGGGTGGTCGGTCACCGCTTGCGGCGTAGGGTCTTCTGTCTCCATGGATGATGCAGTGGGAGGACATCCCTGATGGCTTTCAGCCCAGACAGGTGTAGTGTGGGAGACCTAGTCGCTGCTAAGAAAGTTGCGCCCGGAGTGGGGCCATGCACCTCGCCACCTGTTCTCCTCCGACCACTCTCCCGACCTCCAGGTGCTGCTCCCACAGCTCAGGCCTCCAGTTGTGCCCAGAAACGGGCGAAGATTGCATCTAGACGTTTCTGCATGCGGTCCAGTGTGGCACACCCATCCGGCACTTCAGGTTGTTGCTGAGGCTAGTGAGGAGAAGGCGCGTCTGCCATTTTAAGGGAAGAGTGTTGCTGCCGGAGCCCGTGCAGTTTCAGCTGCCTGTGTGCAGTGAGGTGAGTGGTCTGATCAGTGGGGACCGGGGAGAGGTGATACACAGGAGTCCCAGCTTCTGCTAAAGAACCAGGAGAGCTTCCGCCTCTTCGTGGCTCTGCCTCGTGTAGGCCGCAAGCCTCGAGTAGGAGTGTCGAGAATAATAGGAACCCGTGTGGGGTACCGCTAGATACTGCAGCGTCTCACACGCAAGATTAATGAAGCTGCGGTCAAAAAGTGTACTCAGTCAGGGAATACACCCTGATATTCGTCACCAGATGCAATAGCTCTCTTTGAGCACGTCTAGTCTGCCTGGCAGTCAGGCTTCGCCCCCTCTCTTTCTGTTTTTAATAGAATGTATGAATTTATTTCTTTTTTGGCAAAATCATTAGCAACCTAAAGAGACACTGCAACTTGTAACAAGATGGGACACACTGGACATATTAAATGTAAGCTCATTTTAGCAGGACCCTTAATCCCTCTGTTCCTGTGTGTCTGGTTACAAATATTTATCTGTTAGTGCACCCATTGCACAGTGCTATGGATTTTTTTGGCACTTTATAAATAAAGATAAGAAGAAAAACATACAGCGATATTCAACTTTTGTTCGCATGATAGGAAGACCTCATTCATTAAGCATTTAAAAAAAATAATACATTCTATATCTTTTTATAGGAAGCTTTCTTATTCTGGTCACAAATACTTGTTTGTTACTCCACCCATTTTACAGCAGTGCAGACTTTGTTGGCGCTTTATAAATAAAAATAATTTATCAGCGATGAGTAATATTTGGCACTGTTGTCATCCTAGACTACATTATTCATTATCGCCAAACATTCATTTTGCTGTTTGAAAATATAGGAAACAATAGTCCGTAGACATTTGCCTGTGATTGGTAATGGGATGTCCTTAGCATTATCAAATTATCATTAATTATATTATTGAGCATACTCTTGGCTCCTTTCCAATCTAGCCAGTAAATAGTGGCCATAAACTCTCCCTATTAACAACAGCCAGTAGCTAGTAGTGGCTAGTGGTTGCCCAGTAGTGGGTGACTAGTCACTCGATTATAGTTACAGTGATCAGCCATTGGGTGCTAACTGTTTGGCAGACATGCCCTCACCCACCACATGGCAGGTGGGTTAAAATCCTCTCTGATAGTAATATGGGTGTAATGTTGACCTAAACAGACCTATTTGCTTTTTGTTTTCACTTTTTTAATGTGACGGCTGGCTAGCAAGCACTGGCCCACCACCAGATCGTTAACCCTTGCACTGCTGATGGTTATTTGACTACATGCTTGCTGGCTGCTTGATTGCCAGAGGGCTAATAGTCCAGATTTTTAAAACCTGGACCTGGATTTTAACTAACTTGGTTTGAATGTCAGCCATCAGTAAGCTGAAATCCAGGCCAATTTCAGGCTCATTCTGAGCCAGCTCTACAAACTCTGGACATTGTTAAATACTGTGAGATGGTGCAGTCCGAATGGCCCCCGTATAGCAGAGAATGGCTTTAGCCTCATTCAGTACAGGGCCATTTTAAGCCTGTTAATGTTGCCTTGCAATTTTGTTCAACTCAAAGGTGATTTGTGACCAAAAGCCAAACAAGAGCAGTTAAGACTTGCAATACTATTTAGGTCAGTGGTTAGCTGATACATCATTCCCCTTTTAACCTGTGAGAGACAAACTGCCCAAGAACTAGTGCTTTTACAGAAAAATAACACATAGAAGGTGAATTTATAGCCTACATCAAGGGAAGGATGTGTGTCTCCTCAGGCCCCTCTCAAGCCATAGCTAACCCTTATCTGGCATCTGACAGTGGTACATCCTCTGCAGATAAACATTTCCTCATGGCACAAAAGTCTGCTTTTTTTTTAGTAAAGAGAAACATTACTTCTCAAGAGTGGAGCAGTTTTAGACACATGTAAATTATCTTTCAAATCGGTGAGTGCTATAGAAAAATATCTTATAATAAATAAATAATAAATGTGTATATAACATGGCATTAGAAACTTTCAAGAGCAAGGTCCTCTAAATATTTTGTTGAGTATTGTTCAATCTACATTGTATTTTGTGAAAATGGTTCCCCAAATGGTGCAGTGTTACAGTATATAGTGGTGCTTTAGAATTAATTGTTTAAAAAGAAGTGTTCCCTTCAACTTGACCAAGCATCCCTTCTGACTTTTTTTTTCTCTATTCTACACTTTATTTAATGCAAACTCATGCATTAGGATATCTGTTGTCACCGTACTTCAGGAGTAAGGCAAAAAAAATAATTGTGACCGTATTTTGCTCGCAAAAGCACTGTAAAGGTTTGTGCAGGAGCTACTGGCCTGCAATCTCAATGTTCTTCTGATCCGGAATTGCTTTCTGGTATAATTTCTGGTGGAATGCAACAGCATGCAGTTGTCACCAGTGGTAATGGTGTCTGGGAGGCATGCATGGACCTCTGTGAATACTACAGCATTCTATACAGCTTATGCTGAGGGAGGTTGTGGAGCTATTTGATGTCACACCTTGCAACACCAACAGCCTCCATCTGTCCAACCCACATATTTCATCCTCAGAGTTAGTAGAACTTTGGTAACCGTTACTTCTGTCATTAAAAAAAAATCCATTCATTTATACTTCTTACCAGCCCTTCTCCCTCCCCAGACTAAAGTTGCAAGCAGTATCCTGGCCTTGAACAAAGCTCAAGAGGATAAACCATAGCGTTTCAGTAGTTGATCATTTTCAGTTTCCATTATGTACATTAAACTTGTGTTCAAAATTCGGTTGTACAAAACATATACATTGTATTTTTTTATACGTATTTTTCACATTCTTTCAGTTAAGCCAATGTCAGTCGTAATTTGGTCAACCAATAGGATTTTACCATTCAAATTTTGTCCACATTTGGTCAATATTTTAAGTGTTAATAGTGTTAATTTTGAGCATTCTATTGCATATTTTTTTGTATATTTCTTAATAATAATTTTATTGGAGCCACAGGTGGAATTTTTCATGACATGTCTATATTATTATTATTATTATTATTATTATTATTATCATCATTTTGTCATTTATATAGCGTCAACATATTCCGGAGCGCTTTACAATATTATAAGAGGGGGAAACTTAATAATAAATGACACAAGTACAAAATGTTACAGGAACAGTAGGTTGATGAGAACCCTTCTCAAATCAGCTTACAGTCCAGAGAATGGTGCTTCAGAGTTACGGAATTCGGACAAACAACCGATTGGCCAAAAATTTTATGAATTACAATTGATTACAAACCGAATGCACAAGTCTAATGTACATTCATTACCAAATAAAGAACACTGCCATTCATGGGAGCTGAAATTCCATATGAAGCTGGAGTTGTGTTTTGGCCTTCTGCTGTAGCATAAAATGTAAACGGTATAGACAGTTCTCTAATATGTTTTATATTGTGCTTCTCCAGCCTTCAGGGATCTTTCTTTCAAGTATGTAAACTACAGTACTTTGCTATCCACAAAGTAAGATGCAGCGATATCTGTCACTATCACATAAATAAATGATGGCATTAATTAAAATGTGAATAAAATCCTGTGCACCTCATATTGGATCGTTTGCGCTTGCTCTCAGGGAATTCGTAGGCTGTAATTAATTAGCTGTTAGACATTTTATCTCCAGATAAAAACTTGTTTTTTTTTGTTCTTTTTCTCCTTAGGACTCACTAGGGACAAACAATTGCATAACTTTTGTTTTGATATTGTTTCGGTTTCAATCAAAGACCCTGGATAGGGTCATCATAGCCTTCAAGACAAGAAAATGTTTCTTTTCGAACAGACAGTCATGTATCGCAAAAATAAAACATAAATTGTTGATTGTGCTTTATTGAGATAATTTATTTATTTAGCTTTACTAAAACTCTTACGTCCAATTAACCAATTTACTGCAATTGCTGCTTTTATATTTACATTAAACATAGCATTGTTTTCAGGCTTGTATTACATGACAAATCACTTGATGTGTTTGTTTTTGATTTTTTTGTTTAAGAAAAATTAGTTTAAAAACTATTAGGATACAAAAGAAATACATTTGGCCAACACTGACATGTAACAAATGATATTTACAAGGGATCGGGGCAGTGAGGCCTATTTGTTTTCTCCCTGATATCAGCAGAACAAATGATAATCTGCTTCACCTCTTGGGGAGTTTGAGCTGTGCACATAGTTTCTCATATAAATGCTGCCAATGCACTTAGTGCACTACTTCTTGACATCACATGTTGTCTCTGAGAACAAAGTGACTCAGGAAACTAGACAGTGCAGGCGCTTTAATCAAGCCACATTCCCAATAAAGACTGTTCTTAAGCCATATCAGAAAAAGGTGTGAGGCCAGAAGAAAATTAATTAATATAAATTTCAGACACTGGAGCTACCATGTTTCTTCACCATCTTACAGTCAACTAATGAGCTGCAATTTGCAAGTCCTCTTTTCAAACCACGGCAGTAGTTTTATAGTTAACATTTGCTAAGGGTGTTACCACTTATCTGGGGTCTACAGGAGCCTGTTATCTCCTCCATTGAGAGCTGAAAGCTCTATGTAAAGAGGTAGCCCTGTTGTGCAGGGTTTAGCTCATTGACTGAAAATGACAAGGTGAAACTCTCAGCCATTGAGTTAGCCCTGGACTTGGATTCTGAGGACCATTGACCTCAAAAGCAGGGCTACAGAAATCAAAAAGGATGGCGACTCAAGACTGTCTAACAAAATTGTGACTGTCCCACGATATACAGGACGGTTAAGCAGACAACACAGTAGTGGAAGTGCAAGGCTATAAATTTATTGTCTAATGAGATATACAAACACAGAACTTTTCAGCCTTAATCATATATACATAAATTTATAATCAAAATAATGTGATACATTACATTAAGACTGCCAGGCTGAAACGTATGTTTGTATGTCTTATTTGACAATACATTTACAGCCTTGTACTACCACTACCACATTGCCTGCATACCATTTAATCTATGATTATAGTAGATAACGGGTCCCCTATATTCAGTGGTGGCGACTTATCTCTATTTACAAGTATGTGGTGCAACAGCTCTTTGTTATTTTGTTAGTTCAAAATACATGACAGTTTGGAGATATGCATCTTAGGACATTTCAGGACACTTCCCTTTGTCACAAATTTTATATTCCTAGTATGCTAATCTCTGATTCATCAATAGTTAATACTAGCTTAATTTGTCTAAGAAGAGTACCTAAGACATGCCTTGGGTTGCTCCTTATATGAAAAACATAACAATACATAACCCACATAAAGGTGTAGAAGGAAGCCAAAAGATTTCTTTTGTAACACCATGTGTTCTAATACTGGAACCGTTTATGCTCTTAAAGCTGTCAAAGCATCATGGGAAATTTAGTTCACACACCATCTACAATGCCAAGATTGGAAATTACTAGCCTATATTATATAAGCCTGGGGGTTTCAAAGGGATGTAAATAAAATCTTATCTGGAATAACCAACAGATAAACTTTCCTTTGCTCTTACCGTTTGGTTCTACATGTTCAAACCGTGGGGGAAAACCAGCAATAAAAGATTTTGACAAACTGATGCTATCAAACGCAGGATGAAATTACTGTCTGTAGGATCATTTCAGCTGCAAAATGCCTTTTATATGACACGTGCCAAAATATATATTCTCTGGGTGTGAAGAAATTGTAATCACATCTGTGCACGAAATTCGGGCAACAGATATAATAAATCTTATACGTCCCACTATTGAAAAGAGTCTGCCAAACGAGATAGCGTTGAACATAAGCGTTATTGTGTGACATATATGAGAAAATGATTATCTGGAAGGCTTTGTATATTTGGGCTGGTGAGATTTCTTTTATCACTTTGTCACTGTGTCACTACGGATTTCTAAATCAACTCAAAATATGTCTTATTCCTCGTCCAACATTTGTACAGCTGTAGGATTCCACGAGTTGTCTTCACTTTTCAAATTGCCACGTTTTGTAAATTTTTCCATGTTAAAGGAGAACATTTTTTTTATTGCCAATGTGTTGATTAATTGTGATCACAACTTTATATCAACCTGCTGATATGCTGGTTTTAAAATTTGGGTGAAAAATAAACCATAGACGGGTAGGTTGATAGGGGAATTAATAGATTCTAGTTGGTTGATGGACAGACAGACAGATAAACATAAATACATTTGGCCAATTGCAGACATGATTTAATTATATTTAAAAGGACTGGAGCAGTAAAGCCTATTTGTATAGAAATATTTTATCTCTGATGTCAGCAAAGCAAATATTAATACATTTTCTTCACTGTCCAAGAAGTTTAAGTTGTGAGTAGGGATTTTTCACATAAATGCTTCCAACACAATTGCTGCATGGCTTCCACTGTCTGCAAAGCAGGATTAACCATAAGACAATCTTAGGTGGCTGCCTATTAGCCCAGGGGCTAATCAGGTGCATCATTACCATAAACTTGACCCCATTCACTACCCCTATGTGAAGAATAAAATGAGGGGGGGGGACAATCACAGAACCCTGTGAGATCTTAAAGCGTCCCTGTCATGCCGAACTTACCTTTCCTTAATCGATCTGTTCTTAATTTTTTCCAGTCTGCTCTAGTTTTCTTTAAATATAAGACAAAGTAGGGACTATTTTGTCTTATGTATTTTTCTTACGCCTGACCAGCTATGACCAGCAAGGGAGCAAAGTGTATTCCTGTGCTCTCAGCGATTTCCCACATTTCTCACCTTTCCTCTGTCATCTCACCTTTCCTCTGTCAGCCTGCTTTCACTCATCCTGAACGTCCTGTCATTTAGACAGGACGCTGGCGTAACTACCGAATTTTGCCCTAACAGAATGAGAACAGTTTGTTCATTCATGTTAGGACAACAATCGGTACTTTTAAGTCAGTTCGAAATTTCATTAGAATGAATGAAATCCGATCTGTGCTGCTAGCTTGTAGAAAGCTCCTTTATTCCCACAGTATAATGGAGCTATCTACCAAAAAGCTGAAAGACCAAGATTGGTCTTTCAGCCAAATTTACTAATACGAAGTAAAGATTAGTTAGTATTAGTAATTAATCTGCCCCTACTCGCTATACCGCGGGTAGGGGAATGTCAAGTAAACAGTGAGCAGCCTCTTTGCACCCTATTGCCAGCTGTTAAATACACAGGGACTAGCAAATCATTTTGGTTAAATTCCCTGTGCGAGCACCCTATTGCCCTCCTCCCGGCCCCCACTCATGAGCGGCTGGTGGGGGTTCTAAAAGACAATCTGGGGACCTATTATCCCCCCCCGGGCCCCCACCCATGAGCAGCTGGTGGGGGCTCTATAAGACAATGGGGAACCTATTATCCCCCCCCCGGCCCCCACCCATGAGTGGCGGGTGGCAGCCCTAAGTGAAAATGGGGGAGACACCTATTGTCCTCTCCCGGCCCCCACCCATGAGCAGCAGGTGAGGGCCCTAAAAGACAATGGGGGAACCTATTTCCCCCCTCCCCCCGGTTCCCCGCACATGAGTGGTGGGTAGGGATCCTAAATGAAAATGGGGGGGCTTATTGTCCTCCCCCCCCGGCCCCCACTCATGGGCTAAATGTAAAAAATACCCCCCCAGGGGTGACTAGGGGTCCCCATGCTCCTAGTCACCCCCCACCCAAAAGAAAATTAAATAAAGACCTACCTACCCCCCTCACCCTACAAATAGTGAGGGGGAGACAATAAAACTAAATACCTGTAAATAAATAAAAATAACTTACCATTTGATGTCTTCTTTTTCTAGAAAAATAAAGCACCCCCACCCAATAATTGGCCCCATGGGGGAGCATCTCTTAACTAGCAGGGGAGGACATAGTGTCCCCACCAAGCCCCCACTTCTTTTAAGTTATTTTTAAAGTTTGATGGGTATTATGGATTTTTATTTCCCCTTTTTGGGGCTGAAAAAAGAAGGTTTTAGAAAAAAGAAGACATCAAATGGTAACAATAGATATTGTGAAACACCTGTGATAGTTCAAATATAACCTTTATTGGAATTAATAAATATAATACTGCCTAACAACTGTATGTGGAAATACAGCCATGAAGTACTCTAGACTATCAATGCAAAAGAAAAAACCATAACCATTCAACATGAAGAAAAAAAAAGAGAGAAATGTAAATAATAAATACAACACATATAAAATATCTTGTCATTGGTAAGATAAGACCCATGTAACTAGAAATTCTGAGTCAAGGTAGCCCAGATGAATCAAGCTTAGTAAAATACCTAAGGGTTGAAATGCCAGTACATGTGATATATATTGGAATAGAGTTACCCAGAATTATGGAAAAAGTGGCATAAAAGGACCAAATATTATGGTGCAGATAGTGTGCAGCAGTATAATCAACTATCTTCCAAAGGTCCTGATGCCAAATGTCAACATGCTGTCACTTAATGGTGTGGAAAAAGAGTAATACATCAAGTGGGCTTGAGGTCCACTGGAAGCATGTATGCACGAGTTAATAACTAAGAGTAAACCAGTGTATGATATAAACCAGTACTCCAGACTGTAGTCCCAAAATTATCAATTGCTATGGGCTTCGGACTAGCTGAGGGTGTATACAGCAGAAAAAACTGTCTGTCAGTATATAGGATCACTGGAAGGGTACGTGAGTCGGATGGTCCCTGTGCTAGTAAAGAGTTAACCAAAATGACTTGCTAGTCCCTGTGTATTTAACAGCTGACACATGTTCCCCCCTGTGGGTAACCCATATGAAAAGCGGTTAGAACTAAATATAGTAATAGTTACACCAGAATCCGCTTGCTTTGGATCCCAAGAAGGGTGCGTGTGTCGGATGGTCCCTGCAATAGTTTTAAGCTAGCCAAAAATGATTTGCTAGTCCCTGCGTATTTGACAGCCGACACACGTTCCCTCCTGTGAGTAGTCAAAATAAGATACAATTGTTTCAAATGGGTAAAACTTAGTATAGTAGCAGTTCAATACAGCAGCAGTTCCTAAACGTAGTGTCTAGGATAAACTAAATCTATAATGAGTCTAAATGGAGTCCTGAGTGGGGGAGTGCAAGTTTGGCTAAATCATGAAAAATCAAAAGTGAAAAAAACGCCAGCTCTAAGGAACACCAGAGTGTGCACTCTACGCACGTTTCACCCGGACAAGGTAAGTATTTTAAAAAAATATGTATTTACAGGTATTTAGTTTGACCGTTTCCCCCTTCACTATTTGTAGGGTGAGGAGGGTAGGTAGGGCTTTATTTAAAAAAAATTTGGGTGGGGGGTGACAAGTGGCTTGGGGACCCCTAGTAGCTCCTGGGGGGGGTATTTTTTATGTTTAGCCCCACCCGTCGCCCATAGGTGGGGGCAGGGAGGGGACAATAGGTCACCCCCCTTTTTTCATTTATGGCCCCCACCCGTCGCTCATGGGTGAGGGCCAGGGGGGAAATTAGGTCTCCCCCCTTTGTCTTTTAGGGCCCCAGGATTCTCACTGTTTAGTAGACATGCCCCTACTTGCGGCACAGTGGGTAGGAGAATTCGGGAGATTTCAGTCTCCCTTATGCTAATATGGGGATCATATTGACCCCCATAGAGTCAGGGAGGACATGGGGGGCTATGAAGTGGTGGGGAGCACAGCTCCCTGATGCTTCTATTTTTACATATTACAAGGAGGGAACTGCAAGCCGGTAGCTCCCTCATTGTAATAAACTGAACAAATGAACACTAATGGAGTTTGTTCGTCTGAAATTTCTATTCATTCCTTTGTCTTTCTGACGAATGAATGAATATAGGAAATTCCCGTCCGATTTTCGGACAATAGGGAATGCCCAAGTGTTTAACTGGGCATGCATGGGAAGTTCATAGTGCTATCTAGTGTGGGCAGATGACATATCCCACAGGGACTTCCTCTGCCCACACAAAGATGGCGGCGCCCAGGACCTAGGTCTAGGCGTAAAATAAAGATGAAAAATAGGTAATATGGGGGCTTAGGGGCATTTGGGGGTGACTAGGTGAGTTAGATGTAGTGGAGTCGGGAGGGTGATTTAAAAAAAAACTGGATTCGACCATGACAGTGCCGCTTTAATCCTTCTCTGTTCCGATGTAACAGGTTCTCTCAAAGAACAACGTGACTCAGGAATATAGCTAGTGTAAGCACTTATTCTGACTGACCTCAGTATTGTTATTAAACCACACTGGCACAAAAGAGTGCACTTTCACCATATTATAGAAAGGCATGAGGCCAGAAGAAAATGAATGTAAAAAACAATTAAGTAGAGATTCCTCAAATGAACCCGCAATTTGCTGGCACTTCCTCTCAAACCAGGGCAAGGTTTATATTTGAACACACTTGGTGGGTCATGTCCTGCGTTAACTGAGCACAGTGCAAGCGCATACATAATGACATTTCTGCCTTGTAAACACATACAGACAATTCTCCTAAATGCTCTGTCGGTAGAGTCTGTTTCCCAATTTGACTTTTTTTTTTTTATTATTTAAATTAGCCAATGAGACATGGTCAAATTTGTGATCCCAGCTGTGATAGATTTTTTTAGACCTCAATTTTATAAGCTTTCCAAATGTATTACCATAAGAAAACAATCCCAAATGATGTATCTACAAAAATTCCTATAGACTTTAATGGTGACTTCTGTAGATAAATATGTTGGTAAATTTTTTCAACAGTATTGAATAATTTGGAAAGCTTATTAGATAGAGGCCTTAGTTGGTTACACACCACTGAATGTTTCATAGTGCTCATTACCAGTAATTAGTGGCATGTAAAGGTGCTATTTAAGAAATGTAAAATAAATGTATCTGTTATATATGATCTAAAACCACAATCAACACACACAATATCTATATGAAAATGGAAAATATACCAGACATACATTGACTGTATTATATATCTGTAATACAAAATATCTAATGCAAAACAGTACTTGGAGCCATGTAGAATTCAAGAACAATGAGTGAAAGCAGTGTGGAAGAAGAAAAATAGAAACATCATCAAAGAATAACAAACTAATGCTTAAAAATTGTCATTGTTTCATGACAAAATAAACAAAACAGTGAAATGTATAAATATACAAGGCCAGTGCTAGCATTGCAAGTGAGAAGGAGAAAACAAAACATTGTTTAATTTCTCCTGTTTTCAATACTTTCTCTATACTGACTGCCGGGGGCAAAGGACAGAGCTTCTAACAATGATTGACAAGAATGAATACATAAAGTAGCCCAGTTGCAGGATAAAGAATTGTGGATTTCTACATTTAAAGGGACTCTATATGCACTTGGACCATTTCATCTCAGTGACGTTCTCTGCATCCCATGTCCTTCTAGTTTTAACCCTGCAAGTGAAAACATTTTTTTTTCATTGTTCAATGTTTTAATTGCACGCTTGAACTACCTCTTATGGCCATCACTCTGAGAGCCACAAGTGGTGCTGCCAGCAGAAATTGCACAGTAAACTGTGGCTATTTCAATCAGATGGTCTCATGTTTGCAGCGCATGCACACTAGTCTCTCCATGTATTTCTATTGATGATCTCAGCCAAGGAAGTAAGGCAGTGCGCCATAGGATAAAAGGTGAATGAACTACTTTTTAACCCTAAAAAAGAAAACAAAAAAACAAGGGTAATGTGGGTAACCCCTAAGATAAATAGGCTTAAAGAAAATAACACAGAGTCCTTGTAGGGGGTAAACCCTAATAAAATATACTTTTAGTAAATAGATAAATATTCATAACCCTAACTAAAGGAAGAAAATTTATTCAATTGATATCTATAATAGGATAAATCCTACAGTAATAGTAAAGAAGAAATAAAAAAAAATATATATAAACAAAACAAAGAAAATATCAAAAGAAAAATAAAAAATAAAAAAAATATATATATATATATATATTAATAGTGATAAAGAAAGAAATGTAGAGACTGTCCACTCTAAAACTGTGGACTGTATATGTCAGTCAAGCTGGATAGTTACAATATGTAAAGTAAGAATATTGTAGCGATGGAACGAGTGTCCATCTAATAGTTAAAATTAACCAAAGAGGGGTAAACATATGTAACAATTATCGATAGGATAATAGAGCAGAGTAGAAATCTACGGAGTATGAAATAAAGATAGAGACTGTCACTATACTGCTGTGCCTTCGAAGGCACCCCTTAAAAAAGGATTAATCACCCCAACCCTCTCAGAGAAAGACTGAAAAGCCTAACAAAAATGGGAAGTGGCAAAAAATGAAATTTCCAAACACAAAGTGAAAAAATTAATGAAAAAAATCCCCCCAAACACGACATGAGTGAAAAATAAAAAATATATAGCTGAAAAAGAAATAATAAACAAACTAACAACAATAGTATGGGGTGGTAATTTCCCTAAAAGTATGTCTTTAGAGTTTCGTCCCACGTCCCTCGGCCACCCAACTACTTTTTAACCCTTGCAGGGAAGAGGAGGGTCAACTAAACACTGACTAGGACACTATAGCGTTAGCAATACACATTTGTATTCCTAATACTAACATTTTATCTTTTAGACCTCGCAAGTGTTTTGAATTAGTCATGGGGCTTGGAGTCTGCATGTGCAGTATTTCAGAGAGAAATAGCCTGACTTTCAAGTTGGCTAATGTTAATTCTGTACATACATAGTATGCTGGCAACAGATGACCGATGACATCAAGGCCACCTCCTCCGTTCCACCCAAGTCATCCTCTCAGCCTGTGTTCTGGTACGTCCCCCCTATGGGACATCTGTCCCTCAGCATACAAGGGGGATTGACATCTTTGGTGGAGGATCAGGCTGCAGGCCTCAGTTCGGGATCTAAAGTATGCTCTCCTCACCTTCTAGATTATCCTTTCCCATACTTAATCTTTATACTCTTCTGTGGTTCAGATTTTATCAAAATCCCATCTACAAACAAAACTGTGTAATCCTTAAAGGGTCATTCCAACCATCATACTTACTACAGCCAGTTGCCATGTTTACAATGGTAGGAGTACCATGGTGCTGTTTTATAACAGTTTGCCGTCGGACCTGAGTCCCGCTAGACGCAAATTCTCCATTGTAAGTAGGTTTATGACATCTGGCTTCTGCCACTCATGCATTAGATGAGAAAGCTGCTTGCTGTCAGGCAATGAATGCTCCCCTTTGCATAGAAATATGCTCATAATTGAGCAGTGAGACTGGATGATGTATATACCAAAACTACTTCATTAAGCTAAAGTTCTTTTGGTGCCTATAGTGTCCCTTTAAACTCAGAAAGTGCAGGGTTTCATAATGAAATAATCACCATGACATCTTCAGAACACAACCCTTAAATAATGAACTGCTGGGTGTGCATTTGGGCTGCTTTTGGCACTAGATTGTCAAAGATTGTTAATTCTCCTATAACCTTAGTAAAGGTTTGAAACAGAGGAAGAGGGAACAAGGATTTGGGTATCAGTGAACGTCTATTGCTACAGTATGTCATGTAGAGAAATGTTAACGGAAGGGATGGGATTTGTCTGAGCAATGCAGCTGTTCGCGATTTGTTTTGGGGGATTTAATACCTCTCCTCACCATAAAATATTGAAAGGTAATCGGAATGCAGCTGTGTTAACCCCAATTTATTTTGTAAGGAACACCTCAATCTCTTGAAGGTTTAACTGATCGCTAGATAGTTATACAGGTAATTAAGTTGTAAGAAACAACCCAGAAAATCAATTAGTTATATTTTCAAGTGTATTTTGGCGTTTAATCATCAAACACCAATCTTTATTAAACTGAAAACGATATACAGTAAATTTAGAGAAAAATAGCCGATCTGGAGAAATTTCTATTGCCACATTATATTATTTTATGTTTTTTAACAAACTTTTTTAAAATTTTGTTTTCAATTCACTACAATTCGTGTTTGTGTATAAACTCACAGTTTGTGAAAATCACAAAATTTGCTTTCTTCTAACAATGAAGGATGTTGAAGTTCTGAAAAAGGTAGTTCAAACCTTTGGAAAACCCTGCGGTATGTGAAAAAATATATGACTATCCAAAAAAGCTAAATATTTATAAGATCTGAGATGCCTTTAAAGGAAGTCCATGTTTTACAAAGCTTTTTCAGTTTGACCAATTTATAAAATGTTGTAATGTTTATAACAGGGTTACTGTAGAAGACCAGTTTGTAAAATATTTTTTTTCTAATGATTCATTGCTACAAATTATCTCCTATGATATGCACACAATGCCACTTTTGTCACAATGCACAATGGTTATAGTTACTGATCCAAATGATAACGGGGCTTGATTCTCCTAGCAAAGTAAAGGTTAGTTCTACTTACTAAATAGCACCTTTCCCACAGACTTTGAAGGAGTATTTATGATTCAGTAAGCAGTGTAAACCCTTAGTCTGCAAAGAGAATCCAACTCCTTATTTGTAAATGGCAGCAACAATGAAAATAGCTCAGACCACAACTGGAAGTGTAGGCATCACTCATAGTCAATCCCTTAAACCATTATTAAAGATTAAAAAATCTAATTGTTCTGATGCTTTTTTTACCCTCTCCTATTATAATACTGAATCGTGTATACATGTTATCTGAGCCTTCAACACATTTTCTGGTTACAAGTCAGATTATAGAGATCATCTGGTTACATTCCAAGCCTGACATATGAGCTCAACGGTCAATTAGTACTTCTGTATCAGTTCCATGAAAGTCCTTGCAGATGACAACAGTGAAAGCACAAGCCTTTTACATGGATTGCAGCTCAATACTAGACAGGACAAATGAGTTTGTTCACATTGATTGTATTTAATGTGAATCTGACAGTATTAGATGTAACCAACTTGTGGCTAACAATGCCTGTGGAAGAATTCCTATTAATTTTAGCCAGTGGTACCTTGAACAGTAACCGACTGCTTTAGAATTTCTGGGATGATATAACATACATTCACTGTTCTTTTATATGTAGATGCAAAACTTTCTGCTGTGTATGATCTTTGGGTCTCTTGTTCGCTTATTCCTTTATGCCAGTGCTACTTTTTACATATTTATTAAAATCTTCGTTTTGTTCTTCCCACTCTTGAAGACTATCAAACGTCCTTCAGAATCCACCTACCCAAAGAGCCCTGTACGTCATTTCTATGAAAAGAATTATTGTCAAACGGGCATATTGATGTCACACCAGATAAACCAGTTTAATCAGGAATCTGTGAGTCAAGATTAGTTAAGAAATTGTCTACAAAATGTAGGAAAAAATGTTTCCTTATCTTATCTGCCTGGTTTGTTGACTATATACAAAACAGTTAAAGGAACATAGTAGGTTCTATATCACTTCATTTAAATAGCACCAACTTATTCCGCAGTGCTTTACAATATTATAAAAAGGGACAAATTTAACAATAAATGTTACAGGAACAATAGGTTGATGAGAACCCTGCTCAAAATATTTTACAGTCTAGAGAGGATTAAACTGATTTGCTGTGATATGGGACTTGGCACCCATGGACCCAGTCACTATAGCTTCTTCAGTCAGTTGAAATGGTAATGATGCCTACTGTAACTTGAAAGGAATACTCCAAGCATCATAACTATACTGTTTTCTGTAGTTGTTTTTCTGCCAGGAGTGCGCTGGCACCCTACCATTGTAAGTAGTCAAACCATTTTAGAATGGTTTGACGTCTTACATAGGGTGCCGCTCCCCAACTCTACTATTTTAAACAGTTCAGGGCTTAGCTCATTCACCACGAACAATCAGTGGCACCTGGTGAAACCATTCTTACATGAGCCAGGGGCACACTTGTTACTATAGCCACTACAGCCCGTTGTAGTGGTTATGGTGTTTGAAGAGTTCCATTAAACATCTAAACTGTGATTGGCAGCTATCTTCCCCAAAATAGCACAATTAATAATACAGTAATATCAAGTTATATACAGGTTATATTTACATTTTTTATTTTTTTATTTCAAAGATGTCTTGAGGTATAGAAAGAAGGTAGAAAACTAGGAAAAGAGGGACACATCATTCCCCCACGTCATCCATCTCTATGGACAGGGACAGAGGTTAAGCGTACCAATATGATGCTGCAAACCAGGGGTAGGAAACCTTCGGCACTCCAGATGTTGTGGACTACATCTCCCAGAATGCTCTTACTGCGATAGTGCTGGCAAAGCATTATGGAAGTTGTAATCCACCACATCTGGAGTGCCCAATGGGCCCAGGCAATTTGGGCTGCCAAATCAGAAAGTACTGCAGATCCACACTTCTATGGAATTAAATGACCATAAATGGCTTTGTGCTTGCACTGCATTTTTTGAGAGTTTACCTCGGTGACCCCAAAATCCGGATATTACAGAAAAACATTAGACAGTGGAACATGACACCAAATTGGGACTATCCTGCTGGATTTGGGACTGTTTTATGATTTGGATGTTAAGCTGCAGCTGTTGGCCAGTTTAGATATGGTATTATCATAAAAGAACCTTCAACCTATCAAATCCAGTCAAGTATTATATTTTTATGTTACACTCTGTTCAAATCTCATTAAAATCTGAAATGCTCAAATAAGAATACTCAATATTCTTCAATATTCTAAATACTCAAATAAGAAGTAGCTTGCATTTTGTCGCTCATGCCACTCAGCCATTGCAGACAACTCATTTGCATGGCAACAGCAATCCTTGCCTCAACCTGGACTATAAATCTGCGTTATTTGCTTTCTTCCTCCCTCCCCCCTCACCCCCCAGATTTACAGAAAGAGCAGGGTCAGCATTTTTTTCAGAGATTGGACTGTTTCCAACAGGTCTGGATTTGCTTCCATTTGCAACTAAATTTAGTGAGCTCACCCCTCCTCCTGCTTAAGCCAGGGGGAACCTGTCACAAGCATTCATTAAATGCCGTGGTTATGTACTGACTCATATTGTTTATTCTTGGATCTTTCTTGGTATTCTGAAAAGTAAATCTCACATAAAAACACATGGGAGAAAGTGGGTTATGAATTATATTTATTTACATAGTTAGGACAAATTCCATAGTAATGTACAGGAGTGCTATGTATCTAGTAGCAGACAATGAATACCTATCAGAGCACGGTGACAAGATAGTGTGTAATCTGTCCTCATAAGTTTCTACTTATGTCTACTAAATGGTTTCTCCTAATCATCTCTTCCCTCTGTGCATCCTTCATCTCTGGAACTTCCACACAGTATCCAAAACTCTCTTTTCCTCTCAGTCTTCTAAAAGTTCTTCAATATTCAATTTTTCAAGGCTGCCTATAACTTGTAAGGCACACAAAACAGGAGATAGAGCAGCGCTAATCAAACTAGATACAGTATAGTGACAGGCAGCACGCCTGTGCATAGGGGGATCCCTCCAACCCCCAAAGAAACTATAACAAGTAAAACAAAGAATACAGGTAGCGCCAGAGATAAAATATTAGAAGTAGGAAAAATAAAAAGCAAGAACAATAAAATATATAAAAAAAGAGTCCAAAAAATACAAATACCAAATAGTAAAGCACAGTCTCAAATCTAGCAGCAGATCTGATTAAAGTATGGACAGCTTCGCTTAGTACCAGCCCATGAAACGAAAGCAAAGACAAAGGTGGACAAATTATGCAATATGATAAAGTGCAGTAGGACAAACAACACTGAGAATAGATGTCAACTCACATATGGTAGAGCTATAACCAGCTCTAAGTACAACAGCATGTAGTGGTTTTCAATCCTCAAGGATATCCCTCTGATTATGGTACACAGTAGTAAATCGCAGCTGGATAACGTTGAGGTAAATCATATGGATTGACAAAGGAAGCTGCCAAGAGTGCTCTCTATGAAAGAAAGTAATAATAAGATAAGTGGAAATATACTAACAATAAAAGTAGCAGACTGACCACTTTATGGCAAGAATTCTTTTGTTGATTTTCAGCAAAAGGTGACAATCCAACACCTGGAATTATTACCTTTTGCTGACAATCAACAAAAGAATCCTGGGGATTATACCACTCAGGCCTGAATCATAGCCGGTCAGTCTGCTCACTTTATTGTAAGTATATTTCCACTTATCTTATTATTACTTACTTATATAGAGAACACTATTGGCTGCTTCCTTTGGCCAGTATGTACATGTTGTTTGAGTTTGTCTTTGACTGTCAACCTAAACCACTGAACAGCATACTGGTTGCCTGAAATGCAGAACTGTATTAAGACTGCCCAGGACCATAGGCAAGGTGCCATATTGGGGCCCTCTCTTAGAGCTCTGGGCTCTGTTATGTGAGTGTTGTGTGTAGGGGGATGAGTGTTTTGTGTGAGAGTGTTTGTAGTGGCTGACTGTTGTGTGTAAAGGAGGCAGAGAGCTGTATGGGGGGTGGGGAAGTCTCAGTGTGTCTGTGTATGCTGTTTGAGTGTTGCGTGTGTGGTGGCTGAATTTTGTGTGTGGACGAGTCAGAGTGGTGTGAGTGTGTGGAGCATGGCTAGGCCAATACTTTGTTCTGCCTAGATCCAAGGATGAAATGCTGCCCCCCCACCCACAAATACCACGCCCACTAAAACACACCTGCATCCAATTTTTGCTTCTAGATCTCTCCGATGCAGCTGACCTGCTGAGATAAGGCTGAGTAAGAAGTGCCACAGAGCGCTGACATGACGTCTAAATTCAAAACGCTCCTCAGTAGAACCCACTCCCACCGAGAGCTGAACCTCCAATCAGAGGAGGAAAAGCTCTGCATTCAGCCCGCAGTAAAGCAGTTAAAAGCTTGAGCTTACTGCGGACAAGTTAACAGGGGCACAGTGGCAGAACGTAGAGAGGTCCATAGTGCAAGAAACATGTTGAGTCCCCCCTAGCGTAAGAGTGGCCAAAAGGTAGATTCCTATCTGGCACAGATATCACAAAATGAGTTGCGCTGGACCTCGCGGGATCGGAACGATAGACCATAGCTTGGGGAACACGTGATATTCTTAGATACACACACTAGTGTGACACACATCGAAGTAAGGGACAACACATGTTCATAACTTACGGTTATGTACCAAGTAGACCTACATCACGCTCACCACATGCTAACGTTGGTACACACACCAATGACGTGGCACACTCACCCACACTGACAATCGCGTTGTCACTGACAACGACATGTAACTCGCAATACGGGATATTGGCGAACTGCAGGCTCTGCTGGGATTGGTAACGTCGTTGGCCATAGCGCACGCTAGCTACGAACTAGGACTACTCCCACCATTTCTGCGTGCTAGGATATACCTAGCGACACCAAAACGGACCTACGGGTCCGAACCCAGTGGGAACCAGTGGCCCGCCTTACATATAATGGCTTCAATTACCCGCCCAAACGACCAGGTAGCGCATTGTCATGTGGCTCCCGCAATAACTAGTTGAGAACCACCTGTCCCGACGCAACTTCTGTTTCTTAACACATTGGTTAAGTGAGGCAATCTGATTGCTCCAGCCGTTCCAATTTATATAATTATACTGCTTTTAAAGTGTGAACAACGTACTCATCTGGCACGAGGACTTGCGAGTTTCTCTAGGGAAAGTTGAGGGAGATCCGCATACCTCATTGTACTGTATAATGTGTGCCTATAAACTACAGAAACCTGCGAGTTTCACACTGTTTACCAACTAACTGCTTTCCACATTCTGAAAATGTCTCAATAAAAAGATTTACAAAAAAAAAATGAGTTGTGCTGGAGATCTACAATTTGCCCATCTTTTCAGTGTTTTATTTTAGGCAATGTTTGAATGTTTGAATGTAGGCATGTTTTTGTATGGAGTGTAAATGTAGGAGAATTTTTGTGTGTAGTGTGTGCATTTGAATACAGTTGTTTTGATAAATACTGTTGCCACTTAAAAGCAATAGAGTTGTTGTTAGTAGTATGTTTGAAAGCAGTGGTGCCTTTGTATGTAGTGTCTGTGTTTTAATAAATGGGTGTATTTATGTGTAGTTTTGTATATAATGTTGGCCTTTTAATACAGGGATTTATTTGTATGTAATGTTTGATGGCAGGGCTGGGATTGCATATAGTATTGGTGTTTCAGTCTATGTAGTTTGGGTGTTTGATTGGAGTGATGTGTTCGTATGTAGTGTTGATGTTTAAATGTGAATGCTGGGATCTATGCACATATAAACATAAACACACAGTGACATAGATACACACACACATATATACTTACACTGACATACACACATATACCTACACACAGATACACACACACTTACACATGTTTCAATATATATATTGAAGTGGTTATGATGCCCTCGTTCAAAGATAATCCATTCGCACCAATGGGTTAAGCTCAGTGTTCCAGCTTCTGGGTACAAAGGAGGAGACAACCAGCACCTGGTGGACCCCAGGTAAATTGTCAAACTGTTTACAAACTGTTTGACTACTAACCTTAGGAATTTGCCAGGGCCACCCTGATATCATACCCAATACAGCAGGCTAATCCCTTTTTCTGCTCACACCATCACATGTGGTTGCCATTTTTCCTCTTGAATTCCTTAGACTCAGAGTGTTTCTTTAACTCAATAATGTGATTACTCAGAAAACTTCTTTAAACCAACTTCTGCCACCCATAAATGTATTGCAATCCATCATTATGAAATTTAGTCCATTATGTTCATTCAAAAAAGTTACATGAAAAATTCTAAAGTTAAATCAGTAGAAATATGAAAAAAATATATTTTTTATTATTTGTTGTACTCTGGATTTGAATATAAATCATAGTAAAAGTAGCAGTAGGGGGTGCATGATTAAGTGCTGCTTTACTAAAAAATGCTTCAAGCTTGGTGATCTATTGTCCGGTTTGTGTCAGCCCCACTCCTGCATGTGCTATGCATTATATATAAGCCATTCAAGGAATCCAGAAATAAAGGAAGAAACCTTTATTTGATGTTAGATCATGCTGGGTACTGAATTTCATAGCGAGTCCACTCTGTGCCCATCTTGTGCCAAGCTTTATTATGTGTAAATAATGTCTCCTAACCAGGATATTACTATTTCCATTCCAATTCATATCTTTTATGCATTAAATATGAGTAATGCATGTAAATATATATAAAGTATCTCACTAAAGTGAGTACACCCCTCACATTTTTGTAAATATTTTATTATATCTTTTCATGTGACAACACTGAAGAAATGACACTCTGCTACAATGCGAAGGAGTAAGTGTACAGCCTGTATAACGGTGTAAATTTGCTGTCCCCTCAAAATACCTCAATACACAGCCATTAATGTCTAAACCGTTGGCAACAAAAGTGAGTACACCCCAAGTGGAAATGTCCAAATTGGCCCAATTAGCCATTTTCCCTCCCCAGTGTCATGTGACTCGTTAGTGTTACAAGGTCTCAGGTGTGTTAAATTTACAAAAATGTGAGGGGGGACCTATTGTCCTCCCCCCAGCCCCCACCCCTGAGCGGTGGGTGGGGGCCCTAAATTAGAATGAGGGGGGAGGACCTAATGTCCTCCCCCTTGGCCCCCACCCCTGAGCAGTGGGTGAGGGCCCTAAATTAGAATAAGGGGGGGACCTAATGTCTTCTCCCCTGGCCCCCACCCCTGAGCGGTGGGTGGAGGCCCTAAATACTAATTAGGGGGGGGACCTAATGTCCTCCCCCCTGGCCCCCACCCTTGAGCGGTGTGTGGGGGCCCTAAATAAAAAAAAATAACCCCCCCTCCCCCGGGTGACTAGGGGTCCTCAAACCGCTAGTCACCCCCTTCCCCCCAAAAATTAACCCCTACCTACCCCCATCACCCTAAAAATAATGAGGGGGACTATTTAACTAAGTACCTGGAAAAAAAATACCATTTGATGTTTTCTTTCTTCTAAAATCTTCTTTTTTCAACCCCCATAATAACCAACGCACTTAAAAAAAAAACGAGTGCAAAAAAAAAAATCCATCTTCACCCGGCGAGGGCTCCACGCAGACTGAGCTCTGCAGGGCGGGGGAAGGCTTAATAGACATGCCCCTACTCGCGGTATAGCGAGTAGGGGCATAATTTACTAATACTAAGTAATCTTTACTTAGTATTAGTAAATTTGACTGAAAGACCAACTCAGGACTTTCAGCCTTTTAGTAGATAGCTCCATAATACCGTGGGAAATAGGGAGTTATCTACTTATTCATTCCTGTCATTACATGACTGGCCAAGTAACTTACATTTTATATGAATGTATGTTACTTGATAAATGTAAGTGTTGCAAATGCTTACAGCTGAATCCTGGCTATGTTTGTATACTTTTTATTTAAAATTATATACAGTGTAACATTCTTCTTCTTTCACTGGGTAAGTATATTAGTACTTAGGCAATACTGTGCTTCGGAACTTCAGCACTTCAGCACTTCGGAACTTCGGCACTTCGGCGTTTTCGACACTTCGGAAATTCAGTAATTTCGGAACTTCGGGACCTCAGTAATTCGGCAATTCAGCACTTCAGCTATTCCGACATTCGGAAGTACCCGAATACATATTCGGCCCGAAGCGAATTGCACGTGTCTAATATATATATATATATATATATATATATATATATATAAATGTTAAAATCCCTGCATTTGCCATGCACTCTGCCTAGACCAGGAAGTGGCTCAGACATTTAGGTATAATTGTTACAAATAGATCTGAATTTATCTCATACCTTTCTGCACATCAGAGGTCTAGGGATATGTAGTTTATGTTTTGGATGTAATCCTAAGGTGTCCTTTTGTCTGTGGTGCAATAAAGTTGTTTTCCCAGTGTGAAGCATTGATTCCCTAAGCATTTATTGTGTGCACTTGCCTAGTTATCATACCCTCAACATATATACTACAACAGGCTATGGGGCTAGACGTAATGCTGGAAACCGATGGAATAGGCCGTGTTTCAACGGAGATGAGGAAAAGTTTTGGGAAACAAAGTCCGTAGGACACCAGCGGTTATTGAACCTTAATGAAACCATCTAAATGATCCGAATTATACCAATGATGAGGATGAAGACATAAGAATGAGGAGGCTTACTCTGAGCTAATTAAATTCTTAGACGATAAGAGTCTACTGACCAATTGGGATTTGAGGCAATGTAACTCTATGGTGGCAGCAGGGGGGGAGGAAACTGTAGCCAACTGGTACATAACCTGGCAACCTCTACAATGTAGTAACTCACCATGAGCCAGTTGGAGAGGTTTCTTATCTCCCCAGGAAGCCTTAATCATGATAGACACATGACTCATTTGCCCAGTTTCCCTCTGACCAGACTGGCCATGTAGTTGCATTCTTTAAGAAACTGTGTGCTAAGAGACAGGGACACAGGGATAGAAAACCTCAATGGGCATGTATACGTGTCATTTGGTGCTTTCAGTATTTTTTGTAATAACTTTAGGTTTAAACGTCTCCTAGTAAATCCTTACAGGATGATTATATCTATGATATCACATGTTTTAGGTATTAAAGTACAATTTGTAGAGACTTGACGAAAGAATTGCACATTTTGTGCAAAGTAACCTTTCAGGAAAAAGATGAGCTAGATCATATTTCTAATTTGTCTTTATTAACCTAAAATGTACAATTTCTGTGGGAGTTATCCACCATTCCCAGGTTAGTGATAATATAATTGTGGCGGAACCAGCCTCGCCACTGGGCATTGGAGAAGACTGATTGCCAGCCTCCTGCCATGTGACTATGGCCCGTGGGATGTATTGCCTGCTCTCCTGTACTGCTGAGGATTGCTACCAACTAGGTGGATTTGGCTATGGAGCTTGTGTAGTGCCGTTTGTTGGTAGCAACAGTAATATGCACTACCTGAATAACAAGACTGGTAATTTGCATATTTGGGTAGATTTGCATATCACTAATTATGCATGCAGGAGAGACATTTTGTGTTAATTAGGTCTTCCCCACCCATTTATAAATATGTAAGTATGTTATAATAAGTCACTGTATGTTGCCTGCTATGATTTGACTGTTTGTAATTTTATTGGGTTTTCACAGCAATTTGTAGTCTTGTCTCTTATTGGGGGAATCTGCTACAAGGGATTGCTATGCTCTGCATATTCCCTTGTTTTAATCATTCCAAAGTTCTTGTAAGAGCTTGTTCCTGCTTCGCTTTGAAGGAAGAGAGGTTCGACCTGCGGTGGTTGTGGTGTCGACTAGAGTGCTTGGGGTCCTCAAGAAGCACTAGGAGCATCCTTCAACGGAGGTACCCAGTCGGGGTGCCAGGTGATCCGTTACAATAATAATAAGCTGCGATTTTTATAGTGCTTTTCTCCCTGTGGGACTCAAAGCACTTTACAAGTATACAAACATAGAGACATAAAAGTTAGTAGTTTCTGAAGGTCAACTGAGCAGACTGAATGCCTGATGGAAGAGGTGGGTCTTTAGCTGTTTTTTAAAAGTCTGTAAGGACGGTGCCTCGCTGATTGCGCACGGTAAAGAGTTCCAGAAGGTAGGGGCAGCGTGGCTGAATGCCCTGGAACCTGAGTCAGTCTTTATTCTTGGCACTGACAGGAAGGATTTGCTGGCTGACCGAAGTGAACGGGATGGAATGTAGGGTGTCAGGAGCTCTTTCAGGTACTGTGGGCCTTTATTGTTTAAGGCTTTGAAGGTTAGCAGGCCAATTTTAAAGTATGTTCGCCATTTAATTGGAAGCAAATGCAGGGAGTGGAGAACAGGTATTATGTGGCAGGAGCGAGTTTGATTGGTCAGTAGTCTGGCTGCGGCATTTTGTAGGCTATGGAGTTCTTTTTCTGGGAGGCCCAAGCAAAGTACAATGCAGTAATCTAGCCGAGAGAATACAAATGCATGGATTAATGTTGCCATATCAGACGGTGGAATTAAGTATTGTATCCTGGCTATGTTTTTCAGATGAAAGTAGGTAGATTTTATTACGGAAGAAATCTGCTGTTTAAATTATAGTCCAGAGTCAATCAGCACTCCGAGGTTTTGATGAACTGATGAGTTCAGAGCCTCCAAGCTTCAGGTCAGTTGGGAGATCATGGGATAGTTTTGTTGCGGGGTCCCCTCACTAAGAGTTACTCTGTTTTGTCTGAGTTCACTTTAAGCCAACTAGCATTCATCCATTCTATGAGATCTGCTAAGCAACTGTTAGTGATAGAACCCTTATATCATCACAGGTGGTTTAGAATCTTTCTAGATAACATTTTTCTGTTAGAAAAATGAATAGTGCAAAAGACAGTGGACCACACAGAGACATATTGCTCATTGCAGTTTACATGCAAACCCCCATCCTCCCCCCCAAATATATACATGTGTGCAAATTTTCATTTGTCTTTTGTTTTTTTTCCTCTTCGTTATTATCTACAACCCCAGCCTGTCACAATCCACTTTACACTCTGCTGACTGCACAGGAAGCCGCTCTCCAGCTTCTCACATAAAGAAACACTAAACAAGCACGTGGGTAATTATCAAAGCACTCCTTTCAAATCTCAAAGACTCTTTCGCTATTTTTTTTTCTTAACAAATTCACAATTTAATGAATAAAAAAATTTGGCAAAATCAGTTATTCGAAATTCTCGCCATAAAAGAGAGATTCATTAAAAAAAAAAAAAAATTGTGTGTCTCCCCTTTGATAAAGTAGAAATGGAGGATTTTGTTTTAAGACCTGTTGGTGTATGAGTTGGTGGGGGATGGGTTGTCTATAAATAGAGCAGGAAGCACATCTAAGGGTGCAGCTTACACTTTGAATGCAGTCTAGACTGCTGTCTATTATTATTTGGTCCCTGGAACAAGCAGTGTCCGGGTAAGGGGTCTTATTAACCCTTTCAGTGCTGAGGCAGAGAGCAATGCATTGAATTATTATTATTTTATTATTTATATAGCGCCGTCACATTCCGTAGAGCTGTACATTGGGATAAGCAAGCACTGTTGGATTAATTTACTAGATTGCAAATTGTTGAGAGCTGATGATAAACAAAATTTAGGCCAAGATAGAGAAGCTGTAAAAAAAAAATAATAATAATAATAAAAAAATGTCCTCAAATGACACTTCCTCAAGCAGGGCAAACCTTCATGATGCCGACAAGCTTGGGTTTGTTGCCCGCATCTGAATGGAGTGACAGTGTTCCTGTATTCCTTAGCCAGTGCACGCTGTGCATGAGCCAGCTGTCAGTCTTTCAGCATTCATGCAAGGTGACACACCCTGCCCTCTTCTCTCTTTTACCCATGAGGCACTTGTGAATAAGGAAGAAATCAGGGGTTTGGTGTCACCATAGTACACATACATCCAAGTGATGTCTATCCTAAGAGGCTCTCTCCCGTGTGAGTGAGACCATTGTGACTCTATACAACTATAATCACTTTAAAATTCTGTGTCACTACAATAATGCACTATGTCAGCTGTATTGTTACAGATTTACATATTGAATATATTGCTTAAAACTGAACATAGTGTTAATCCATAGGGGTAAGTTTTAAAAAATCTTAAGCGCTCCATTAACACACCAGTTATGGGATATATATACTCTTCACTTCTGTGTGCATTTCTTTAATATACAACTTTATAGGGGAGAGAGTCCCTATATTTACGTGGTAGCTGCTATATTATTATAATTTAGTGGATCAAATTTTCAAAGCGCCTATCTTTGCACACTTACATCTATTCATTTCCAAGCTGACAAACGTCTTTTTCTCATGGTGCTTCATGGACTTTTGATCATCCATACAAATAATGTTATTTAATAAATCAACTATCAGCTATGGTCAAGTAGACAAGACAATAGGATGTAATGGAGATGATACCAAGACAAGAGGACTATGGGAAACACTGGTTTTATTGGCTGGAGTTTCTGTCCTCTCTGGATATCCGGTCATATGGGAGTCATATGGTGGATGGGGAGTCTCTTGGGAAGCCATTCGGTCAGGAGGTTAGGGTGCCGGCTCTATCGTTAACTCTTTCTAACATTTCCACTCCCCATCCCTTTTCTTTTCTAATTCTCTCTTTTCATCATGTCCTATTTTATGATTGCTCACACTACTCTTACCATGGACTTCTCTTTATGATATACATGGCATAACGATTGAAATGGGAGTAGTGGATTAGGCACTGACACTGTGTATTTCTGGCACGGTTGATATCAAACGTATGAGGCATTCATGTATATTGTAACCTGTCATATATTTTGTAATAGATCTATTATATTTTTGTACCTACCATCCTTATGCATGGACCTGTCATGGTTTCTTCTTTGTAATTCTTTATAAAATAAGAAAAAAACAACTAAATAAACATTTATTTAATATAATCGTCTTTCACATTATGTTCCAGTTGGGCTCATATTTGGAGAAAGTAAAAGGACAACTTTTGGGGCTATTTATTAAAGTGTGACTTGTCAGGAGTTCAAAAAGTATGTAAAATTTTATGTAAAAATAGCCTAACTAGAAGCATAGCTGACTTATTCCAATTTTGCTATTTTTAGCTAAAATTCTGAGTTCACTTAGAATTCCCAACAATTTGCATGGGAATATATATTTTTTGTTTACTATTAAGCATGGTGAGGGATTTTGCATGGCAGCCATCTCATGGGAGTCATTAGATGACATGATTGCTCAGCATGGTCAATTAACAGCCAAGACTTATGGGCTCATGTTACTGGACCAGGTGCACTCTTTCAGAACTCAGCTCTCTGTGTATTCTAAGTTGATAAGTACTGACAAAAAGTGGTTTCTGTAACACCAATATGTAGTGAAGTTCTCTTCAGTCACTAGATCTAAACACCATTGAACCATTATAAGGTTCTGAAGTGAAGAATGTGAAGTAGATGTCCACCTCCTTAGAAGCTTTAGTTGAACACTAGTTAAATATCCCACTAGACTCAGTTCTGACTTGTAGATGTCAACATTCCAAAACAAAATGCCCTATAATTTTAATAAGTGATCAATGGGAGGTGTGAAATCAGGACTAAAACTGCAGCTGAAGGGGTATAGAGACTGAACACCAAGGGACACTCGATTAGTTTTTCTTCTCCCTCATCCCTCATTTGAGCATGATCTGAGGTATTCTTCTTTTTACATTATTCACATTACTGATGCACTCTGGGTAACTTTTCTATACATTCGTTAGGGCTGATTGCGCTGTGACAAACATTATTGCACATACCACGGATTACACCAGCTGTATCACTGTATATGTGCTCCTATGATTACGGACATGCGCACCGTCGTATCACGGCATGTTATTAGCCATTAACCAAACCCCAATAAACCACAGACACCAATTTATACTGTTGGAATTATTTGTCCACAGCTTTATTAAATATGTAATCATAATTATAACAATTAGGGTCATTGCCAAGAACCATCATGGCATATTAAAACCATAATCCCCCCCATACATAGTCTCCCCTGGCAATGACCCAACCATAAACATGATATAACAATATATATAACACATAACATATAAACATAACACGGCCATCCATACAACCCCATTTCCAATAATAAACTGCAGAGGTGTACCAAGACACCCCTACTCCACTAGGTTCAGAGCCACGAAGGAGCTTGAACCTACTAACCACGTAAACTCCGCCACCAGGTTCATAGCCACCAAAGAGCTAGAACCTACCAACAAGGTAAACTCCTGCCTAAATCACCTTAAACCTATCCATGCCCCCCTTCCTACTCCAGGTAGCTCCCAATTTACCTTGCCATTCCCCACTGCTGTGAAGAAACAAGGAACACTAACCCTTATGAGCCAACCAAAAATAAAGGGAGGGTGGGTGGGACAACTAACAGTTAAGTTCAGATTTGATTAAGATGGCCACTGTGACAAACCCCCCTTTTTACCTGAGTTTGCCAAGAGCTCCTGGAGGAACCTGCTTGCCAGCCTCCTGCCCACAAACTATGGACCCTGTGAAAAGTAATGTAATAGTCTCTGTTCGCACCGCATGAACCAGAGATCACCCTGGAGCTTGTTAAGACCTATTAACAACTTAGAACGTTTCTCACTGCAGTGTTCTAATTGTTCATCTGGGTGGCCGCAATTCCTATGAACAACCACGAGCTGGCAGCCATCTTGTTCGCATGAACGCAGGCAGCGGTGTTTGAGCATGAATCTCATGGAACTAAAATTGGATACAGAAACTCCTGAACACCGCTGGACTTCCATCATTGCCTGTGTTCGATTCAATTCAACTTAGAAGGGCACTGTTCGGTGAGATCATTTGTCTGGATGAGGGGGACAAGCTCCAGGATAAGACTATTGACTTTATTCAATAGTTTGTTCATCAACTACCGAACTAGACCGACCGCAAGCCCTGATTCTCTGGAACTGTTTTGGGCATGGGACCATGCCTGTGGTCGGTCAAATAAATGACTTCCATAGAATTCCTGAACCCCTGAACTGATCTTGGCAATTTTTGTATATGTTGGTCACCCAGATCAGGGCCATCAGGGGATGTGACATTTGTGAGGATGCTATGTGTTTTGGGGTACTTTTGGGGTGTTTTTAAAAAGTATGTTTTTTCTGTGCTTGGAAATAATTGGATTAGAATTAGTACAGTTACTGATCCAATTATCTCCCAGACAGAGGGGAGGGATTGTGTGCTGTGTGTGGAAGTGTCGTGCTTGTAGCCTTACTGTTATTGGTCTGTGAAGTTGCAAATTAGTCCACCATCAGGTCCATATGGGCGTACCCATTGCATGGGGATTGTCATATAAGGCCAAGTGTGGCACCATTAAAATCTATTCCAGCTTACACTCCAAAACTGTGTGTCATCCTGTTATTGGAGGGAAAGAAGATTTACCTGGCCGGAATTCAACGTGTCTGCTGTTCCAGCTTGCAGGGAATTCAACGGGGAAAGTCCTTGTAAGGACTACAGCTCCCAGGACTGAGTGTCAAATGGATTTTGCGTGCGAGGGAGCAGTGAGGAGCAGGAAGACTGAGCTCCCTCCCCGGCCAGGTAAATTTTTGCAGAGTGGGCACCTGCAATGTGGAGAAAGCAGGTCCCTACTCTGCTTTAACACCAAACATGTACTTGCGGCTCGCCAGGCCGCAAAGATGTCCATTGTGGACACTGTATGCTTGATCTACATCTTTATCTGGAGCTTAAAAAGATACTAGAGTGTTAGGAATATACATTTTTATTCCTAACACTATAGTGCCCTCTGGTCCCCCCCATATGATACTATTCCCTGTACTCTGGACCACACCTGCACATACTTGTGGATGGTATGATTCCTGTATGAACTGGCAAAATCTAAACCTACCCTGGTTCAGATATGTCTAAAGTTATGTTGTCTCAATCTATGGGGTCAGCGAGTATTATTTTGTAGAAAATGTGTCTATAACTGGACACAAAGGACAACGTGTTTTGAGTTAAAAGGAATTCTTTGTAGAAATTGCAGTTCAAAGCTCAGATTTACTAAGTTCAATAAATCAGGAAAGAAGTGAAGATCATGTTACTTAAACCAGGAACTGATGCTATTGCCCTGAGGTTATTGCTGCATTAGAACATTTATTTATATGTAAAGATAACATCCTTATATGAAGTCATTGGCGTCCAGCTCACTCTTGCCTTTTTCATTGTGTCTTCATTCCAAATATTGGCTTATTGTTTTAATGAATTTTTCATTATGAATAATATATTGTATTATAAAAAAAGACTACGTTTAAATCATGACATGATGTACAAATGTACATTTATGTACAAATTAGCTTGTAGTTTTTCAGAACATGCTTATTTGCGCCAAATGAAAAGTGCTGCCCTGCAGTCTGTATGACTCATGTCCTGCAGGAGGATTAGCAATTAATTAATAAAAGAAGAGATCCCAAAGGAATTGCTTTGATTAATTGGTGATTTCGCTCCTGACCCTAGATGCTTTGTGCTACAGGGCAGCGCTTGTAAAACTAGAAAAACATGGTAGATATTGCAACCCTACATGTAGCTACACTGCTAGATATTATATTGTGTTTTAGTGTAAAAATAAAGATCCATCAGGTTTTCTGGTCTGCTGCTTTTTATTACCCCATTTACCACCAAGCAGTTTGCAGGGGGAGAGGTGAACAGAATCAGAGTACTTTTGTTTCAGCAAATATGGAAGACACATTATTTAAGGGAATTTGAAATTAAAATTTTGATTGGACTTTAAAAAAAAAAGTTTACAGTTTAAATTGTAAGCTCACGGGCAGGGTCCTCTATCTGTTGTATCGGTCTATTCTTATTGTGTTTGTCTTTTCCCAATTGTAAAGCGCTGTGTAATTTGTTGGCGCTTTATAAATGCCAGTAATAATAATAAGAAGAAAACAGTGTTGTAAATAAATACCATTTCTGAATGTAATATTTTTTCAAGACATATTCTCTCACGTGTACATTAGCACACATATATTGATTTAATAATAACATTGCAGCCATGTTGCCTCTTTACACACACATATACTCATAAACACACTGACACAGAGAGGCCCACACTGACACACATACCGCTTGAGTGTGTCTGGCAGTGTGTATGAGTATCTATGGGTGTGTCTGGCGTTGTGTAAAAGTGCGGGTACCTGAGAGAGTGTGTCTGGCAATGTATATTTTTGCATGCATATTCATGTGAGTGTATATTTGTGTGTATGTGTATCCATGAGTATCTATGGGTGTGTCTGGCATTGTGTAAAAGTGCGGGTACCTGAGAGAGTGTGTCTGGCAATGTATATTTTTGTATGTGTGTTCCTGTGAGTGTATATTTGTGTGTATGTGTATCCATGAGTGTGTCTGTAATGCACGTCTCTGCGTGTGTCTGTGAATATATATCTCTATATATAGGACTATATGTGTGTTTGGAAGCTACATGCAATGGGTTGTGTGCATGAGGGGCTATTTGTGGTGTTGATGTCTGCATGGTTGATTTTACAAGGCTCTGAGTTGTGCATGACTGTGTCTGTATGGGGGTGAATGTGTGTGTCTAGCGGGTGACCGTAAGTATATGGGAGTAACTGTGTGTACATTGGGGGTGACATTGATTCTATGAGTGGTGACTGTGGGGGAGAGATTTTGGATTGTGGCTGTATGGGTGTGAATGTGTGTTCAAACACTTATGTCCCCTTAGATTTCCCAGTTCTAAGTTAGTGATATTATCATTGCTTTAACCCAGGGCTACCCAACATGGCAAAATCAAAATATTACCTGGCTGTTGCTGGGAAAACAGCTTTCTGCACTCTCTTCACTGGGGGGGCGGGGGGGGGAGTGTAAAGAGCACCCCTGCTGGGTGTCTTCTGTCTTCTGCTGGCTTTCACAGCCAGCTACTGGATACTTTGCCCCCCTGCAGCTCTCTCCATAACAGCTCGGCATGCAATGTCACTTTTTATATTGCCAGTGCCAAGTAAGGATACATTTTGCTAACAAAATTCATTAGTATGAAGCAAAAAATGTTTTGCAATGTTGAAACACGTGTTGCAGCCATGCATGACTCGGGGGGTGATGTATGCATACCCTGGCAATCATGTGTACACGAGTAGTGTGAAGGGATAAAATTTATATCCAGGATCATACATACAGTGTGGGAAAAAAAGTATTTGATTCCCTGCTGATTTTGAACTTCTGCCCACTGACAAAGAAATGATCAGTCTATAATTTTAATAGTAGATGTATTTTAACAGTGAGAGACAGAATAACAACAACAAAAAATCCAGAAAAACGGATGTCAAAAGAGTTTAAATTGGTTTGCATGTCAATGAGTGAAATAAGTATTTGACCTCTTCGACTAAGTAATTGGTGGCAAAACCCTTGTTGGCAATCACAGAGGTCAGACGTTTCTTGCAGTTGGCCACCAGGTTTGCACACATCTCAGGAGGCTGTTTGTCCTACTCCTCTTTGCAGATCCTCTCCAAGTCTTTAAGGTTTTAAGGCTGATGTTTGGCAACTCGAACTTTCAGCTCCCTCCACAGATTTTCTGTGGGATTAAGGTCTAGAGATTGGCTAGGCCACTTCAGGACCTTAATGTGCTTCTTCTTGAGCCACTCCTTTGTTGCCTTGGCTGTGTGTTTTGGGTCATTGTCATGCTGGAATACCCATTCACGACCCATTTTCAATGTCCTGACTGAGGGAAGGAGGTTCTCACCCAAGATTTGACGGTACATGGCCACTTCCATCGTCCCTTTGATGTGGTGCAGTTGTCCTTTCCCCTTAGCAGAAATACACGCCCAAAGCATAATGTTTCCACCTCCATGTTTGACGGTGGGGATGGTGTTCTTGGTGTCATAGGCAGTATTTCTCCTCCTCCAAACACGGTGAGTTGAGTTGATGCCAAAGAGCTAGATTTTGGTCTCATCTGACCACAACACTTTTACCCAGTTCTCCTCTGAATCATTCACATGTTCATTGGCAAACGTTAGATGGGCCTGTACATGTGCTTTCTTGAACAGGGGACTTTGCGGGCACTGCAGGATTTCAGTCCTTCACGGCGTATTGTATTACCAATTGTTTTCTTGGGGACTATGGTCCCAGCTGTTTTGAGATCATTAACAAGATCCTCTTGTGTAGTTCTTGGCTGATTCCTCACCGTTCTCATAATCATTGAAACTCCACAAGGTGAAATCTTGCAGGGAACACCAGACCAAGGGAGACTGACAGTTGTTTGTGTTTCTTCCTTGTGTGAATAATCGCACCAGCTGTTGTCACCTTCTCACCAAGCTGCTTGGCGATGATCTTGTAGCCCATTCTAGGATTGTGTAGGTCTAAAATCTTGTCCCTGACATCCTTGGATAGCTCCTTGGTCTTGGCCATGGTGGAGAGTTTGGAATCTAATTGATTGCTTCTGTGGACAGGTGTCTTTTATACAGGTAACAAACTGAGATTAGGAGCACTCCCATTAAGAGAATGCTCCTAATCTCAGCTTGTTACCTGTATAAAAGACACCTGGAAGCCAAAAATCTTGCTGATTGATAGGCGGTCAAATACTTATTTCACTCATTGACATGCAAATCAATTTAAAACTTTTCTGACGTGCATTTTTCTGCATTATTTATTTATTTATTTTTCCTATTATTCTGTCTCTCACTGTTCGAATACACTGATCATTAAAATTATAGACTGATCATTTCTTTGTCAGTGGGCAAACGTTCAAAAGCAGCAGGGGATCAAATACTTTCCCCCTCACTGCATAAACAGATATGAATCACATCTTATTTTTATTTATATTATGTTAACAAATATTCTCAGAGCAGTGACCTTGGGCAGCCTCCTAGGACCCATAGGTTAAACAGGTTCCCAGGAACTAAACATTTGCTTTGTTCCATTCACCATCCCTGTGTGAAGAATGTAGACATTGGCCAATCCAGCAGTATGCATGATGGAAGGCCAAAAATACACTGGGTCCATTAGCTGATGCTGTCCATCTAAACCTTCTTCATAGGAAATAATGCAAAAGAGAGGTATGGTTTATTTTTTTTTGTTTGTTCTTCCCCTTCTCTTTTTGAAGCAGAGATGTTTTAGCTACAAATCCTATCACTGCTGCTTATTATGGTAGGCATGCCCTGTTTGTAATAGTGTAATAAACCTGCACTACAAGAAAATTTCGTATCTCTCTCTTTTTTTTTTAAATTCCATTAAAGTCTTAAGAGTGTGATATTGCTATTTTGTGAGTGCTTCCTCGGATAAAGGAAGCTGGGGTCAGCAGTGACACTGGTAAAAACTTAAAATGAGACCTGCCTTCCTGACTCCGGGAAAAGAGCAGTGTAAGCACTTGTTTAAATGTGTTGGCAGTGGCACTATGCTTCTTGCACAATTCAAGCCAATGTCAGCCCATACACAAGCAGAGCACTACAATATTGTATGTCCTTCAGGTGCACATGAGTGCCAGGATGTTGCACACCTTTTGGGGTGGACACATTATCTGTAATGATGACTGCAGCACAAATCAGCTCCATCCCAGCCACTCCCTCTTCTAAAATCATACCTGCCAAAATTGACAGCTCTGTGTTGAGTACCAAACAAGTGCCAAGTCAGCTAATATTAGCAAATTTGGTTTTATATGGACCCAGTTACCTGTTTAGCAAATAAACACAATAAAACAAAGCAAAAATATGCTCGCTCCAAAGTCTTTTAGTTTATCAAACAAATCATAATAATTGTTAAACTACCAACATAATGAGCGGCGGATGGGGGCTCCAATGTAAAATAATGGGGGGTGACCTATTGTCCTCCCCCCGGGTCCCCACCCCTGAGCGGCGGGTGGGGGCCTTAAATCAGAATGGGGGGACCTAATGTCCTCCTCCCTGGCCCCCACCCCTGAGCAGTGGGTGGGGGCCCTAAATTATAATAAGGGGGGGAACTAATGTCCTCCCCCTTGGCCCACACCCCTGAGCGGTGGGTGCGGGCACTAAATAGTAATAAGGGGGGGGACCTAATGTCCTCCCCCCTGGCCCCCACCCCTGAGCGGTGGGTGGGGGCCCTAAATTGGAATAAGGGGGGAACCTATTGTCCTCCCCCGTGGCCCCAACCCCTGAGCAGTGGGTGGGGGCCCTAAATACTAATAAGGGGGGGACCTAATGTCCTCCACCTGGCCCCCACCCCTGAGCGGTGGGTGGTGGCCCTAAATTATAATAAGGGGGGGGCCTAATGTCCTCCCCCTGTCCCCCACCCCTGAGCGGTGGGTGGGGGACCTAAATACTAATAAGGGGGGACCTAATGTCCTGCCTCCTGGCCCCCACCCCTGAGCTGCAGGTGGGGGCCCTAAATACCAATGGGGGGACCTATTGTCCTTCCCCCCGGCCCCCACCGGAGGACGTTAGTTCCCTCCCTTATTCCAATTTAGGGCCCCCACCCGCCGGTCAGGGGTGGGGGCCAGTGGGGAGGACATTAGTTCCCCCCCTTATTCCAATTTAGGGCCCCCACCCACCACTCAAGGGTAGGGGCCAGGGGGAGGACATTAGGTCCCCCCCTTATTAGTATTTAAGGCCCCTACCCACGGCTTTAGGGGACCTATTTTTTTGTATTTTTTATTTTAAAAAATGGCTGCTCACTGTTTACTAGACATGCCCCTACTCGTGGTATAGCGAGTAGGGGCAAAATTTACTAATACTAAGTAAGTTTTACTTAGTATTAGTAAATTTGGCTGAAAGACCAATTTAGGTCTTTCAGCCTTTTGGTAGATAACTCCCTAATACCGTGGGAATTAGGGAGTTATCTACTAAGCGACTGCTAGAGAAGTCCCGAAGTTGCCGAAGTTCCGAAGTTGCCGAAGTTCCGAAGTGTTGAAGTCCCGAATTGCGAAAGTCCAGAATTTTGGAATGCCGAGCCGAACCGAACCAAAAATTTTCCCCATGCACATGCCTATTGATTTATTACATTGTTTTACTATTTCCTTAATATTTCCCAGTTTGCTACCAATTTGATGTAAACATTCAGGACTATTCTGTGAATTATCCTTAAATTGTCTATTATATATCTGATTTGGAATTCAGGGACTATTGTTTCTCGGAGTTGTAGATCAGTTGTTACCTTCCCACAGTAGAAAACTGACAATTAAACTCATCTCCAAAATACTCTTGTGATGCACATAATTCCATGCTCATGGGATAAATTCAGCAATGCTATAGAAAATATAGTGGTCATGATTGGCTGAGTCTCTCTCTGGTTTGCTAAGCGCTCATTACAGACACTACAAATATTGTGAGTTTGCATCTAATGCCTTAACTTCAAATGTGAGTATCTTTTACATTATTATGTTTGCATATTATTTTTAATGTGTTATCTATATAATTTATAAAAAAAAAAAAATACATAGTTAAGTTCAATTTAGCCTTTTAAGTATGGACAGTGTAATCTGACCACTTCCTTGTTTTAGTTTTAAAAACACAAAACTTCCACATTCAAGAAGTTCACTATGCCATTGTGTCCGGTCAATCGTTGTCTAGACTTCAGAATAACTCTAGCTTGGAGGTTGGGAAGACCCATTCATGACCTGGATGATTTAGAACATTACAAAGACAGGCTTGGCTGGTTACAGGAATTTTAAGGGTCCATTATAAAGAATGATTGGTGTACTAAAGGGAGTTGTAGAACTGGCAACCATCTGTTGTGTAGTTGAATATTAGTTCCTGAGGAACAATCCACAGCTTCCATGAACAGCAGTGGGGACGAAGGTAGTAGCACAACAGCGATGTTAAGGGTGCATACCCCAAATGTTACTTTACACCCTGCTTCTGTTTTTGCTTAAGGATCATACACTGTTATGACCTTACAAATTTCATGGCTGGTCCAACTTAGGGGGTTAGAGGAGGACAAAATAAATGTAATATCAACTGTAACACAGTAGAAAGTAGTTGTAGTTGTACTATGGAAGTTGTTGTTCTATGCAGCCAGGCAGCCCATAATCTAACAGGGTTATTCGCTAAAGACAGAATTCAAAGTGAATTTCAAATTGAAGATCAAAGTTGCCAAAATGGTAGCATAGCGGAATTAGCTTGTAGAGTAAAGTTAATTATTCTTCAAGTGCAATAATTTTACCAACGCAAGAATTTGCACTGGAAACATAGATGACAGTTTGACTATATTGCCCCTGAAATTCACTTTGAATTCTCACGTTAGTGAAAAACCCTGTAAGTACAAATTAAGATAGCACAATTTTTTGTATGCAATCACATTTTAACTGGAGAATTTTTTCATTTTTGCACACAGGTGTGGAATTTCTTTTATACCTTGGTATGTCTACACCTCTAATCACCTGTATTTACAGTTTACAATGTTAAAAATAAAATTTTATCTTGGCGTTAAAGCAATAGTTTAGAACAAACAAAGGTAAAAGACAGACAGAACATGTTTCTATTGCAAGAATTAACCCTAGTGATATCTAAAAAAAAATAAACCAAGTAACCTTAAGCCCATTTAGACAACAACTCTGATCCTGAACAAATGTTAGTTTTGAAATAGCTTTAGATATGGGCTTTCCCGACTCTCACAACAATAGTTACCCACATACAGTATTGGTAATAATAAATCTTACAGAAGAAACAATTATCGATAGCATGATACAAGTAGCCAGATAGCAAAGATTTCCACAACACAATACAACACTGCTAGATATGGCTCAGGTGACCACAAACAAAACAAAAAAAAGAACTTTGCTCAGAAAAAAATATAATAAAATCAAATTTTAATATAAGAAAACAACTATGAATACATTGAAATTGGGTAATCAAGAACTATTTCAGCAATATTTTTGGTTTGATATTGTGATTATTCTTAATATTTATGATCTTGTCAATAATAATTATTAGTAATTGCTGTTTAGTCTCTCTAGACCTGTATTATACTTTGCAGTCTATTGCTAATAAGCAAGAGTTTTTACTATGCACATTTAGGACTATGGAATGATCACATGGCTGTACCAGTATTTGCGAGCATGATACAGCCTTGTGATGTGACTGAATTACCATATTTTTCATTTGAGACACTGTAGGTGTTTTTAGACAGCGTTAAAGATTTATAACCTGAAGGACATTCTGTGATGTGATAGTTTAACTCTGTATGTTCTTAGTAATTCCCTAATCTACAAACCTTTATTAGTCACGTTGAGCCTACAAAATGATAAATAGGCCCAACAGATGACAATTCTTTGGGAATATGTAGTATCGATAGAACAGGCTACACGAGGCGCTGTTGCAGTTAATCACTCTTTTTTAATAGGGCGGGGAGCCTCTAAATATACAATGTTTCATCCAAGAAAGGCCTTGATCATAAGGTTTTCTTGGCCAAAACATTGAATCTACAGAGGCTTCTTGCCAAGGGAGAGCTGTCAAACATTGCCTTGGGGCAAATTTCTATGTGGATGAACCTACTCAGGCAGCATGCAAAATATGGTGTGTGTGTGTGTAATTATTGTAATCATTTATATATAACAATAAATGAGACAGTTACAAAATGCAACAAGAACAATAAGTTAACAAGAACACTGTTTGTAAGACCTACAATCTGAAAGAGGTGGGTATCAAAATACTGTAGGAAGGGCAGCGTGAGGGGGATAGCAGCCAAGCGACAGCATTGGAAGTAGCAGAATTTGAAAGGTGAGAGTGGAGTGTAGCCCTTTAAGAGAGTGTGAGCTATAGGTTTGTGAAATACAAGGAGGCTGCTAGAGTGTGATGGTGACAGCATTCACTCCCGCAATCTTCATTAGTATGACCTGCATAGAAAGATGGAAAATTCAGACTCTGTTTCCTACGATGTTATTGCCACCAATGACAAGAAAATATGTCTTGTGAATCTTATGAGTACTGTCTCTTCTCACCCTGCTGTCCCTTGTAAACTGTTCTAGAGACACCATACAAAACTGGTCCCATCAGACAGCCTGGTCAGCACCAGATACTGCAATCCACCAGGCAACATCCCAGTGAACCAGTCTGTACCTGGAGAACATTGAGCATGCAGGCCACCAGCCCAGGCACAAACACACACAGCATTGAGCTAGCAAAGAGTCTGCACTGTTAGCTAACTAATCTACTCCGTTCCTATGTGCAGGCAGCACAGCATTTTTATATTATTCTGAAACTCTCATGGAATGACCAAGCTTCCTGGCTGAATGTGGAATATTCATAGAATACTCTAGATATCCAAATAAATTAAAGGGGCACCTTAAAGATTACTGCTCTTTTTAGTGGTTGTGATTTAAAGAGAGACTTTAGGCCGGTCTGTGGACTAATCCCCCATGGTGCTATGTGCCTGTCATTGCCATTTAAAGTTGGACAGGCTAATGGGCTGGGCTGTAGGTGCTAAGAGAGCTACACTATGTGTAAGAGCACTCAAACATGGTTTGATACAAATCAGAGACACAACGCCCACAGATTTTTGCACCATAACCACTAAAATGTCACATTGCAATTTTTATATGATTATGGGAGTTTTTTAGATTTTTACAATTTTTGCATTGTGTTTTGTTTTATTTGATTAAGCCAAATAGAATACAGGTTAACTGGGTTATTCAATAAACCAGATAGTGCGGAGCAACTGATTTTGGCTAAATTGTGCCGTTCCCTTTGTTAAATCTTCACAATTCTGAGTATGGTAAATAATGCTGAAAATTAAAATTCAATGAAATGCCATATTGTGAAAGGATGAAAAAAAGACTGAACAATGAGATCGGTGTTAATAAAGGAGGAGACTTGGGAGAAGAAAACAAATACGAAAGATGAGGAATAGGTGTCTGCTAGCATTGTTTTCGTTTAACCTTTTGAGTGCAAGTAGGGTGTATAAAACATTGAAATCAATGTTTTCAGTGGGTTAAATATATTTCCTAAGAAGCAGCAATGTACATGAATGAGACATCAAGAAATGACTTTCCCAACACATTCTCTAATTGGCTTCTGCAATCATTATTCATTTATTGCACAGATATATGAAAAATCTGACAGTTACAAGCCCTTGTGTGTCTATTATGTTCCGTTGCAGAAACATATTCTCGGGAGAGCGATGGGAGGGGAAGATCCACCCCCGGAGTGTTCTCTGTAACATGGAAATCAAGGCATGCAATCGCTTCATAATGGGAAGGTTATGGCTGGGGCATTTTCAAAGCAATGGACGGATTTCCCTTAGGAATGACTATGATACAATATTAGGCCAATCAATTTCTCTTGCGCAATATAGTAATCATTTTTTTATAAATACTCTTTTTTTATTCAATATTTCAATGTTCAGCCTACTTGTACTTGGAGTTTACATGATTATCCTCTAAAGACCAAATGTGGTTAAGATTGATAAGATTCCCTTAAATAAACACTAAAGCGTTACAAATACAAACCTGTATTCCTAACTAGTTCTTTATTGGTCCCCCATGTGCCATAAAAATTAATTAAATAAAGGATTTATTTGCCTTTTCCCAGCACGGAGGCTCCCTCTGTGCTGCTCACCTCTACACCTCTCATGGAGGATGCATGGGCTTCTCCACGTTGGTCCAATCCCATTATCCTCATAGGCATACATCCAAGCTTCCATTTAGGAAAACATTGTATTCAATGCTCTCCTATGGGATTCTGTGTCAGGTGACCAAGCTTTAGTTGGCTTGTGGAAGCACCGCTAGTTCCTGTCAATGTAACAGCCCCAAGAGGTGTATTTAACCCTGCACTATAAACATTAATGTTTCCAAAAAACAAAAACTGCCGTTTTTTACGTTGCAAGATTAAAAGGACTGGGACACTGTACCCAAACTACTTCACTGAGATGAAGTGGTCTGGTTGACTAAGGTGTCCCTTTAAAATAACAGAATTTCAACTGTATTTGCAGATTTCATATTCACTAATGACAAATCCAGTAGGAATACAAATATAAAAGGTTATTCACTACTGGTAGGAATTCAAAGTGAATTACAAATTTTATACTCAAATTAGTCTGAAATTTCTTCTAGTTCAGCTAGTTTGGCATATATTTTAAATTCACTTTTATTACACTTTGAATTCATGACCATTATTACCTATTAGTGTTTGTTTGTGTTTGTGTTTCACAGTGTGTGTGTCCAGGGCCGGATTAACATAGGGGCTGATGGAGCTGCAGCTCAAGGCCCAGGCCCATGGAATAGGTCCATGAAAAAAAACAAAAAAATTTTTTTATTTTATTTTTTTTTTTTACACACTACTCTTAGGTTTGCTACCTGACTGGTATTTTAAGGCACAGCCAGTATTTGAGGCTGCCTGGCCATGACGGTATTGCAGTAATACCGGCAATATAAATGCAAATATTTTTCTCAGTATAAACAGAGATTACTCTGCAATACCAGCACCAGCCAGTAGGGGTCACTGTGTATGGAGAGAGGTAGGGATAGGAAGTTACAGCATCTCCCTGCCTCTCTCTACTCACTGATCCGCGGGGGAGCAGCTACACAGCACAGAGAGTCCAGACAGCAGCTCCCAGCCTGCAGAGACAGACTACAGCTCAGGTATGTGAAGGATGGTGGGAAAGGCAGCTGGGAGACATGGGGACACTGAGACACTAGGGGACACTGGGAGATGTGGGGACACTGAAACACTCTGGGACACTGGGAAACAATGGGACAATGAGACATGGGGATGCTGAGACACATGGGGGCACTGTGAGACATAGGGAGACACATTGGGACACGGAGACACTAGTGTCTCAGTGTCCCCGTGTCTCCCAGTGCCCCCAAGTGTCTGTGTCCCCGTGCCTCCCAACCAGTGTCCCTAATGTCTGTGTCCCCTAGTCTCCCAGTGTCTGTCTTCCCATGTATCTGTGTCCCTAGTGTCTGTGACCCCATTTCTCACAGTGGCCCCATGTCTGTATCCACACGTGCCCCCATGTCTCTCAGTGACCCCATGTTGTGGTAGCAGCTACAGGATGTTTAAGTAAAGTTCAGTACTCACATGGTTAAAACTACTGTGTAACTATCTTGGACCAGGGGCATGTGTGGAATGTCAGGAACACCCACTATTAGATAACATGTGTAAGAGATACGTTTTAGTTTAATAATTGGATATAATTTTTGTATCCTCTATATACGTATGGAATACGTCATTTGTGGTATATATTCTTTGTTCTCTTGTAAACGTGTGCTCAGTCGGTTATTCCAAGACTATTGTTTGACTGAGACATTTGCAGCTGCAAATAAATCAATGTTGCTTCCTGGAATCCCTCTCCATTCTCTTATGTGCTTCTCAAATAGAAGCTGCAACAATGTCTCTCTGTTCCCCCATGTCTCTCAGTGCCCCCATGTGTCTCAGTGTCCCCATGTCTCACTGTGTCCCCATGTCTCTCAGTGTCCCCTAGTATCCTAGTGACACGGGACACACTAAGACATGGGGACACTGGGAGAAATGGGGACACATACACTGGGAGACTAGGGGACTGGGTGACATGGGGACACTGACACTGTGATATATAGGGACACTGATGCCAGGCTGGCCTTCCAATTCTTTGGACAGACATGCCCCCTTTTTGGGCACTTTATGACTTCTGATACAATCACAAATTGATAATGTTTGGTTTAAATTATGTATATAATTATTTCATTTTTTTAATCATGGTGAATTTAAATCTGAATATGCAATATTCAGTAAATTAACTCAGTTGTGGATTATCAAATTTTCAATTTAAAGGGATTTTTCCAAATCAGCTATTTTGGTCGAAATGTTGCAATTTGGTTTACAAATCATGGCAGTTTAGTTTTTAGACAATAATCCGTGTTTGTTAATCTTATTTTTAATATCTGATTTTTAATACCCAAAATACAATGTGAATCACTCCCTAGGGAGTTTCCTCCCCCTGGGCAAAAAGTTGCCGTTCCTGTCCTACACTGGAAGCTGACTAATTTTTCTTTTCATTTATCAACTGATCATTTTGCTAAAAGCTGGTTCTGGATCAGAAGCAAATATGATGGGAACCCTACAGAAATATACATATACAAAGACTTTTTGCAAGCAAATGTTTTGAAAAAGGATAATTATCACAATTAAAGGATGATTTGAAGTGGTCATGGTGCCTGGAATCTGTATGAGCAACGCTTCTGATTATTATGCTGTACACAGAGGCGTAACTAGAAATCACTGGGCCCCGGTGAGAAAATTGTCCTGCTCCCCCCCACCAATCATCAACCTTCCCCCCAGCACCTCCATGTGTCTCATAACCCCCTCTTTGCTTCCTCATGCACCTCACCCCCCCCCAGACACTCCATGCATTTCATTAGCCCAGCCCCCCCATATGTGTCATTCCCTCCGTCCCAGTAAGTAGTGTCTGTTTCTCTGTGTACGTAAAGGACGTGTTGTGTGTATAAGGGATGCATTGTATGTGTGACTGTTTATGTAAGGGATGCATATTGTGTTTCTCTGTGTGTGTGTGTATATATGTAGGGATGCACTGTGTGTGTGTCTGTGTGTATGTAGGGATGCAGTGTGTGTGTAGGGATGCAGTGTGTGTGTGAAGGGATATTGTGTGTGTGTGTGTGTGTGTGTGTGTGTGTGAGTGAGAGAGCGTGTTTGCTGGGTAGGATAGGGACTGTGGGGGCTTAAAAGGAAGCTCGGAAAGCCGGGATTTAGCGTGGAGGTGAAAGCAGAGAGCCTCCTTCCCTTCCTGCGCAAACTCTGCAAAGACCCGGGGAGGGAGATCAAAAGATCTCCCTGACCAGAACTGTGTGCTTATAAGGGGCCCGGGCTCACGGGGCCCACAGGTGGCCTGGGCCCCTTACAAGTGAAGTGGCCGTACCCCCGACCGGCTCACGGAGGCAGGGATCACAGCTGCGACCCCTGCGACCATGTAGGTACGCTACTGGCTGTGCATGCATAATTAAAGTTCAGTGCTGCCGGGCCGAAACGCGATGAAATTCAGCTTATAAAGAGTTTTACCCCTCTGTTCGATTCATAAAGGTGTGTGGCAGGATCCAGCAAAACAATGATGAAGTGGTGGCCATTTTGAGCGGAAAGCATCTGGGACATAAAATCTGCTGCTTAAAAATGAAGGTCCAAATTATTGACAGGTAATCATGCAGGATTAATAGATCTCCTGATATTCAAGTGTATTGCAGACCCAGATCATTACAGATCCATCTCAAGAAGATCCATCCTAGAATAAAGAATATATAATTATTATTATTTATAGAGTGCCAACAAATTACGCAGTGCTGTACAATATATAAAAGGCCATCATGACAGGGGTTGTCAATCATCACAGCACATCTTGTCAATCATTTCCTGTGCCCAGTAAGGGCAATATGTCAATAAGGGGCTGGGCTTGGGCTATATATTGTAATGCATAAAACACACAGGTCCTCTTATTATGGCAAGTTTCCTCCCACCCTCTTTTTTTGTTGTTTCTTTTTTGTATGTGGGTGTCTCCGAGGTTTGGCGCCAGTGCAGGGGTTGGCCATCGTGGGGTATAGCCAACCCGGGTGGCAGTAACTGTGGGATCTGTCGGCACAAGCTTCCCATGAGTTTGTCTCCGCTACTGAATAATATATAGCTTCGCCCAGTATTCACAAGGACATGGATTACACCTGCGCCAGGTGGGATAGGTGGGCTAGGACAAGTGACACGCTACCGCTTATAGAGTATCATTTATTTATATTTAGCATTTTATGTTATTAATACCCGGTTGTTATACAAACATTAAGTTTGTATATTATTACCTATTTATGTTTACAGCTATTTTCCCAATAAATAAACACAGCAACCTTTCTAGCCAGTTCTGTGCCTGTATAATTTATCGGTGTGGGGGGATGTAACTGTCTGTCATACCATTGCCATGCATTTTAAGTATGTTGTGTTGCTTTAAGCCATTATCAGGGCTGTAGAAAGCACAAGATAAAGATGTCAGTAAATTTGCCAAATAACTATACTGCTGTTCAGACAGTGACTAGTATATAATCTATTGGGGACGCATGGGTAGGATCTGTGACAGCTTCAGTCTGATGTTGAGTTCTGATCTAAGCATTACAGTTTTCATTCATGAGACAAAGGGGGGCATGCTAAGATGTGTATAGCATTGCCCTCCAGCAGTCCGTGATATCAAAGTATCCTTTGTAAGTAAAAAGGGACCCTGCTGAATGACTTCTGCGATTCTCTTTATGTCAAATGCTCAGTATAATGAGCTTACCTTCTAGTCTAAAGCTACATGCGTTAAAAGACAAAGTTTCCACTGTAGCAAATGAGTTAATTGTATTGGTCAGCCAATAGTAATATTCCAGTATTTGGGAAAAGAGGACATTATTTGGGATGCACCTTTCAGGGTAAGTCTCCCTTACCATGATCACCGTTCCTACTATGTATATCACCATGGAAACATAGAAACATAGAATGTGACGGCAGATAAGAACCATTCGGCCCATCTAGTCTGCCCAATTTTCTAAAAACTTTCATTAGTCCCTGGCCTTATCTTATAGTTAGGATAGCCTTATGCCTATCCCATGCATGCTTAAACTCCTTTACTGTGTTAACCTCTACCACTTCAGCTGGAAGGCTATTCCATGCATCCACTACCCTCTCAGTAAAGTAATACTTCATGATATTATTTTTAAACCTTTGTCCCTCTAATTTAAGACTAAGTCCTCTTGTTGTAGTAGTTTTTCTTATTTTAAATATAGTCTCCTCCTTTACTGTGTTGATTCCCTTTATATATTTAAATGTTTCTATCATATCCCCCCTGTCTCGTCTTTCCTCCAAGCTATACATGTTAAGATCCTTTAACCTTTCCTGGTAAGTTTTATGGAAGGAATGTTGTGATTTATGACAAATTTTATTAGCTATAAATTGTGGTTATTTTTTTTTTTAATCAATTTAACATATGTAGAGGCTGAAATAACAGTGTGCAATACCCTTTATAAATGTTGTTATCTATGACTGCAGTGTCTATCTTTGCTACTCCACATGTTTGTGAACAGGGAGGGGGAGAAAGCCTTTTTGGCTACATGGGCAAATATGCATTTTACTGCCCTCCACCTTCCAAAATGTGTCTTCACGCATGTTTCTTGCAACCCCCTATTTGAATTTCTTACCTTATTTAGCCCCTTTTGTGTTTCTTATCCACTCTCTTTTTGTGTCCCTTTCGTCCTCACAAGCCCTTTTGTGTGTTTCTTACTCCCCCTAGCCCCTTGTGTATTTTTTTCCCCTACAAGCCCCTTTGTGTGTTTTTTTCCCCTCATCCCAATTTCTGTTTCAAATTTTCCTCCCAACCCCTTTGTGTGTCCCTTTCTGTCCCCATGCTCTTTTTGTGTCACTTCCCATCACCCAATTTCATCTAAATTAACTTGCTATGGTGCCAGGAGACCCCTAGACTCACTATTTTCTCAAGAGGGTAAATCTTTCTCGATTGATTTAACTCCAAAGTTCCCTTCAGCACCTATCTCAGCTCCTCACCAGGCGGCATCCAGCTTCTGAAATTTCATTTCAGAAAGCGCAGAGTGCCACCGGGCAGGAGCACTGCTGATTGGATGAGAGAGGTCGGCTGACACTCTCAGCCAATCTGTGACTCCCCATTCACAAAACTGAGAAGGTACATTTCTTTCCATGACAGTTTTGTAAAAGTGAGTGACTGATTGGCTGAGGGGGAGTTGAGATCGGCACTTGAGGCAACTTTGGGGTTAGACTGTTCGAGAACAGTTTAACCCCTTGAAGTAAAAGAGTAACCCTGGGGCCTCCTTGCAACATAATAACTTCATTTAGATGAAGTTGTTTTGGTTCCTGGAGTTCCCCTTTGACTCTTAATTAGCAGAGTATTGAGCAGTGAGGCTGCAGGGGCATTATCTATACACCAAAACTGCTTCATTAAGCTAAAGTTGTTTTGTGATTAGTTAGTAGCTTACTACGTTTAAGCTCTTAAATAATATACATGTTCCATATCCTTTACTTCATTGCACTGTGCACACTGAAACCTGAATTAGAGATTTGGAGACAGCTTTTACGCTTTAGACAAAAGTATTTTTTTTATCTTTACATTTGGCAAATTAAGCATGTTGGATCAATGTGAATCAATTTGACACGTACACGCTCCAGGGCGCGTTGTCTTTAAATCAATTAAACTCCTTCACAAGTCTTGGTATTTAGAAACCTGAGATGATGATACTTTCCTGAATTCTCTCAAGAGCTATGGGAATATTATTTTAATGGGGTATCTTTAGAGGGACACATGTTCCAGGCCCAGTCTCTATTCTTAGTAACTATAGATATTTGGTATTCAATGTTTATTGCCTAATTTGGGCAAAAATAGATGATTTTGGAAAAGATTCTCCAACTGAGCAATAATCATTGCTTGGCTATTTCAGGGTAAATGCTAGCAATTCAGTTGTCAATTCAAGAAGCCTGTAGGGCAACGTTTCAGTATGAAATGTTACACAAACTGAGATAGTGAGGCTAGCTCGCTCCTGCAGCGTCATTAGCCCTGAATTACATTCCCAGGCTGGCTGTCAATTCTGGACATATTCTGTGTACAGTGCTTCATTCATTGGATTAAGGAGAGCTCAGATGACAGGATGAGAGAGCTCAGGTGATGCTGACAGGATCGGCCTATATCGTGGGAGGCTCAGTGCCCACCAGGACCCACTATTATTATTATTATTATTATTGCCATTTATGTAGCGCCAACGGATTCCGTAGCGCTTTACAATATTTTGAGAGGGGGGGTGTAACAATAAATAGGACAATTACAAGAAAACTTACAGGAACAATAGGTTGAAGAGGACCCTGCTCAAACGAGCTTACAGACTATTGGAGGTGGGGTGTTTGAAACATTAGGACAATAAATATCAAGTAGGAGTGGAGCAGAGCTGGAGGAGAGAGCAAAGCACTGTCCCATAGGAGAGAGCAGGAGGCAGGTATGTAAGGTAGAGATTACTCTGGGAGGCCATAAGCTTTCCTGAAGAGATGGGTTTTAAGGCCCTTCTTAAATGATTGAAGACTAGGGGAGAGTCTGATGGCAGTAGGCAAGCTATTCCATAGGAGAGGAGCCGCCCGCGAGAGGTCCTGCAAGCGCGAGTTGGCCGTACGGGTGCGAGCAGCGGTCAGGAGGTGGTCACGGGCAGAGCGGAGGGTACGTGGAGGGGCATATTTATGGATCAGTGAAGAGATATAAGCGGGGCTAGAACTGTTCAGTGCTTTAAATGTATGGGTTAGCACTTTGAATTGACTCCTATAGCATACAGGGAGCCAATGTAAGGACCGGCAGAGGGGTGAGGTGTGAGAGGACCGACTAGAGAGGAAAATCAGTCTAGCTGCAGCATTCATTACAGACTGTAGCGGGGCAATACGGCTTTTGGGGAGACCAATCAGGAGAGGGTTACAGTAATCCATGCGGGAAATTACTAGAGCATGGACAAGCTCCTTGGTAGCATCTTGCGTAAGAAAGGGGCGAATGCGGGCTATGTTTTTGAGTTGGAACCTACAGGACTTGGCAACAAACTGGATGTGAGACTCAAAGGTGAGACCAGAGTCAAGTATGACGCCAAGACAGCGCGCTTGCAGGGATGGACTTATGTGGATATCACTGACTTGAAGGGAGAGCGAGAGAGGAGGATCAGTATTAGGAGGAGGAAAGACAAGGAGTTCAGTTTTAGAGAGGTTAAGTTTCAGAAAGCGTGAAGACATCCAGTCAGAGATGGAAGAAAGGCAAGCAGTGACACGTTGCAGGACAGCAGGGGAGAGGTCCGGGGAGGAGAGGTATATCTGAGTGTCATCAGCGTACAGGTGGTAGTGGAATCCAAAAGAGGCAATCAATTTACCAAGAGAGGCGGTATAAAGAGAAAATAGAAGGGGACCAAGGACAGACCCTTGGGGAACTCCAACCGAGACAGGACGAGTGGAGGAGGTATCCTTGGAAAAGGAGACACTGAATGAGCGTTGGGAGAGATAGGAGGAAAACCAAGAGAGGACCGAGTCACAGAGACCGAGCGATTGAAGAGTTTGAAGGAGGAGAGCATGATCAACGGTGTCAAAGGCAGCAGAGAGGTCAAGGAGAATTAATATGGAGTAATGACCTTTGGATTTAGCGGAGATTAGGTCATTAGTGACTTTGATAAGAGCAGTCTCAGTAGAGTGGAGAGGGCGGAAGCCAGACTGAAGAGGGTCAAGGAGAGAGTTGGAATTAAGGAAGCGGGACACACGGGTAAAGACAAGCCTTTCCAAAAGCTTTGATGAGAAAGGGAGCAGGGATATGGGACGATAGTTAGAAGGGGAGGATGGGTCAAGAGATGGTTTTTTCAGGATAGGTATTACAGTGGCATGTTTAAGGTCAGCAGGAACAGTGCCAGAAGAGAGAGAGCAGTTAAAGATGTGTGTTAGGGTAGGCACAAGACAAGGGGAGAGAGATCTGATGAGGTGAGATGGGACAGGATCGAGCGGGCAAGTGGTGGGGCGAGAGGAATGGAGAAGCGCAGCCACCTCTTGTTCAGTAGCTGGGTAGAAAGTCTGGAGGGTAGGGAAAGCAAGATTTACATGTGGTTGAGAAAGAGAACGGCAAGGAGGGGAGAATTGTTTCCTTAGCTGTTCAATCTTGTCGGTAAAGTAGCATGCAAGGCTATCAGCTGTAAGGTTAGTTTGGGGGGTGGCCACAGCAGGGCGGAGAAGGGAATTAAAGGTGTCAAAGAGGCGTCTGGGATTGCGGGAGCATGAACTAATGAGAGAGGAAAAGTATGACTGTTTGGCGAGGGCGAGGGCTGCGCTGTATGAAAGCAACATGAATCTATAATGGAGAAAGTCTGCCTGGGTGCGGGACTTCCTCCAGGAGCGTTCAGCACAACGGGAGCAACTCTGCAGATAGCGTGTTGATTTATTATGCCAAGGTTGGGGTCGTGTCCTCCTCGAGGTGCATGTTTTGAGCGGGGCTGCAGCGTTCAAGGCAGATGTGAGGGTAGTGTTATATGTGGAGATGGCCAGTGAGGGACAGGAGAGGGAAGGGATGGATAGCAGTTGTGAATCAATGTCAGCTGACAGCTGCTTGAGGTCAATAGAGTTAAGGTTCCTCCTGAGCTGAGGGGGGTTAGGCTGAGATTGTTGGGTGAGGGGGTAATTGAGAGCAAATGATAAGAGGTGGTGATCAGAGAGAGGAAATGGGGTGTTGCAGATATTAGATATTGTACATGAAGAAGAGAAAATAAGGTCGAGGGTATTGCCAGCTACATGAGTGGGAGAATTAGCCCACTGCAAAAGTCCAAGGGAGGAAGTGATTGAAAGTAGTTTAGAGGCTGCTGGGGTCAAAGGTGGGTTAATGGGAATATTGAAGTCTCCAAGAATTAGGGATGGGATGTTGGAAGAGAGGAAGTAGGGTAGCCAGGCAGCAAAGTGGTCAAGGAAGAGGAGAGGGGAACCAGGGGGACGATAGATTACGGCAATGTTAGCAGAGAAGGGTTTGAAAAGGCGAATTGAATGAATTTCAAATGATGGGAAAGAGAGGGAAGGGGGGGTAGACAGGGTTTTAAAGGTGCAGTGGGGTGAGAGAAGAAAACCTACACCGCCACCTTTAATCTCTGCTTGTCTTGGGTTGTGGGTAAAGTGAAGACCACCAAAAGACAGTGAGGCAGGTGTAGCAGTATCAGAGGGAGAGAGCCATGTTTCTGTTAGTGCAAGTATGTTTAGGGAGTGTGAGATAAATAGGTCATGGATGGAGGTAGATTTAAAGGTGCTGCACACAGAGCGTGCATTCCAGAGGGCTGCTTTAAAAGAGGAATTATAGTGAGAATTACATGGAATGGGTATTAGGTTGTTGTGGTTTCTGGTGTTTGTACCAGGTGGCTGAGAAGAGGAGGGACCAGGGTTTGGAGAGACATCACCTGCTGCTAGGAGTAGTAGGATGGAAAGGAAGAGAAGGTGGGAGTAAGATTTAAATGTTGGGGATGAGAGCTTGTATTTAGGGTATTTAGGAGGGGTTTGTGGAGAAAGGCTGGATAGATATGAATAAAGTGCGTGTGATGAATACTGAGATGAGGGGAGCAGAGAGGGAGCAATGAAGATGGTGTTAGCAGGAACAGGTAAGTAAAATGATAGAGAGATTTTAATGATGAGGGAAGTGAGAGAGAAAGTGAAAAATAGAAGTGAGAACATTAGTAGGAGAGTAGGTGCTGTATTTTTAAGAGCTGTGGTTAGGAGGGTTAAGGGTTAAAGAGGTATTGAGTGAGTATAGCTTTTTTTGGGTGTGGAGGGCTTGGTGGACAGAGGCTAACATAATTGGTTCAGAGGAATGGTAGGTAATTTGAACTATCTATAAATGTAGTGATAACCATGGGGAGGGTGGGGTGTGGGGTAGGGTGGGTGGGAAGCGATCATCCAGAAATGCTACCTCTGCTTATGGCAAGTCCTGCAGGGTTGTGTGCTGGGAGTCCTGGGTGTAGCTGATTCAATATTGTATGGGGCCCAGGCTATAAAGGAGAGAACAAACCATTGCAAAATGGCTAATCCAATTACTGGGGAACTGTGCCAGGGTACTACCAGAATCAAAACCAGTACAGCAGGCTTGGAATAACCATTTACAGTGGGTGGTGACATTTTTTCCATCCAAGGAATGAGGAAAGGTAATGAAACCGATCTTTGCTATTCTCCTCTTAACTGAACCATCCTTTTTGAAGGACTGTTTGTCATGGTTGGATTCATCCCCTGCCCCTTTTATATTTGCTCAGTTGATTGCTCTTTAAACATTTCTTCTCCAAACCCCCTCTTTCTTCCTGTGCTCTTGCTTCACTCTTTTGTGTCATTTCTCCTTTTCTCTCTTCTTCCTTCTTCTTTCCCTCGCTCTACTGCTTTTTTCTTTTTTCTTTTTTAAATGCTTCCCCTCTAAAAGTGTTTACTGAGAGATTGCTACTGAAACTGCCTGGTCTACTCAGCTGCATAAACTCATGTTTATTTTCCCAGTTATAATTATTTTGAAAGATTTGCTATTTTTCCCCCTCCTTCTTGTTAATTAACTTAATTTTAAAGGAAGCCCAAAAAGCTATGTCCTACCACTTGTCATAGTCATAATGAAAATCATTGTTTCTTTTTTAATTTTTTTAAATAACTTTTAGTAACTCAGAGATCAACGACAATGTGAATAAAAATGGCTTCACCTGGCTGAAAATTGTGGGGTTAACAGTCCCCAGTATTTTGAAGGCAGGTGATTATCCTAACTCTAGCCCTAGCAGTGTCTATTTAAAACGGCTTGGTAATGTTTCTGAATTCTTTTAAATAGAGTAACATTTCCCTGTCACCCAAATGATGCTTGACCTAAAAACACACCATTTCTTTCTTTTAAATACATGCTACGCAAGCTTTCTATTACTGTATATTACGTTAAGAAGTTGTTTGTTTATTTTACTTTAAAGTATGTATATACATTAATTTTTTTTCAGCAATTTGAACTACAGTAGTTCTTTTGTGTGATTGGCTTGCTAGGCTTCGCACCCACCATGCATCAATGAGCCCTGGGTGCCCATGACCCTGATGCCGGTTTATCGGTTGTCCTTCCTTGCACCAAGTGTTAAAGGTACTAACCACTGCATATCAGGAAAACACTCAACAAAACTTTCCGCTTGGAGATGCTCTGACCCAGTCATCTAGCCATCACTACTTGGCCCTTTTCAAAGTCGCTCAGATCATAACATTTGCCCATTTTTCCACACATGAAATCCATGCACTGACTGTTCACTTGTTGCCCAATATATCCCACCCCTTGACAGGTGCCATTGTAACAATTTAATCAATGTGGTTTTAATGTTGTGGTTGATCAATATATATGTATATATATATATTTGTTTATCATTTTTTTTTTTTTTTCAATAAGCACTTTGAAATGTCCAATCAGACATTAATCCTCTGGAGAAAGAAGTAATTACTTTAAAAACGTATCACATAATAGTCAGAACTGTTACCTATCTCTGGCAGTTTTGTTTTCCAGATGTTTTTACCTCCATATTCTTGCCCAGGGCTAAGAATACAAAAAAGAGATCTCTGTAATATGCTGTGTGACACCTACTGTCAGTGAGATTTTCTTATTCGTGTCCATACAACCATAGCGATGACATGCCCACATCATCCTCTGCAATCAGATTGACAGGGGACATTTGTGGATAAGAGTTTACTAGTAATTATGAAAATTCATTACTTCCTTTGCTTTTTTAACACAAGGCAGTAGTTGTCACTCTAACACAAAAAACTATTTTCCCCGTTGTTTTAGTTAATATTCATTGTTAACATAACCAATTATATATGTGGATATGAGTGTAAAAATGAGAAATAGCATGGGCAAATCCTCACATTTTACCTACAGATGCACGTGTGATATTGATAAGAAAACGTGGCATCAAATTAAAAAAGAGTTATAGGTTATAGGAACACATTAATGTTTAATAATAAATACAATATTTTAAATGTTAAGAAATTCCTTTCTAAGTTTCAATTACTGGGACCCTCCCTTGTTTTAAAAAAGTTTAAAATAGCCATAAAACGTATCTGTAATCTAGTGACAGGACAGTGGTCTTGCTGAGCTGCTGCTCCTCCGGGTGAAGGTATCAGTTCTTAGTAATTTTGTCCAACACAAAGAGCAATCACTGAGCTCTGCCAATCCAATGCTTCTCAAAGAGCAATCATTGAGCTCTGCCAATCCAATGCTTCTCAAAGAGTAATCTCTGAGCTCTGCCAATCCAATGCTTCTCAAAGAGCAATCACTGAGCTCTGCCAATAGAATGCTTCTCAAAGAGCAATCACCAAGCTCTGCCAATCCAATGCTTCTCAAAGAGCAATCACTGAGCTCTGCCATTCCAAATGCTTCTCAAAGAGCATTCACTGAGCTCTACCAATCCAAATGCTTCTCCAAGATCAATCACTGAGCTCTGCCAATCCAATGCTTCTCAAAGAGAAGCATAGGAAATGTTATATTTTATCAGATATACCAAAATAGGGTGCAAGAGCATACAGTAAACGGACAGCAACTCAGATAGCTTCAGTGGGTCCCCCCTTAGTTCTCAAGCAGGCTTAAACCCATCTTACGCCATTCTAGAGATCACTTAAACTATTTGCATTTAAGACTTATCCTACACAAAAAGGTTATCCAGATCCAAAAATGAGTTATTCCACCCAAAATCAAAAAACAAAGGTCTTTGAAGTGCCCCACTAGCTGTCTGTGCATTAGGAAAAATATAAACATTGTCATTTCTCAAATAAAACAATGTTGTACATTGCTAGATAACTAGGATAGGAAAATTTCACCAGAACCACTGCATTCCTGATTTTGGTGTTCCAGAAGTCCCTTTAAAAGTGTGTGAATATAATGTGAGAGAAATTCCCAACATAGTAAATTTTTTTTAGTAAAGAATTAGTTTCTAATAAGTATAATAAATGAATAACTAATGTTAACAGGTTCAATTAAATCTGTGCCTTATATGTCATCTGGAGACAGATGATACTTTTTATCCTCTCCAAAAAACATGGAATTTTTTTTTTGTTTTTAAAAAAAAAAAATGTATTCATTAAAAAAACACAATTATAACAGGTCTGGGGTGGAGCCTGACCACAAGCTGGAGCGGACGCAACACAACATAGCTCCCGACCAAAACCCGCATCAAAGCCTGCTAATTGAGGCTTAAAACCCTCAACTGACCCACTCCTGACCAGGGGCACCATTTGTGCACAGCCCAGCAGCCCCCCATGCTGTTTGTGTATCCGTTATGGGTGAACCGACGAAAGCGCAGACCCGCGGCCTACAAGCCCGCAGCAGCCCTCGACTGGGCATACTTGAACAACCCAAGGACCCAGAAGTGGAAGGCCTCCCCACAGCACTCTTAAATACCCAGGCAGCAATGGGCCGCCGGTCCCAAAAACCTCCACCGGAGACGCCATCAGGGTCCAGGGACATAGGTACCATGCTGCAACAACAACGGCCGCCGGCCAAAATGGCGGGAGCAGCGGAACATGACACCATGAAGGTACCAAAAAAACCCTATACAGCCTGACCTACCCCCAGAAAGGCTACAAACGCCCATGGGGATTCCAGGTGGGTCTGCCCCAGTCACTTAGCGGGACTTTCAACACCTAATTGGGGAAATCAAAAACCTCCTGGCAACCAGCATAGCAGCCATTAAAACAGATGTGCAGGCTATCACTGACAGGGTGCAGTCCACGGAGAAAGATGTCTCTGGCATCAAGCAGGGACTAGCAACCTTACAGGATTCTGTACTGGCCCTACAGGCCCAACAACAAGCACTCTTTCTCCACTATATTGCCCTTGATGACAGGACAAGACACAACCACATTAAGATCAGGGGAGTGCCAGACGCCATCACACCCGATGAACTGCCTCACTATTTGAGGCGTCTCGTGGCCGCCATCCTGCCACCAACGCATGCTAAAAAACTTAACACAGACGGGATGTACCGCCTACCACCCTCAGGCAGAACAGCCCCAAACATGGTCCGAGATGTGATTGTACGCTGTGCCACTTCCCAAGACAAGAGAGCCCTGATGACGGCTCTTCAGGGCAAGACGCCACTAACATTCGAAGGCGCACAGCTTACCATTTACCAAGACCTCACCAGATCCACGCTTCAATGGCGAAGATCGCTGAACAAAGTCACCAGCACCCTCAGAGAAGCGGGAATAGAATACCACTGGAGATCTCCAAGATTCCTTGTGGTCACACATAAAGGAACTGTCTATAAACTCTCCACACTTGCAGAGTTCCCGACATTCTGTCAGGCACTGGGCCTTCCAGCACCCACGCAAGATACCAACCAACGATCCACACCAGAGGCATGACTCTCCCAATAGCCGCAGAGGCATCAACAACCAAGACATGCACTGTTCAACTAAAGACGTGATGTTTATGATCAGTTAGCCTTGAGCCATACCCAGTTTACTTGTTCCCCCATCAAAAAGAAGGATCGGCCGCTCCATTTCCAGTCCCCCCCCCACCAAGGCCCTCTCGGACTTGGGGTTCGCTTAGGAGAAAGCCATAACTTTAAAACCCGACAGGGTTGCATTTAAGCCCATCCCTACCATACAGCCTTTCTCCCGGAGCAGTTCACACACTCCTGATAATGTACCAATGCTGGTCCACACCTTATGTGGCTAACTTATGTTCACACACTATTGTTCATCTTATATTGCAACATATGAATAAGTATACTGTATGTTTAATGTGTTTCAAGACCCACATGGGTACGATAAAAAACAAAAATTTAAATAAAAAGAGATTGACAAAAAAAAATTATAAAAGATCTGCTATAACACATGAAACATTTGCGAATTGCTAGATTTAATGAGAAAGTTAACCTCCTTTGCAAGTCCTGTATTATTCTTTTAAAGTACTAAAACCAAGTAAATTCCAAACCAGCAAGACAATTTGCAATTGGAACGTAAAAAAAAGGACTTGTGCTTTGTGTCCTAGAATGAACTCTAATAAAAAGCCTGATTGTTTAACAGACCAGTCTGCGCAACATGCAGCTACCTGCAGATTATATCCGCATCACAACACCATTTGTCATCGCTTCCCAGACATGTCCTACCTGTCAGGGAGCCCCTCCAGCATTAAAAGGGATTAATGGATTTTCACTTCTTGGCTTTGCCACCAAAATACCATTCAAATTAAGCTACAGTGGGCTATCTCAACATTAAATCTAGGATGAAGTTTAACAGCTTCACTGGCCTTCAGCACTCGTCCTGTCAATCATATGAACATTTCTTTTCCTCTTGAAACACGTCTTACTTCAAGCAAGAAACCCCCGTGGATTTCTGCATGGTGGGATCCTCAATTCAATTATTCAGCCCAGCTGTCCACCAGTGCTTTGGGAGTTTTGTACAAGCTATCTAGCGCTTCCTATATTGTGCGGGTTAATAGACACATGAGATATTGGTTTGTGTACCAGCTAATAAGAATACAAATTGTCGTATAGCGCTGTTTGCCGCGGTAGCAGGGAGAAGACGGGGCTGGGTTTCACGCTGCTATAAACAAAGGATCGTTGGTAAAACTATCCACCTTTGTTTAGTTTTTTTTGTTGTTGTTTTTTACATACACTTTAATTTTTTTTTAAAGGCATGTATTTCTATTTACTAAGTTTCATGTGCTTCTGAGTTGGCTGTCAAAATTAGATTTTGTCAACAATGGTTTTCAGGTACAGCCTTATGCTAACCCTAGGTGCAGATCACAGTGAGCGTTTCTTCGTAGTTCTGGCAATTCTCAGGGACTTGGAGCACTGGTTGCAGTGCTCTTGGTCAATCACTGAGTGCCAGACCAGAAAAATCAGTCACTGCGAGCTGCACCTTTCTGGGATTGTGATACATCCACACTGAACCATCAGGGCATTTAACAGCCACCTGATCGTGGTAAGCAGGAGGGGCCAAAAAACCTTGCTTCTGAGAGGTCAAAAGCTGCCCACCCAACTTCCCAACACCATACTTAACTAACTCACACACAACACCCAGCCAGCCAATCTCCCACACACAACACTTACCCACCTTTTACTGGCATACACAACACCGAGTAATGCACCCACACACAACACTTAGCTAACTCACACTACACTTACCCTTCCCAAACACACTCAGTTGACAACACTCAGTCAACCCCCACATACAACACTCAGCCATCCCACGATACTACACTTAGCCACCACACACACAAAACACACACACAGAATCCATAAAAACACTGGTCTCATCACACACATATTCAAAAGTCTCATACACAGACTTAAAGAGATGAAGACTGGTAGAAAGACAGTGGGAAATACTTGTTAGGATCAAACCGACAAATGGGAATGATAGAATGGTAGAGAAATGAGGGGTAAAAAATGGAAATTTGTGAAACACAGATCCGTGCAGCCTGAGACAGATAAAAAAGACATTAAGAAAAAGAGAATGGGAGAGAAAGAGAAACGTGTATTCGGATTTGGATGAATCAAATTTGGAATCCTAATTTGGTATCCCAAATAATTAGGGCAATGCCATATAAGTTTACCAAATAAGGGGAGTTATTTACTAAACACTGCCCTTCTTTGGTATCATCAAATAGGAAATCCCACATAATGGTAACAAATTAGAGGAGCTATCTACTAAACAGTGCCCATTAGGGAATAATCTGAATTTTGTATGTTACCGAAAAAGTTCAGATTCATTTCGGTTCGTTCCAACTGATAAGTAAAAATTTTTGCCAAAACAAATTTCAGAATTACCAAAACAAAACTGAAAACGAACCCGATTTTTCCCCCATGCACATTTCTAGAAATGGATGTGGAGGCGATGCTACATACATTGATATTTTATTGGAAAGGGTTTAGGGACATTATTTTGTACATGAACACAGGCAGCACAATGTTTTTGTCCAGGCCTGAGCCATAGGCTCTGCATTATACACAATTCAAACTTATAGTATCTGGATCCATCTAGAGTTGGCCGTGCCAGTCTTCAGGAGAGACATATCCTAGCTTTGCTGTGCAGGCCTACAGGGAACACGAAGATGAATGAAAGTTTGCAACTAAAACATAATAAGGTATAACAAATTGACAAGAGTAGAAAGTGGTGGATATTAAGTAGCGTGTTTCTGTGCGGTAGGTTTTGACTTCATTGCATAGGAAACAGAGCACTAAGAAAGGTATTTGGTCAGTTGTTCTGATTCATTATTTTTAAACGTATAGGGGATTCGAAGCAGATGTTGTGGTCAGGGTCTCTCCTGGCAGTTTCACTCCCTCTCAGTCTTTCTTTTTCCTGCCAAATAATTCTCAGTCTACGTTATGTGAACTGACAGTTTACATTGAAATCCCAGCCTCAAACCTCACAAGCGATCACTGTCAGCGGCACACCTGAGGTTTTAACAAGGACACTGAGGGCTTTTCCACTGAGGGCAATTGGATGCGAGTCAACGATGAATAAACAGAACGCCTTTATAACAACTCTTATTTTGAGAGCATGTGGTCTAATGCAAATACGTTTCATTAACAAATAATGGCGTGTATGGTGTGTTTGTCGTTTCTCAAAGAGCTGTGAACAAAGTATCTCCCTCTCACACTATGCTGTCTAAATAAATGACAGACGATGATACTTATAAAACCATAGATTAACCAACATATACTATCTTCTCTCTCACCCAATATACACTGGGTAGTCGTAACATTTTAGTAAAGTTTTCATGGTGTGAATTGCCATTTTTTAAATTATGTTTTATATTTTGATTTGTTACGTTTAATATAATGCATTCCAAATATCCCCCATAGCCTAAGTTACTGTGTAAGGAGTTGTCTGTTAATCCATGCTTATTTTCCTTATCTACTTGGCTTTGTGATGACTTTTACCTGATGGAGAATGGGCCATAGGGGACATTCTTAATAGCGCCCTTCATGTATTCCTGGTCAAACCATGTCGGCATTAACTAATGGGTAGGAAAATAGGGAACAAAACTCTCCAGACCAAGGTCGCCAATCCACACACTAATCATGTTAGCTTCTGTAGGCTTATTTCTCAAGGTGTGGTTGTATTGAACAGCATTATGGATATAGTCTATCTATTTCCCTTAACCCCTTAAGGACCAAACTTCTGGAATAAAAGGGAATCATGATATGTCACACATGTCATGTATCCTTAATGGGTTAAATATTCACTCTTATTTCTTGTAAAAATGTTTGTGTTGTGGTGAAGAATGCTAAGATGCATGGTCTTATAGGGAACTACTAGATAAGCATAAAAGCAGACTTACGGGGTTATTCACTGAAAAATCCAGTGAAAACGAACGAATTCTCAGGATACTGTCATTCTATAACATTTGTTCAGATGAGTGCGGAAAATCAGTGCTTTCTGCATCCGAACTAAGGTACAGCACAGGAGTCAGAGATTTATTGACCACCGCATGGTGGCCGATGATAAACCAAATGCAAAGTATTTTTTTGAAGAACTATTTGCACTAGCAACCAGCGGGCAAAGAGTGAAACACCCTCTGTTTGAGTTCTTCAATAAAGTGTGTGTTGTTGGTATTTAAAATTTTAGCCCAAAATAGCTGAACTGGAAACATAGGTGAAATTTTTTTTTGTCTAAAATTAGAAATTCACTTTAAATTCTTAATAATTCACACTTTAGTGATGGTGTTCATATGTAAGATGCCAGCCAGTATCATATAACTGACTCTTAAACCTATCAAGTTTTGGTGGTATTGGTGGCAGGGACAAGGCCAGACGTTAGGCATGGCAGTGATGCCAATAGTGTTGCTGGCAATGGGTCTGCCCGTAAAGGAGCGTGTCATCCTAGCACAGATGCACACAAGAATGACCGGCTTGCCAATAGAATACCTGTACCTTATCCCAAGGGCAAAGAGAACATGGCTAAGCACACACCTTGCAGTTTGCCTCTGTTCAGGTGATCATGAGGACTGTGTGCTTACCCACCAACTTTGCCAGCAGGTGGGTAAAAAGTGATGCGCATAGGGGTCAGGTCTGCCAGCAGAATCAGCCTGGTGTGAATGCATACACGTTGCCTGTCAATCACACAGACTAGACCACTAAGTGCAGACCATGCAGAGAGTATTATTTCAGTGAGATCTATTGCCCTGAGCGCAGTGCAAGTGTGTCTAGCGATGTTCTCGTGCTATGCCTTTTTGGGACAGTTCATGGAGTCCCCAAAAGCAGGACACCAAGGAACAAAGTGGGGACAGAGAGCCAAAATAATCTTGGAGCCAGTTTATTAACAGCTTCTGATAGTATGAGGTTTATTAAATAAAAATTCTGCAACACTCTTGATAGGAGTTGGAGTCCATAGCAGCAGGCGAATGTCTACATAAAACAGGAACAGCTTGCAATTTACTATCCTGGGACACAAGTGCTCCAGCCTTCATTCCGTACTCAGGTTGAGTATTTATTTTCCTTGTAAGGCAGCGAACATAGAAGATCGTCTTTCACATGTGGTTAGCAGTTCTCAATGTAGCGGTGGAAGGGAAGTAATGTGGTCTGTTCTTTCAGAAATACTGTAATAAATATGTATTGATTCATTTCTGTAAACATGCCACGGCTCTCCTAACCACATCCCTTTTAACAAAGTGTCTAATCTCCAGTCCTACCTCCACTTCCCAACAGTTAAGTGTCACTTTTAGCATGATATCAACAGTATTATAAAGAAAACACTTGTCTTACAGTGATTTTAAAAAAAAGAAGATATAATTATTATTATGATATGGACTCCACAGCCTGCTCTCTATCTAGTCTGTCTCTGTATTAAGGAGCTGATTCATGTCCCCTTTGCAGATGAATAGTAGGCTCCAAATTAAAATTAAACCCAACCACGGAAAAAAATAATAATACCAGGCTGTTTCACATGGGTTATTTTAAAGGAGCACACAGTGTAGTGTCTATGGAGCAGAGATCGTATGGGCATTTGTCTTATAGGTTTTGGTCAAAACCCGTTGACAGCAGTTCAAAACATAGGGCTTTCCCTTGAACTCATAATCTGCCACCTCTTCAGACATATTTAGCCAATTATCAATATAAATTCAATCTGACATGGATGGTGATGGTTAACTTGTGTGGTGTTAACTTGGTGCACTGTGTTGGTGTTAACATTGGAAAAATTAAAAATTGTATTTCTTATTTTGAAACTTTTGACATTTTCCCCCTATGGGCTGAAGTAAGGCACCAGAGAGATGTGGTCACCAGGGTAGCAATGAGAGGACTAGGACTGTTTAAAGGGACATTTAATACATTTGTGTACCGGCCATCACAAAGGGGTAAAAGACACCCTTGACATCTTCTGTCACTTTCATCTTCTGTTTATGCAAATATGTATTTCAAATATATAACAAAACAGTAAGAGGTGGCAAGATGGCAACTCTGAAATGCTGGGGTGCTGGTCACCCCTCAAGTATTTAATGGAGAACTGATGTACTCTTTTAAAAGAATAGTCAAGACACCATAACAAGGGTTGTCAGTTGGGGATGTCTCCAGCCCAGTACAAGGGGGCCATATAGCCCTGAATATTTTCAGTGACCCTAAAAGTCAGCTGGCAGTGCAAACACCACACAGGGAATGTGATAGATTGTCATATTTCATGTGTGTCTCTACCACTGGCTGATTTCACTCCCATCTGAGACACACTGAGGAGACCAGGAGTGGCGAGCAGAGAGCAGAGCAACCTGGCAGGAATTACAGCAGAGGAGACAGGGGATACCAACGAAGCCCAGGGTCAATTGTAATCTTACCTGCTCTTCCTACAGGAGGCAGCTGGCCCTGAAGGAGTGGCTGACCGCTTGCCTTCTCCTCAACCAACCTTCAAGTTAAAGGGCCACAGCAGTATGCCACAAAATTAAGAACACCTGCCTAATATCTTTAGGTCCACCTAGTGCTGCCACAACAGCTCTGATGCATCAAGGCATGGACTCCACAAGACCTCTGAATGTGTCCTGTGTTATCAGGCACCAAGACTTTAGCAGCAGATTCATTACGTTCTGCAAGTTGGGGACTCTATTAATTAGATTTATTATCCAGCACATCCCACAAATGCGTCATCTGATTGAGATTTAGATAATTTAGAGGCCAAGAAAACACCTTGAATTTTTTGTCATGTTCCTCAAACGATTCCTAAATATTTTTTGCAGTGTGTCAGGGTGCATAATCCTGCTGAAAGATACCACTGCCATCAGGGAACACCATTGCCATGAAGGGGTTTATGTGATATGCAACAATCTCTAGGTAGGTGGTATGTTTCAAAGTAACAATAACATAAATGCCAGGAGTTTCCCAGCAGAACATTGCCCAAAGCATAACACTTTCTCCACCAGTTGCCCATAGTGCACCCTGTGGACATTCCCCAGGTAAGCAGTGCACACGCAATTGGCCATCCACCTAATCTTAACGAAAACGTGATTCATCAAACCAGGCAACCTTCTTCAATTGCTCCATGTTCTAGTTCTGATGCTCATATCCCAATTGAAGGCAATCTTTTGGTGATGAACTCTGACCGAGCAATTAAAGAAGGTTGCCTAAACATAATCCCCATACGCAGCAAACTGCAATGCACTGTGTGTTACATGTTTCAACAATTTTAACTCCAGTAACTCTTCTGTGTGATTGGACCAGACGAGCTAGCCTTCTCTCCACACATGCATCAATGAGACTTGGGCACCCATGACCCCGATGCTAGTTTACTGGTTGTCTTTTTTTTGCAACACTCTTGGTAGGTACTAACAACGGCATACCAGCAACACCCCACAAGACTTGCCGTTTTGGAGATATTCTGACCCAGTTGTCTAGTCATCACTATTTAGCCCTTGTCAAAGTCACTCAGATATTTTTGCCTACCCATTTTTCCTGTATCCAACACATGAAATTCAAGAACTGACTGTTCACTTCCTGCCTCATATAGTATATATAGCCAGTTGGGGAGGAGCTGGATTTAGGAATGGCCAGGGGTGGACTTTAGGAAGGGGGTCACAAGATTATGTTTAGGCTCAAGCCCCAGTGTTTTTTTTACTCTAGCAATGCCAGTTACATAAATTAAAAATAATGAGAATTAGCTCTTGGCAAATTAGGCAAAGCATTGCAGATCATACAGTGCATATTTAGGCACATGAAAAAAAAAAGAATAAAAAACTCTAGGCATGAACTCAGCAATTAGCCAAATGACAGATCGTAAAAAAAGCAACAAAGCAATGATTGAAGATAGGTACTAATCTGCTCAAGTGATATAAATGACTGTGTCAGGTGTAGGATACATTAGTATATAAAATTTACACCTCATTGGCTATAGAGTCCAAAATGAATCAGAGGGGGTTCTTAAAAATATTTTTAATTAATGGCACAGCTCATGAAGGTACACAATAATTATACATCTGAAATTTACTTTTACTTATAAGGGTGAGGTTTAACATCTGCAGAGCAGAAAGTATTTGCTGAATATGAAACTGATCACTACTATCTGAAAAAGCAATTCATCACTGAAAATAACTGTGTGTTCTGAGCTTATAAAGGGAGGGCAATATATTCTAACATTTATATGACAGCCAGTGTAATATATTCATAGATAAGCTCATTTCAGTAAGGCCTTCTTCAACTCTTGTCTCTATTGCTATATTCTGTATGTAAATTACTTGTCAAATATCTCCATTTTATATTTGTAAACCCCTGCAGAATATGTTGGCGCTATATAAATAATAATAAATTATATGTACAATTTAGAATAAGTGTTAACTAGAAACTTTTCTTTGGATATCTGACTTTTTTAACACCTGGTTAAAAGGCGGTAAAGATAGATAAATGTACTAATTTCATTGTAACACAAACCAATGTTTCAGACATTCACAGAGCCAATGAGTATCATATTTCACTTCAATGAGTATCTCATTTTCTACCAAGCCCTTGACCACGATACAATGCTCGGTCACTTCAGGCACACGTTGATGTTGGTATCATATTTACAGCATTTTGAGAGAATAGGCGTAATATCAATCAACATGATGATATGGGTCATAAGCAAACCTTTAGAAAAGATGGGTGTCAAGGTCTGATAAGTAGTCTAGAGGACCTGCTGTCCCTAATCAGAGATAGCAGCCTCGTGGGAGGATGAGTGATGCATGCCTAAATGTTTAAGAAAATGTGGCCAAAAAAGATTATATACATGTTGTCATGTTCTTGTATCTTTCACTACTTGGAATGCTTTTGTTTTGCTTGGCCGGAACTTTTTATGTCTGGGCTACAAGGAAATTCTTACTCACTTTTATTCCTGTTTTTTTATACTGTTATATTTTATACTGTTATTTTTATATTATTATTTTGCTTTATTTTATTATTTGACAGGTTTGGGGGTTTTTTGAGTTGAAGAGAAAAACACTTCAGTGGTTCTTAAACCCATCGAGAAGTGAGATGAAGTATCCCCTCAATACTGAACTTTTGCCACAGAAGGTAGAAATTTCCTGCACTCTAAACCAGCAGCTTTGGATAGTTTCTGACCTCACTGCCTCTTTTGGGTTCTAACTCTACTCTGTGTTGTATATTTTTAACTTTCTTTTCTCCTCTCTTTCTTCCCTCTATCTTTTTTGTTGTCTCCCACCATTCCTCTTTCTTCTTGCTTCGTCTCCCTCTTCTTTCCAGAATCCCTTTTCTTCACTCCATTCCCGCTGGCATTTTTTCTTTCGTCACTCTCTCTCTTTTGACTTCACCTGGATGGGGGCTCAATCCTTGAGATACTGGAATTACATAGCTGATACACTAATAATCATGTGGCAAAGACTAAGGGTGTTGGCATTCTTTTTGCCTAAAGCAAACATTTTGTGGAACACAATACTCTAAGGGTAGGTGAATTTTTCAATAAAAAATATCACACTCTGTTGAACTTGAGAAGCCAACTAGCTGATGTCCATAATGGGTCCATCCAATGCTCCTCCCTTAACAATAAACACCTATGTATGTAGGTATAAATCACAGCATGTGGACAAATGCTGACACATCTACCCCAGCAAATATATATATTTATGTTAGAAACTGGCCTGCTAAAACAACTCAGAGATTTCTTCCACTTTTTAGACTATTGAGGGCCGTATGATTTGAGACAAGATACCTCAATAAAGAGATGGACTATGAGTGGTCAAAATTCAGACATACGTGTGAAGCCTTTTCTCATAGCTGACTGCAGTGGAGTAGGAATCACTGGAGACCCTATTGAGAAATTCAAACTAACCCTTAAGACCTACAAAATGGGACATTCACCTTGTTAGATTCTCAGTACAATGGAATATTATATTTCTACAAGGACTGGGGAAGGCACTTCCATATGTGTGACAGGATGAGCCTGCTACTGTGTTTTTGTGACAGTATAAGTGTGTCTGGCAGTACCTGTGTTTGAGCCATGTCTGTGAATACATATCTCTGTGTTTGTTTCTGGCAATTGTGTTGTGTGTAAGTATGTATCTTTGTGGGTCTGGAAGTATATGACATAGGGGCCCAGTCAGTATTTTTTTAAGGGGCCACCAAACTTCTGATGGCAGAACTGTGTGTATTTCATCTATACATTGTGCTACCAGTTTTGCTAGCAAATGTATAGATTGGGAGAAAAACCTATTTAAAAATAGTTATTTTTTTCTCCCATTTGTCTCTCAATTTCTCAGCAGACAATCAGTGCTGAGGGACAAGGAGAGCAGAAGAGACCTCCTACAGAAGTTCATTTTGCTCTCCTCCCATAGCAACCACAGTGCCGGCTAGGGGGTATAGGAACGGATTGGTATGGTGGCAATTGAGCCAGTGTGTCCGCTTCACTAAGGAGACGTGTTCTCAAGCAGGGCAAATCAATAATTGTCAGTGGAGCAGCACAGCAGAGGAGGTGGACCTCGTTAGTGTGATAGTGGCGGGGGAGTGGAGGCTATGTTACTGGCTACTGGTTTCCTTTAACACATTGGAAAGGGGAGGTATGACTCCCATTTACATGTGCTTGGAAGTCATCAGAAAAAAGCATCTTGTTCTGTTCTGTTTGATTGACATGAATAGTACACTACAGCATTGTACGAGCAGTATCTATCATGTCACATCACCTACAGATGTTTAATAAAATCCCGATCCTTGCTGTGAAAATTAAAAATTAGTACTTTTAAGAACCCTTGCATGGAAAAAGAGAATAACATAATAATACACAGTGGAATAGATTAACACAACAGCGGATTCCCAAAGGAAACTGCACGTATAAAAAAACGCCCATCAAATCCCCATCTCTCTTAATGTTTGTGGGGGTTTTTGGGGGCGGAGTGGGGGGGTTACCTGCACTCACTCTGCATGGCAGCTTAAAATAATAATGTAAATACAATATTCTGCAGCTTTCATAAAAATCATGCATTGGGAACATAACATATCCTTTGGATGTCACGGTTTCTGCCAAAATGCATCTCTGGACAGTGTCAGGGTACCTGTTGGTGATGTATCCAGGGAGGACATCCTCTCGGCTTAGGGGCTCCCTTCCCCTAGCATTTCGGCATATTTCGGCCGTTTTCGCGCCGGCCGCGCTAGCTCCTCCCCCTTTTATGACGCGACGGCTAGCGTCGACGTCATGACGTCGGCATTTGCATAAAGTGCCGGGAACCGCTATTCCGGACCTTTTGGGGGCGTGGTCTCTATTTAGGTAACAGGGTATTTAAAGGAAACCTTTACTACTGCTCATTGCCCTGTCGTGGTTCTAGCTTGCTAGTCACTCAGCGCGTTCTTTATCTTGTGTTTCCGGTTTTGACCCTTGCTTGTCTTTTGTCCTGTTGTCCTCTCCTCTCCTTTGACTCGGCTTGTATCTCGCTTACCTGTCCTCCGGCTCCCTTGACCTCGGCTTACCTTTTGACTATTCTTGCTTTGTCCTTACGTTAGTCCGGCCATTCTAAGGTCCGGTATACGTACCTCCTTCTGTGCGCACTCTGCGTATTGGATCCCTGTCAGTTTCCTGACATTACGACAGGGCCATGATGGATCCTGCAGGTGCTAGTCCTCCTGACCCCAGATTTGAGGCCATGGACCATAGAATGGACCAAATGGCTTTAGCGTTACAAACTTTGTTGACACGCTCCAGTACCCAGTCTGAAGAAATACGTTCCACTGCTAGCCACTCGCTAAGTACTGGTTTGGAAGTAGCCACTGTAGGCGCATCTTCCCATGTCACGTCACCATTACGATATGGGGGTTCGCCTGATGCTTGTCGTGGTTTTTTAAACCAGATAAGTATACATTTCGAACTACAACCCCGGGCTTACCCCACTGACAGGGCTAAGGTAGGCTTTATTATAACCCTGCTAATAGATAAAGCACTTAGATGGGCCAATCCCCTTTGGGAGAATGACAATCCTTTAGTCTACAACTACACTGCGTTTGTCACGGCTTTTAGAAGAACCTTTGACCCCCCAGGGAGGAAGATTAATGCGGCCAGATCCCTGTTACGCCTTAAACAACAAGATAGGACCCTTGTAGAATATGCTCTAGAGTTTAGATCATTGGCAGCAGAAGTGAAATGGAACGAACAAGCTTTTATGGATGTTTTCTTGAATGGGTTGTCTGATGAAATTCTAGATGAAATTGCCACAAGAGAACTTCCGGAAAATTTAGAGGATTTAGTATCCTTCATTTCCAGAATAGATGAACGCATGAGACAGAGGCAGAACACTCGGGAAAGAGTTACTAGACTTCCTGTAAGACTCGCTCCCTCATTTCAGAACCCTGACTCCTATAATCCTACTCCACCAGAACCTATGCAAATAGGTAATACTCGCTTATCTGAGGCTGAGAGACAGTACAGAAGAAGGGAGGGTCTCTGTTTATACTGCGGGCTGAGAGGTCACCTACGTCTTAGTTGCCCTAATCGTCCGGGAAACGCTCGCACCTAAGTTCCCTTAGAGGACGGGCCTTGGGTGTTTCATTACTGTCCTCTATGCATAATAAAAAAGACCATAGGCTTCTGATTCCTGTCTCTCTAGCTTGGGAAAAGGGGTTTATTACTACGATGGCATTATTAGATTCTGGAGCAGCAGAAAGCTTTATAGACCAAACTTTTGCTAATAAGCATTGTATCCCATTCCAATTGAGAGATACACCCTTGGCCGTTGAGGCCATAGATGGTAGACCTTTATCTGAACCAGTAATATTCCATGAGACCGAACCCGTTAAGCTTACTGTTGGTATTTTCCACGAAGAGTTGATTTCCCTTCTGTTAATTTCCTCCCCGGCAGTCCCAGTGGTTCTAGGATATTCTTGGCTCAAGAGACACAACCCTCAGATTGACTGGGAGGGTGGAGAAATCGTTTCTTGGGGTATGGGTTGTAGGAAGGAATGTCTGCAGAGAGTTACTTCTGTTTGCCCCGTGAACTCTTATGCTAACACTTCTCAATCCACAGACGTTCAGATACCATTACAATATCTAGACCTCAAATCTGTATTTGACAAGGGTAAGGATACTTTACCTCCCCACCGGTCTTATGACTGTTCTATTAAACTTTTCCCTGGTACTATGCCTCCCAGGGGTACGGTATACCCTCTATCCACCAAGGAAAACTTAGTTTTAGAGGAATATATCAAGGAGAATTTAGACAAGGGATTTATTAGAAAGTCTTCTTCTCCGGCGGGGGCGGGTTTCTTTTTTGTAGAAAAGAAAGACGGTACCTTACGTCCTTGTATAGACTATCGGGGATTGAACAAAATTACTATCAGAAATGCTTACCCTATTCCTTTGATTACTGAACTCTTTGACAGACTAAAGGGCTCGAGTATTTTTACTAAACTTGACTTAAGAGGAGCATATAACTTAGTGCGAATTAAACAAGGAGATGAATGGATGACAGCATTTAATACCCGTTACGGGCATTATGAGTATACCGTAATGCCGTTTGGGCTTTGTAACGCCCCGGCCGTCTTCCAAGACTTGATCAATGAAGTTCTTAGAGAATTCCAACATGAATGTGTAATTGTATATTTGGATGATATACTAATCCATTCTAGAGACATTAATTCACATCATAGACAAGTCAGAAAGGTATTACAGAAACTTTTACAACATGGATTGTATTGTAAATTGGAAAAATGTAGCTTTGACCAGTCTCAGGTAACTTTCTTAGGTTACGTAATTTCCAAAGACGGGTTTATGATGGACCCGACCAAACTAAAATCGATTTTAGATTGGCCTTTACCTAAGGGACTCAAAGCCATACAAAGATTTCTTGGATTTTCTAATTATTACAGACGTTTTATTAAAGGGTACTCCTCTGTTATCGCTCCTATCACTAATATGACCAAACAAGGAGCCGATACCAAAACCTGGTCTACTGAGGCTTTATCTGCTTTCGAAACGCTCAAACAGTCTTTTGCCTCAGCACCTGTATTAGTTCATCCTGATACCTCTCTACCCTTTTTACTTGAAGTTGATGCGTCTGAAACAGGGATAGGCGCAGTGTTATCCCAAAGACAAAGTTTAGATAAGCCGCTGCACCCTTGCGGTTTTTTTTCCAAGAAACTGTCACACACTGAAAGGAGATATGACATTGGTGATAGAGAACTTTTAGCTATCATTATGGCATTAAAGGAATGGAGACATTTGTTAGAGGGCACCGTCCTCCCAGTTACTATCTTGACTGACCACAAAAATTTATCGTATATGGGGGAGGCCAAAAGATTATCTGCCAGGCAGGCACGTTGGTCTATGTTCCTTACACACTTTAATTATGTGCTTACTTACAGGCCTGGTTCTAAGAACACTAAGGCAGACGCTTTGTCACGTCAGCACGAACCTACCACCTCTACAGAGGATACTTTGTTCCCTATTATTCCTGAAGTCAATATTATCGCCAACACCAATGTCAAAATACACTCTCCATTGCTCGCTGATATTCAGAACGAACAATCTCTTGCTCCCGAACGTACTCCTGTGGGCCGCTTGTTCGTGTCTCCCAAATTCCAAGTGGACATTATTCGCTGTTTCCACGATAGCAAGATCGCTGGTCACCCCGGCATCCACAAAACTTACTGCCTGATCTCCAAAGACTTCTGGTGGCCCGGTTTACGTAGGGATGTGGAAGACTTTGTCAAGGCTTGCAATGTTTGTGTCAGGAATAAACTTCCGCGGGATCTCCCTTGTGGTTTATTGCAGCCCTTAGTCGTTCCCAACAAACCTTGGGCTTGTTTGGCTATGGATTTTATTGTTGATCTACCAGCTTCCAATAGGCATACAGTTATCCTCACGGTCCTTGACAGGTTTACTAAAATGGCTCATTTCGTTCCCTTGCCTAAACTTCCTTCCTCCCCCGAACTGGCCGTGATATTTGCTAGAGAAATTTTCCGTTTACATGGTATTCCCAATGAGATTGTGTCAGACAGGGGTTCCCAATTTATTTCCCGTTTTTGGAGATCCTTCTGTTCACAGTTGGGCATCAAACTGAATTTTTCTTCGGCCTATCATCCTCAATCTAACGGAGCAGCCGAACGCACTAACCAAAAAATTGAGCAATATCTACGTTGTTTTGTTTCTGAACACCAGGATGACTGGGTCGGTCTGATTCCTTGGGCGGAGTTTGCTCACAACAACCTTGTTTGTGGTTCCACTCGTAATAGCCCCTTTTTCTTGAACTATGGCTTTAACCCTACTGTTCTTCCGTCGGTGTCTCCTTCCCAGGGTATACCGTCGGTTGATATTCACATAGCCAACCTGAGAAAGTTGTGGGATCAGACTCGACAAATTCTTGAACGTAGTTCCGCGGTGTTTAAGTCACATGCTGATAGGCGTAGACGTCCTGCTCCTATTTTTTCTCCGGGGGATAGGGTCTGGTTGTGTACCAGACACATTCGCCTGAAAGTTCCTTCCTTGAAGTTTGCTCCTCGTTACATTGGTCCTTACAGGGTACTGAGGAGGATCAACCCGGTTTCTTATTTGCTGGATCTACCTCCTACTCTACGCATCCCTAACTCTTTTCATGTGTCGTTATTGAAACCTCTTGTTTGTAACAGATTTTCCTCCCGCTCTACTCCTCCATCCTCGGTCCGTGTGGATGGTCAGGAGGAATATATCATCAAGTCCATCCTTGATTCTCGTATTTCTAGGGGGAAGCTGCAATACCTCATAGACTGGAAAGGTTATGGTCCAGAAGAGAGGTCTTGGGTTCCTGGTATAGACGTGCATGCTCCTCGTCTTCTACGGGCCTTCCACGTTCGTTTTCCTTCTAAGCCAGGTCCCATCCGCCCGGTGGGCGTTTCTAGAAGGGGGGGTACTGTCAGGGTACCTGTTGGTGATGTATCCAGGGAGGACATCCTCTCTGCTTAGGGGCTCCCTTCCCCTAGCATTTCGGCATATTCCGGCCGTTTTCGCGCCGGCCGCGCTAGCTCCTCCCCCTTTTATGACGCGACGGCTAGCGTCGACGTCATGACGTCGGCATTTGCATAAAGTGCCGGGAACCGCTATTCCGGACCTTTTGGGGGCGTGGTCTCTATTTAGGTAACAGGGTATTTAAAGGAAACCTTTACTACTGCTCATTGCCCTGTCGTGGTTCTAGCTTGCTAGTCACTCAGCGCGTTCTTTATCTTGTGTTTCCGGTTTTGACCCTTGCTTGTCTTTTGTCCTGTTGTCCTCTCCTCTCCTTTGACTCGGCTTGTATCTCGCTTACCTGTCCTCCGGCTCCCTTGACCTCGGCTTACCTTTTGACTATTCTTGCTTTGTCCTTACGTTAGTCCGGCCATTCTAAGGTCCGGTATACGTACCTCCTTCTGTGCGCACTCTGCGTATTGGATCCCTGTCAGTTTCCTGACAGACAGATCCCGAGAGTTAGAGATTTTTAGTCCATGTTAGTTATTTATAAAAATATACATCAATTGAAATTCAAGCTAAAATAGAAACTTTAGGGTAATTTGGTCAAAATGAAAACATAGCGGACTTGGGGAAATTTGTTAATTTTGCTATTTTGGTCTAAAATTTGAAATTCACTTTGAATTCCCAACATAGATTAAATAAACCTTTGTGTGATTAGGAAGATCATTAGAGTGAATGGGTAGATCCACTGGCATATATATATTAGGGAAATTATCTGGATCTCCAATTGAGTTCATTTAAAAAAAAAAAATAATCTAATCAGGCATTTATTTCTAAAAAGCTAGAAACAAAATGCAATCAAGCAGTAAATTGTCATCAGTCTATGTAAGCAATAAATATCAATATATTTTCTGCCTACTGACACATACAGCAAAAGACAAGTGTGTTCTTAAGTGTTTCTAGTTAAATATGATGATTGTATACAATGTTAATGATATAGTGGAGTGTGTTTACTAGCCCCTAGTAAATCACCCGAGGCTGAAACACATCCCATCACGACAGGGCCACTTGACACTTCAATTATACCTTTAGCTAAGTACTTCACATGGTAAGTGTAATGTCTGGTCTGGTGAGAATTTACTATAAGCTGTTAACACTGGGATGGGGGATTTAAGAAAACACCCATGGAAATTGCCTGACAATAGGGATGCCTGGGGCTAAATGTTTCCAAACTATAGTATAAAGGTCAAGGGGTCTCACAGAGGTGGAATGGAAATAGGGGCATCAAAGAGAAGAACACGCTGTATTAATTCTCTTTGGCTTTTACAGACATGCTTATTACCTTGTAGAAGCAAATTAAAGTCTCTCCTTGGTGTCCCAAAATGAAAGAGCTAATGTAATAAAATCGAGAGCAGAATAATTTCTCATTTTGAAAATTAAACATGCCAGTAAGTTTTAACGTGATCAGTCCCGATTTATGGGGGTAATGAGGAAAAAAAAAGAGCAGGGTTTGGAGGAAATTTTCAGCCTGACTATTTTGATCTAAAATTGCTATTCCCTGGTGCATTCCCAACAGTTCCTGATTTATTAAATAACCCTGATGGGCTGAAGGTATATATAAAAAAAAAAAAACACATTGTCCAATTATTATTATTATTATTGCCATTTATATAGCGCCAACAGATTCCGTAGCGCTTTACAATTCTAGTCTGTCTATTTCCTATCTGTATGCAAAGGATTTATTCTTGTTTTTTTCCCCCGATCAGGACAGATGTATGTTTATACAAATCTTTCCTGATTTTTTCTCCTATGTTAGTCTCTACCACCTCCCTTGGTAGTCTATTCCATGCTTCTACAAATCTATGTGTAAAACATTATTTCCTGTCTATAAATGTTGTTACTTACACATTTTATTCAGGTTTTATTCATATCCACTACCTGGGACACAATTTAATTTGCATGAAACTTATTGGGGACATATCTCTGGCATCCTTAGAAGTGGGACAACTTATAATAAAAAGGGGATGTCGATTGGGACAGAAGCCTCACATTGGTACTGTTCCTCTGAATTCAGGACAGTTGAGAGGTATGGGAGAGAAAAGGCTGCAATTTCCATTACATCAGACCAATAGTCAGATTTGATAGATTATCATGATAGGGGTTGTAGTACTTCTATACTTTTATCCCACATATAGATTACTAATGAATTTAACAACTTCAGCAGTAGTGCAAAAAGTGCGGGCTGTTCTTGGCTGGAGTTGAACTAGAAAAAAAATCTCCAAATCAGCTATGTTTCCAGTTCAGCCATATTGCCGTTTACTTCCCAGGTGAATTCTCAAATATTCATGATGTGATAATAAACCTGAAAACTCAATAAATGCCTTAGAATGATGAGAGTGTCAATCCACAGCAGCTAAAGAAGCAGTAATGTCTGACTAGTGTATTTAAATATTAGACAAACAACAAAACTAGAAATATTCTCCAACTTGGCTTTATTTTCAGTTTAATTATTCATGTCTAAAATGTGATATCTATCTACTGGATGTCAAATAATTCACAATAACCCTGAATAATGTGTACTATCATTATTGGAAGCTCCAGAAAGCAGGGCCGGACTGGGGATTCCAAAGCAGCGCTGGAAAAAAAATAGATACCAGCCCTATAAGTCATTGCGCCATATATTGTCGCATGTAATATGTAAGGCTATGTCTTGCCACCCTAGATGATTGAGATATATATATATATTGCTTTTTCCAACATAAAATATTGGTCCTTTCAGAGTAAAATTTTTGATTATACAGTAAGCATACTCACATGCAGACACAGACAATCTCACTGACACAAGCTGATATTGATACACAGCCTCATAGACAAACAATCTCACTGATATACATAAGGTCATTAAAATAAAAACACAAGCTCACTCAGTAGCAGGCACACACACACACACACACAAGCAAGCCCACTCACTAGCAGACGCGCACACACACACAGCTTAATGTAGTGGCTCTGGTGTCTATAGCCTGTCCCTGCAGGCTTTTCAATGTAAACACTGACTTTTTAGAGAAAAGGCAGTGTTTACATTGCTTCCTAGTGACAGCCACTCAGACGGTCACTAGAGGTGCTTCCTGTGTCAGTGCGGATTGGCTGAGATCATCAAGCTTGATGAGCTCAGCCGTAGAGGCAGGGCCAGTCGAAGGGAGACCAGCACGACGTGGGGGGAAAAAAAGGTGAGTAAAAACACAAATACACACACACACATACCGTGACATAGACAGAAACACAGACACATACCATGACAGACACACCTTAAAAAAGACACACACATCTTGACACAGACACACACACGACACAGACAGACACACCATGACACACAGACACACACCACGACACAGAGAGATCGTGACACAGACACACACACACCGTGACACAGACACACATTACATGACACAGACAGACACACACCATGACAAACACACACCATGACAAACACACACACCATGACAGATAGACCGTGACACAGACAGACACACACACCATGCCACAGACACACATTGCATGACACAGACAGACACACACACACCATGACACAGACACACATTGCATGACACAGACAGACACACACACACACACACACCATAACACAGACACACATTGCATGACACAGACAGACACACACACACACCATGACACAGACGCACACACCATGACAGACATAGACACACAGAGACACATAATGACACACCATGACACAGACAGACACACCATGAAACAGACAGACACCCACACAAATGACACAGACACACAAACACATACACTCACACTGACACACACAATGTCTACCTGGGGCTGTGGGGAGCTCCCTTGGCGGCCACAGGTGGAGCTGGCTGTTCTGTCTCTGCTCCCCCTCCCCAGCGCACTGCTTACTGAGACCGGGGCCGGAATATGACGTCATATTCCGGCCCCGGTCTCTTTCTAGCGCGCTGGGGAGGGGGAGCAGAGACAGAACAGCCAGCTCCCCCTGCGGCCGCCAAGGGAGCTCCCTCTGCAGCCGCAGGTGAGCCAGCTGCCTGTCCGGCCCCAGGTGCAGACGGCCCACCGGGAAATTTCCCGGTATCCCGGTGGGCCAGTCAGGCCCTGACAGAAAGTGTTTAATGCAAGATGTCTAGGCAGCCACACAGTTAACTAATGCGAGAATTAGGCCGTGTGCAACAGAAGGTGTAAAAATCTCTAATAAGAATGGCAGGGACATGTTCAGGGACTTTTAGGGAGATTGCTGAAAGAGCAGTAGAATCAACTTAAAGATGTAAAATTGGTCCCTTCGGGCCCCTCAGAACAGTGTTTTGCAGCTGTGTAGCATTTTTCCTCTTCATTGGTGGGTCTAATGGAATATGCAAACAGGTCAGTGCCACTCAAAATCTGTACCAAGCAGAAGGCATATTACAGCATTTCTGAGATTACACGGTGGGCGTGACTAGAACAAACCTATCATGTTGTAAAATAATACATTTTAACTGATCTTTAAGATGAACTGTTGAAAATTAGGTCAGCCTCTAAAGCCCAATTACAGTTATTTACAGGACTGGTGCAAGGATTTTTGGCTAAACAGGCGAAGCACATCGCCCCTCTCCTCCCAGTCATCTCATGTAGTGTGGCAGAGCTGTTCACCCCGGAAATTGCACCCTCCAGGCCGGTGCGCTCTAAGGCACCTGCCTGTGCTGGCCCTGATTATTTATATAGCTCCAGCATATTGTGCATTGCTGTACAGGTAGGTAAAAAAAAAGAGAAAAAACTCTAAAAAACATGTTTGACATACTATAACAGTAGATAAAGAAGGCCCATTCAAGCAAGCTTACAATCTCCCTTCTGACACGTTTTTGGTTTGTATTTTAGTTTTAATCTTTTTTAACCACTAGTATGATGTTTATTTATGGATTTGGATCAGGTGGGTAAAAACAAACTACTATGGGTCCAGGGCCAGACTTTATTAGTAAGGATGATCAACTAAATGTCGGTGTACATTTGTAATCACCTGATATACACAGACTGGATATATAACATGGAAAAAAGGTCTCTTCGTTCTCTGCCCTGTTGATGTCATTGTGGACACATTTTACATGAATCAAGTTGTCTAACCTTGTTGTCTCGATTCTTTGAAATTCAAATGTTCACCTTGGGACAAGTTGTCCCTTTGTGAATAATCCCTTATGACAAGTGCTTCCAAATGTGACATTCCAGTGGTGCATTGACTAAACTTTCCTATATTCCTTGACAGCCCTTTTCACTAAACAAATTGCAAAATTTAGGTAAAAAGAAAAAAAAAAGCCAGTCAACTACTTATCGAGGTTTTGACCACATTGGCCTCAATTCTGCATTACCCTAGTCAGTGCTTCAACTTGTTTTTTAGTGAACAACGCACATAGTTTTTGACAGCCGTGTATACCAGTTGTTCTATCTGTTCTGTTTAGTGCAAAGAATTCTTCATTCTTTACTTAATCCCTTGCTCAAGACAGCTATGTCCTTCCCTCTCAAGTACTACCCATTCCACTAATGCACAATACGTCATGTATGTAAACCAGTATTTGCTAAATCTAAATATATCCTTTAGTCCCCATAACACTTGTCCTGGACACCCTATTTCAATGGAGTAAACTACCACTTTCTTGTACTTAAAATGTCCTTTGAGATCATGTTCATATAAAATTTTAAATTGCATGTCAACACAAACTTGGCTTCATATTGGTTGGTTACAAGGATTTATTAAAGGGACACTATAGTCACCAGAACAACTACATCTTATTGAATTTGTTCTGGTGAATAGAATCATTACCTTCAGGCTTTTTGCTGTAAACACTGTCTTTACAGAGAAATTGCAGTGTTTACATTACAGCCTAGTGATAATGTCACTGGTCACCTCTCTGTTAGAGATCCTTCCTGGGTCATGGCTGCCTAAAATGCACCCAAACATTCGGTATCTCCTCCCTCTGCGTGCAGACACTGAACTTTCCTCATAGAGATTAATTGATTCAATTCATCTCTATGAGGAGATGCTGATTGGCCAGGGCTGTGTTTGAATCATGCTGGCTCTGCCTCTTTGTCAGTCTCAGCCAATCCTATGGGGAAGCACTGTGATTGGAACAGGCTACCACTTCTGATGCTGTCAGCAGACTGCTTATTTTTTTTTTAGGCAAACAGCATGCAGAGCTACAGCTTCAGGCTTGATTTTGCTATATTTATGGAGGCATGAGGGACCCAGGGGGGCTAGATGGTGGTTTTAACATCATAGGGTCAGGAATACATGTTTGTGTTCCTAACCCTATAGTGATCCTTTAATGATAAATTGAGTGTCATCTAAACTGGAAGTCTGAAGAATAGTGCACTACTGTAAATTGGGCTGCTTTACCATCAGATTAGAAAATTAATGACATTGGAAACAAAGTCTAGTAACAGCCACTATGTTGTAAAGATGAGGGGAGCAACCTCACTCAATTCCAGTCGACGCCAGGTGCGCAGGAACAGGACCAGCAAATCCCACAACAGTAAGGCAAACCAAAAAAAGTCTCCAGGCACTCAGGGTGTTCAAACCATAGGCAGGTTAATTAGAAAAAGAAAATGTCAGGACAGCAACTTTTCGACCTGATAGAGTCCTAACCTCAACATATAAGGGAAAGGGATTTAGGGGTGATTATTTATGATGACTTAAAGGTAGGCAGACAATGTAATAGAGCAGCAGGAAATGCTAGCAGAATGCTTGGTTGTATAGGGAGAGGTATTAGCAGTAGAAAGAGGGACGTGCTCATGCCATTGTACAGAACACTGGTGAGACCTCACTTGGTCTCCAGAAGGATATTGATACTTTAGAGAGAGTTCAGAGAAGGTCTACTAAACTGGTTTATGGATTGCGGGATAAAACTTACCAGGAAAGGTTAAAGGATCTTAACATGTATAGCTTGGAGGAAAGACGAGACAGGGAGGATATGATAGAAATATTTAAATATATAAAGGGAATCAACACAGTAAAGGAGGAGACTATATTTAAAAGAAGAAAAACTACCACAACAAGAGGACATAGTCTTAAATTAGAGGGACAAAGGTTTAAAAATAATATTTACTGAGAGGGTAGTGGATGCATGGAATAGCCTTCCAGCTGAAGTGGTAGAGGTTAACATAGTAAAGGAGTTTAAGCATGCGTGGGATAGGCATAAGGCTATCCTAACAGGATAAGGCCAGGGACTAATGAAAGTATTTCGAAAATTGGGCAGACTAGATGGGCCGAATGGTTCTTATCTGCAGTCACATTCTATGTTTCTATGTTTCTATTGTAGCAGGTCGCACCATTGCTGTTCTGACATTTTCTTCATCTAATTAAACTGCCTATGGTTTGAACACCCTGAGTGCCTGGAGACTCGATGATTTGTTTTGTACCAAACTGCACTTTGAGTGATCAGTCAAATTCTGAGCCAAAATGTACACAAATCAAACAAAATGTGCAAGAGCAGAGCAATTTCTGATTTTAAGTTCTGTCTGCAGTGCCCAAAAAAGATTGATAGGAAAAAAAGATGATTGATGGCTGGGGACAGTCACTAAATGTTGATTTTAATCACTTATCAACTGAAGCATCAGCAACAATAATTGATCTATTTCAGCACACTTTTGGCTCGTCTGATTCGTCTCCTGAAAAAAATATATAATTTTCAGAAATGAACCGGCTATGCTCCCCATGCACTAGTCTGCCTCTGTAATAATGGCACATTCTAATAGCGAAATTAAAAAGTTAACTATAGTTGCACTTTTGTTTTATCCCCTCCTCCCTCTGCCCCTAACACCACCAAAAATTATTAATTTTTTTTAAAGCGAATTTCCCCATTTGAATTGGTGTAGAAGGCAGAGTATTACAGGCCCAGCCTTTCTCACCAGGAAGAGATTGAATACAGCCTTTGCATATACAGTGTGGTCTTCAGTGGGACCTATGAGCAATTTGACTATTTCTGTACACTCCCAGAGACATCATGGCTGCTGGAGAGGGATGGAGCTCCCAAGGATACTGTTAGTCTGCTCACCGTATATTGGAAGAAAAATAGAAAAGAAAAAATTAGTGCCCTACGGTGCTGAGGACAGAAAGAAAACTGTGAGTCTGTGACAAGGAGAAACATTATATAGTAAAGGGGAGATGAAGTGGGAGAAGGGACTTACATTTTGATAATGAATTTCACAGTCTTGATAGTGCTGCGCCTGTCCAGCTGAAGATGGTTGAGGGAGGGTGACAATGTGTGTTGGTGACAGTGGAGAGGAACAGAATTTGTGTTTGGTGACAGTGGGGCGGGGTTTGGGAGGGTGACAGCTGAAGGGGGGGTGCAGGGTGTGGGAAGGGGCTGTGTGTGTTGGAGATAGGGAGAAGGGTGTGAGAGGGTGACAGTGTGGGGGGCAGTGTGTGTTGGTGAGAGTGGGGGGACAAGGTGTGGGAGGGGGCAGGGTGTGGCAGATTGACCGAGTGGGGAGGCTGTGTGTGTTGGTGACAGTGGGGGGGGGCACGATGACAGTAAAAGGGGCAGTCTTTGTGTTGGTCACAGTGGGGGGCAGGGTGTGGAAGGGTGACCGTGGAAGGTGGGCAGAGTGTAGGAGGTTGACGGTGCAAGGGGGGCAGCATTTCATCTTTGGACCCAGGCAGCACAATGTCTTGGGCTGGACCCTGTACCCCATACAAGCTTCTCATGAAGAAACATGAAACATTGACATTTGACAACTATGACTGGCAAGATACCAGAGGTTACATCAGGGGCAGGAATTACGTTTTACATTTAGTATAGTAGCACAGGTAGTTTTTTAGTGGTAAATGTGTGAGACATAGAAGAAAGCCAGGAGAGGTTTTCAGCCACTGCGTAGACTTTACGATGTGTCTGGCATATGTTGCTAAAAAAGACTAGCCTACGCATGAATTGGAGAGAAGACTGTCAAGAATTGAAGGTGTCTGTGGTTTTAAAGCAGTTTGGAATATGGTCAAAATACACTGGGCATTTTGTTTCCATCTGCCATCAACTAACATTTGGTTTAATAGGTGGAATAAAACACTTTATACAGTGCAGTTGTAGTTTCCTGAACTCAATTGGACAGTTTTGCTCTAAAAGACATGTGGGCATGAAATTCCCTTCCCACTGGCACACGAAAAAGACTAAACACCCAACCCCCCTTCCTCGTATAACAGATGGCACATTCATACTCAGCTAACAACTCCTGCAACATCACCCAGGGTTCAATGGTTGAAATACATTTAATTAGGGAACTCTTTGGTAACTTATTTTGGTGCTCTATGAAGCAATTACTCGAAAAGTGGGCTAAGTGAAGAAAGCTCAGCGCCTGCCAAATTAAACGATTTGCTGTTAGGTAGGAGGAAGTTACAGTACAATATACAGGTGGGACATGATTGCATAAAGCACAGCTAATTAACAAACTTAGGCTAGGGAAGAGTTACTCCAACCACCATGACCACTTCTGTTTTTAGAAGTGGTCATTGCGGTCAGAGTCTGTTTATGCAGCTTTTCAGCTTGAAACGTTGCACATACTAAGCCAGGGCCGGACTGGGAAAAAAATTCAGCCCGGGCATTTTTTTATCACAGCGGCCCACTAAGAAGGGGGCGGGGCAGAGAGGGTGTGTTTTGTCATCACTCATGACAAACACGCCCCCTCTCAAAGTGAGCATGTTGGTTCAATGCTCTTCCAGGGCAGACCATGCGCAGAGCTCTGCTGAAGAGCTCTAGCATGAGAAAAAAGCCCTGTATTTGTTCTGCACAGTGCAAGCAAATTTAATAACATGCTTGCACTGTTTCCTTGCAACTTGTCTCTGGTGTCTCTATAAATGGATACCAGGAGACAAAAGGGCCAGGAAAGAGTATTGTGCATGTGTTTGGAGCCTGTTTGTGGTATTACGTTTGTGCAGAGTGAGCTGGTCATGGTGTGGTATTGTGTAATAAGGTCTGTTTTAGTCGTGTTGTGTTTGTGGTGTAATGTAATGCATATGTGGCTAGGGGCTGTAGAGAATGTGTGTATAGGGGATGTAGCAAGTGTGTGCATACAGGCTATAGTGTGTGTGTGTGTATAGGTGATTTAGTGTTTGTAGAGAGTGTGTGTTCAGGGAATGTAGTATGTGTTTGCTTACAAGGAATCTAGTGTGCATATAGGGGATCCAGAGTGTGTGTGTGTATATGATCCAGAGTTGGCTAAAGGATCTAGTGTGTGTCTGGAATGTAATGTGTTTAGGGGTGCAGTGTGTGTGTGAGGGGTGTTGTGTGTATGTGTATAGTTTATATAAATATGTTTGGAAGTATTGTGTATGTGTGTGATGCAGTGTATCGGGGGGTTGTGTGTGTATGTGAGGGGTGCAGTATGTGTGTGTGAGGTGTGATGTGTGTGAGGGTGCTGTGTGTGTGAGGGTGCTGTGTATGATGTGTGTGAGAGTGTTGTGTGTGTGATGTGTGTGAGTGCTGAGTGTGATAGTGCTGTGTATGATGTGTGATGTGTGTGAGAGTGATGTGTGAGAGTGCTGTGTGTGAGTGTTGTGTGTTATGTGTGTGAGTGCTGAGTGTGATAGTGCTGTGTATGAGTGTTGAGTGTGATAGTGCTGTGTATGATGTGTGTGAGTGCTGAGTGTGATGTGTGTGAGAGTGATGTGCCTGAGTGCTGAGTGCTGTGTGTGAGAGTGTTGTGTGATGTGTGTGAGAGTGCTGAGTGTGAAAGTGCTGTGTGTGAAAGTGCTATGATGTGTGTGAGAGTGCTGCGATGTGTGAGATTGCTGTGTATGATGTGTGTGAGAGTGCTATGATGTGTGTGAGAGTGCTATGATGTGTGTGAGAGTGCTATGATGTGTGTGAGAGTGCTATGATGTGTGTGAGAGTGCTGCGATGTGTGAGATTGCTGTGTATGATGTGTGTGAGAGTGCTGTGTGTGAGAGTGCTATGATGTGTGTGAGAGTGCTGCGTGTGATGTGTGTGAGAGTGCTATGATGTGTGAGAGTGCTGCGCTGTGTGTGAGAGTGCTGTGTGTGAGTGTTGTGTGTTGTGAGTGCTGGGTGTGATAGTGCTGTGTGTGATGTGTGTGAGAGTGCTGCGTGTGATGTGTGTGAGAGTGCTGAGTGTGAAAGTGCTGTGTGTGAGAGTGCTGAGTGTGAAAGTGCTGTGTGTGAGAGTGCTATGATGTGTGTGAGAGTGCTGTGTGTGAAAGTGCTATGATGTGTGTGAAAGTGCTATGATGTGTGTGAGAGTGCTATGATGTGTGTGAGAGTGCTGCGTGTGATGTGTGTGAGAGTGCTGAGTGTGAGAGTGCTGTGTGTGAGAGTGCTGAGTGTGAGAGTGCTGGGTGTGAGAGTGCTGGGTGTGAGAGTGCTGGGTGTGAGAGTGCTGGGTGTGATGTGTGTGAGAGTGTTGTGTGAGTGCTGAGAATGCTGAGTGTGATAGTGCTGTGTATAAATGTTGTGTGTTGGGGGGTAAATAAACAAATAAAAAATTAAGTGGGGGTAAATATATAAAAAAATAAAATAAAAACTAAGCAAAAAAAAAACTAAACCCCCCCCCTCCCTTCTTACCTTTAGCCTGGGAGGGGGGGACAGGCACGTGGTAGCTGGGAGGGGGGGCACCGGCACTCGCACACCATCCCTGGTGGTCCAGTGGTGAGTGAACTCTCTCGCGAGATCGGGGCGTTGCCATGGCAACGCTCCGGATCTCGCGAGAGAAACCCGGCGGAGCTGCAAGACAGAGCTCCGCCGGGTCCTCTCCCTCCCTCCCCAGCCGCAGGTCTATTTAAATGGGCCGGTGAGGGAGATCTTTGATCTCCCCACCGGCCCTCCATGGAAGACAGCGGGGCCGGCGCTCGGATAGTGCCGGCCCTGCATAGACCGGCAGGGGAGATCCTGGGACCTCCCCTGCCGGCCTCGGCCCCACGGCCACCGCGGCCCACCGGGCATTTGCCCGGTGTGCCCGATGGCCAGTCCGGGCCTGTACTAAGCAAACCACAGATTTACGCGAGGAGCTAGTTGCACCCCCAGCACATGTGATGTAGGCAGCCCAGAACTTTGATCCGGACTTCATAAAGGCCAATCCCCCGGAATAAATGACATAGTTACATAGCTGTAAAGAGACTTGCGTCCATCAAGTTCAGCCTTCCTCACATTTGTTTTTTGCTGTTGATCCAAAAGAAGGCAAAAAAAAAAATCAGTTTGAAGCACTTCCAATTTTGCAACAAGCTAGGAAAAAAATTCCTTCTTAACCCCAGAATGGCAGTCAGATTTATCCTTGGATCAAGCAGTTATTATCCTACATTAAAAGATTATATACTTGAATATTCTGTTTTTGCAAGTATGCATCTAGTAGCTGTTTGAACATCTATATGGACTCTAATAAAACCATTTCTTCAGGCACAGAATTCCACATCCTTATTGTTCTTACAGTAAAAAAACCCTTTCCTTTGCCTTAGACGAAATCTTCTTTCTTCCAGTCTAAACGCATGACCTAGTGTCCTATGTAAAGTCCGGTTTGTGAATAGATTTCCACACAATGGTTTCTATTGGCCCCGAACATATTTGTATACAGGGAGTGCAGAATTATTAGGCAAGTTGTATTTTTGAGGATTAATTTTATTATTGAACAACAACCATGTTCTCAATGAACCCAAAAAACTCATTAATATCAAAGCTGAATATTTTTGGAAGTAGTTTTTAGTTTGTTTTTAGTTTTAGCTATGTTAGGGGGATATCTGTGTGTGCAGGTGACTATTACTGTGCATAATTATTAGTCAACTTAACAAAAAACAAATATATACCCATTTCAATTATTTATTATTACCAGTGAAACCAATATAACATCTCAACATTCACAAATATACATTTCTGACATTCAAAAACAAAACAAAAACAAATCAGTGACCAATATAGCCACCTTTCTTTGCAAGGACACTCAAAAGCCTGCCATCCATGGATTCTGTCAGTGTTTTGATCTGTTCACCATCAACATTGCGTGCAGCAGCAACCACAGCCTCCCAGACACTGTTCAGAGAGGTGTACTGTTTTCCCTCCTTGTAAATCTCACATTTGATGATGGACCACAGGTTCTCAATGGGGTTCAGATCAGGTGAACAAGGAGGCCATGTCATTAGATTTTCTTCTTTTATACCCTTTCTTGCCAGCCACGCTGTGGAGTACTTGGACGCGTGTGATGGAGCATTGTCCTGCATGAAAATCATGTTTTTCTTGAAGGATGCAGACTTCTTCCTGTACCACTGCTTGAAGAAGGTGTCTTCCAGGAACTGGCAGTAGGACTGGGAGTTGAGCTTGACTCCATCCTCAACCCGAAAAGGCCCACAAGCTCATCTTTGATGATACCAGCCCAAACCAGTACTCCACTCCACCTTGCTGGCGTCTGAGTCGGACTGGAGCTCTCTGCCCTTTACCAATCCAGCCACGGGCCCATCCATCTGGCCCATCAAGACTCACTCTCATTTCATCAGTCCATAAAACCTTAGAAAAATCAGTCTTAAGATATTTCTTGGCCCAGTCTTGACGTTTCAGCTTGTGTGTCTTGTTCAGTGGTGGTCGTCTTTCAGCCTTTCTTACCTTGGCCATGTCTCTGAGTATTGCACACCTTGTGCTTTTGGGCACTCCAGTGATGTTGCAGCTCTGAAATATGGCCAAACTGGTGGCAAGTGGCATCGTGGCAGCTGCACGCTTGACTTTTCTCAGTTCATGGGCAGTTATTTTGCGCCTTGGTTTTTCCACACGCTTCTTGCGACCCTGTTGACTATTTTGAATGAAACGCTTGATTGTTCGATGATCACGCTTCAGAAGCTTTGCAATTTTAAGAGTGCTGCATCCCTCTGCAAGATATCTCACTATTTTTGACTTTTCTGAGCCTGTCAAGTCCTTCTTTTGACCCATTTTGCCAAAGGAAAGGAAGTTGCCTAATAATTATGCACACCTGATATAGGGTGTTGATGTCATTAGACCACACCCCTTCTCATTACAGAGATGCACATCACCTAATATGCTTAATTGGTAGTAGGCTTTCGAGCCTATACAGCTTGGAGTAAGACAACATGCATAAAGAGGATGATGTGGTCAAAATACTCATTTGCCTAATAATTCTGCACTCCCTGTATATATATATATTACTCAATAATCTGTCCTGGCAAGACATAGCCTTACATCAACTTATTCACAACATATACATTTCCTGACATTTAAAAACAAAAACAAAACAAATCAGTGACCAATATAGTACCTTTCTTTGCAAGGACACTCAAAAGCCTGCCATCCATGGGCTACCACACGTGTTTTGATCTGTTCACCATCAACATTACGTGCAGCAGCAACCACAGCCTCCCAGACACTGTTCAGAGAGGTGTACTGTTTTCCCTCCTTGTAAATCTCACATTTGATGGACCACAGGTTCTCAATGGGGTTCAGATCAGGTGAACAAGGAGGCCATGTCGTTAGATTTTCTTCTTTTATACCCTTTCTTGCCAGCCACGCTGTGGAGTACTTGGACGCGTGTGATGGAGCATTGTCCTGCATGAAAATCATGTTTTTCTTGAAAGATGCAGACTTCTTCCTGTACCACTGCTTGAAGAAGGTGTCTTCCAGGAACTGGCAGTAGGACTGGGAGTTGAGCTTGACTCCATCCTCAGCCCGAAAAGGCCCCACAAGCTCATCTTTGATGATACCAGCCCAAACCAGTACTCCACCTCCACCTTGCTGGCGTCTGAGTCGGACTGGAGCTCTCTGCCCTTTACCAATCCAGCCACGGGCCCATCCATCTGGCCCACCAAGACTCACTCTCATTTCATCAGTCCATAAAACCTTAGAAAAATCAGTCTTGAGATATTTCTTGGCCCAGTCTTGACATTTCAGCTTGTGTGTCTTGTTCAGTGGTGGTCGTCTTTCAGCCTTTCTTACCTTGGCCATGTCTCTGAGCATTGCACACCTTGTGCTTTTGGGCACTCCAGTGATGTTGCAGCTCTGAAATATGGCCAAGCTGGTGGCAAGTGGCATCGTGGCAGCTGCACGCTTGACTTTTCTCAGTTCATGGGCGGTTATTTTGCGCCTTGGTTTTTCCACACGCTTCTTGCGACCCTGTTGACTATTTTGAATGAAACGCTTGATTGTTCGATGATCACGCTTCAGAAGCTTTGCATTTTTAAGAGTGCTGCATCCCTCTGCAAGATATCTCACTATTTTTGACTTTTCTGAGCCTGTCAAGTCCTTCTTTTGACCCATTTTGCCAAAGGAAAGGAAGTTGCCTAATAATTATGCACACCTGATATAGGGTGTTGCTGTCATTAGACCACACCCCTTCTCATTACAGAGATGCACATCACCTAATATGCTTAATTGGTAGTAGGCTTTTGAGCCTATACAGCTTGGAGTAAGACAACATGCATAAAGAGGATGATGTGGTCAAAATACTCATATGCCTAATAATTCTGCACTCCTAACTTGCTTCCACATTTCAATTATTTAATGTACGGTAGAAACCAATATAACATCTCAACATTCACAAATATACATTTCTGACATTCAAAAACAAAACAAAAAACAAATCAGTGACCAATATAGCCACCTTTCTTTGCAAGGACACTCAAAAGCCTGCCATCCATGGATTCTGTCAGTGTTTTGATCTGTTCACCATCAACATTGCGTGCAGCAGCAACCACAGCCTCCCAGACACTGTTCAGAGAGGTGTACTGTTTTCCCTCCTTGTAAATCTCACATTTGATGATGGACCCACAGGTTCTCAATGGGGTTCAGATCAGGTGAACAAGCAAAAGAGCCCCTGGCCGGGCTAAAAAGGCTAGACTATGGAAAAGGGCTAGAGCCCATGATATTGGGTCGGATACCGACCGGAGTGTGGAGGATGAGTCCGACGCTATGGAGTACGACTCCTTTGATCATGATGATTCTGGTGAGGATTTGCCCCTTACGGGCGTGAACCCCTCCGGGTCCTCCGCCAATACCCGGGGCCCCTCACTTGCTCCCCCGGGGGGTGACACCTCGATCCTTGACCCGCAGGGCAACCCCCTGTTTGACCCAGACGACCTACGTCATCCTCGGTCCGCCGAGTGGGTTCCCCCAGATCACATCGCCCCAATATGTGGCTAAGCGTATCCGCACGCCACTTTCTAGGGAAGGCCGCAATAAATTGCGCGCCGAGTGTCCACGCCCATCCCTCCCGGGCGCGGCTTGCAAAACCCCGGACATTGACCCGCAAATTGCTCAATTCCTGAATAAGTCAGGATGGAAGCCCAAGAAGGGCCTTGACCACTCCCTTAAAAGCTGCCAGGACAAGATCCTGGATACCCTGGGCCCCCTTTCCAAGCTTTACGAGCTTTTGGATGCTGCCAGGACCGGGGACTCCGTCCTGGACGTGGATGTGGCCGTTGGTTGGGTCCAAAGAGCTATTTGCTTACTGGGGAACGCCAATACGGCCATGTCTACAGAAAGACGCAAGGCGATCCTCCTGAAGATCGACCCTAAATTGGCCGCTATGACTGTGGCGGAGCCTGATCCAACTGAGGAGGGTCTCCTGTTTGGCGCGCCCTTCGTTAAGGATATGGGTGCTTATGTCAAGACCTTTACGGCTATTGACAAGGCACAGACGAACATGAAGCGCGTGTTCGCGCCTAAGGTTTTCGGAGGGGCCGGGCGTAGCAGGAACCGTCCACCCGGCCGTGGTTTCCGAGGCGCATTCCGCGCAACCAGAGGTTCCTTCTTTCCCTCGAGAGGATTTCAGGAACAGAGGGCCCCTCCCTTCTTCCCGGCAAGAGGTCGGGCCTGGGGATCCAGATACCCCCGCGGTGGTACCCCCGGCAGACGTCCTTACGGTGAGTACCCTTTCTTCCCCTCACGCTCAAGTTCGGGTGGCGGGGAGACTGGCCTTATTTTGTCAAGAATGGGCAAAGATCACCTCAGATGCTTGGGTTTTACAATGTGTAAGGGGTTTCCGTCTGGAGTTTGTTTCCATGCCTGTCCAGTTTTATTTCCCCAGAGAATTGTCCCTCCCTCAGGAACAAGACGAGATGATTTCCACGGAAGTGGTGGAGATGCTGTCCAAGGGCGCTATAGAGGAGTTGCCGTTCGCCGCCCCAGGCTTTACGAGCAATTTATTCCTAGTGCCCAAGAAAGGAGGCGGAGTTCGCCCTGTCATAAATCTTCGCCCACTCAACGCTTTTCTACGCTACCAACACTTCCAGATGGAAGGTATACACTGCCTCAGAGACCTCCTACGTCAATCGGACTGGTTGGCCAAGCTAGACCTGAAGGACGCATACTTTACGGTCCCCATCGCTTTGGAGTTCCGGGATTATCTCCACTTCACCTGGCATGGGCGTCGTTGGCGCTTCACCTGCCTGCCTTTCGGTCTCTCCTCCTTGGTGCTTCACCAAGCTCATGAAGCCCGTGGTGACATTCCTCCGAACCCGGGGGGTTCGCCTCATTATCTACCTGGACGATATCTTGATTTTATCCCAGTCACGAGAGGATCTCCTCACACACCTGGGATGGACGACCGACCTTCTGCAGAAGTTGGGATTTCTGATCAATTGGAGCAAGTCGGTCCTGGTCCCTGCCCAGTCCATAGAGTTTCTGGGTTTTCAAGTAGATTCCATCCAGCAGTTCCTGTTCCTCCCGGATGCCAAGGTGAAAGCCATCCAGAAGGAAATTCGGAGGGCCCTCCGTGTTCCAGACTTGTCGGTCAGACAACTGGCGAGAATTATCGGCCTTCTCGCGGCCTCTACTCAAGCAATTTTCCCAGGCCCCCTGCATTACCGAGCACTCCAACGGCTCAAGGGATCACGACTTCGCTCCGGTCATTCATACGAATCTCGGATAACATTAGACGAGGAGTCCAGGGACGAACTAGCGTGGTGGTTGGCGCACATGGAGGCATGGAACGGAAGAGCCATCTTCGGTTCTGCCCCGGATGTAGTGATAGAGTCCGATGCCAGCTTACACGGCTGGGGCGCTCGTTGTGGCAACGTCTCCACAGGAGGCAAGTGGTCCGACACAGAGAAGTCGTTACACATCAACTGCCTGGAACTTCTGGCAGGTGCCTTCGCGATCCGCAGCCTTGCTCCGGGGAGGGCGAATTGTTGCGTTCTCCTCAAGATGGACAACGTATCAGCAGTTCGTTACATAAATCACCTGGGGGGCACGAAATCCAAAATGTTGGCGCTTCTGGCAAAGGATTTTTGGCAGTTCTGCCTCTACAACAACGTTTCGGTGACGGCGGAACACATCCCAGGTCTGGACAATTCGGGGGCGGATTGGAATTCCAGACACTTACGGGACTCCGGGGACTGGCATCTACATGCTTCAGTGTTCCAGTGCCTGAACAGGTTGTGGGGCCGGTTCCAGTTGGACCTATTCGCGTCACGCCTGAACACTCAGCTACCGAGGTTCTACAGTTGGAGGCCGGACCCGGCTGCAATAGCGACAGATGCCTTCCTCCAGGAATGGCCACCGGGTCTGATGTACGCCTTTCCCCCATTCAACATGATCGCACGCACGATCTCGAAACTGGTCCGCCACGATTGTCGGATGGCTTTGATCACCCCTCTATGGAGGTCTCGACCATGGTTCCCTCGGCTGATGGAACTGTCCATAGACTACCCTCGTTTACTTCCGGTATTCCAAGACCTCCTTCTGGATCCGGATGGGAACTCTCACGACCTGGTGTTGCAGCATCAGCTACCCCTCATAGCATGGTTCCTTTCAGGGGACCTTGGGTTATCCCAGACGTTTCGCAGTCAACTCTCCGACTCCTCGATAACGCCTGGGCCCCGGGTACACGGACAGCTTACCGACATTCATGGAGATCATGGTCTGGTTGGTGCATGGAACGGGCAATGGATCCCGTATCTGCACCTCTGCCTTTGATTCTTGAGTTCCTCACGTTCCTATTTGATTCGGGCAAGGCATACCGCACGATCAACCTTTTCCGCTCAGCTATCTCAGCCGGTCACGAAGGTCTAGACGGTTCTCCGGTTGGCAAGCATCCTTTTGTCTGTCGACTTCTCAAGGGTATTCGCCTTGCTCGTCCTCCTCGACCTCGTTTTGCCGCCTTTTGGGACGTCAACGTGATGCTACAGTTCCTATCATCATGGTACCCCAATTTGGAGCTGACTCTCAAGCAATTGTCTGCCAAATTGGTTATGTTACTGTGCCTGATTTCTTGCAGAAGAGTCTCTGACGTTCGGGCCCTGGACTGGGACGCCGTTGCATTCACCCCAGAAGGCGTCACCTTTGACATTTCCAGGAGGACCAAGTCTGCATCTAAGTCACTTACATACCCTAGGTTTTCAGACTGTCCAGCGCTCTGCCCGTTGGATTGCATCAAGGACTATCTGGATGTTACACGTCCCCTTCGCATGACAGACCTGCACGATCTGTTCATATCCTTTAAATCGCCTCACCGGCCGGTTTCGACTCCTACTCTAGCACGTTGGGTGCGCTGGCTGCTATCCTCCGCGGGTATAGACACCTCAGTATTTACGCCCCATTCTGTCAGGGGCGCGATGGCCTCGAAAGCCTCTTCAGTCGGATGTCGCCTAGAGGACATTATGCGAGCGGCGGATTGGTCTCGGGAATCGACCTTCCGAACCTTCTACTTCAGGCCAATTGAGCACATCGCATCTCGTGTGGTGGCACAGCTTTGAACTTGCATAATATGAGCCTCCGTGTCTTTAATAAAATTCCCAGATTTTACTAGTAACATGACGTAAAGTCATGATTTTATTAAAGACACGGAGGCGAGTATTATTCCCTCCCACCCTCCCGGAGTGGAGTTGGGGTACGAGATGCTTGGTGGCTCTACAGGTATGTTTTTTCAGTTCGATCTGTATCCTATCAGTTGATTTGCATCTTTTGTACGGGTTGTTGTACCTTTATGCTGTGTACTAATTCTGTTGTTTTTATATTTCAGTACTCTGTTTTACCTGTGTCTCCCCAAGACTATGTTTGGTAAGTTTGCAGTTCTGAATTAAGAAATTACCATATTTCTCTATCTTTTTTAGCTTGAAATTGTCGCATCGTTTTCCCGTTACCCTGTTTCGGCCAAGTGGGACATCGTTCATCTTACCTGGTCTTCGGTTCGCAAGAAAGAGGGGGATTGTGGGAGACACAAGACTTATATAGCTACTTCCTATACCCTGTGATTGGCTACCTGTTGTGCCTATACAGTTTTTTCTTCAGTTTTGATAATATTTATATTTCTCTTTCTTTGCTGCTGAGGAAATAAAGAAAGAGTTATGCATAATACTCGCCTCCGTGTCTTTAATAAAATCATGACTTTACGTCATGTTACTAGTAAAATCTGGGAATTTCACATCAAATATTTATATATGAAACACATTTTAATAGAAAAAAAAAAACTTCTGCATGGCGTGTTAACTCTGAATGCCATAAAACTGTTGGCTTCTACTGCAATAAAACACACATATATGGAAGTTGTTATGCAAAGAGCTTGCCCATTGCAGTTTTTACATTGAAATTTTCCAGATTGGTTTGCTTGGCCTATGTTGCCTTACAGAACATTTCGGAAGGCAAAGAATGAAAATTGTCTGCATTATTATTTGCAAAAGAAGACAACCCAAGGTATTCAAAATGTGGTATTTTCAGTCTTTTTTTAGCAGACACAGTCACATACCCTGCTTTTTTCATTAAATAAACTGTCATTCCACTGATGATATCGCCAGCATTATATGTTTTACTGCTCTAAAACACTCATATTTGTTTTATTGGCTTTTGGAAAGTTAGAAGGTCAAATATAGGATTCTATTGGGTTTTGGAAAGTTACAAGGTCAAATATAGGGCTTGCCCATTTCCAATCTTTTTTAGTAGCCACTTAGTCACAAACCCAGGCCAAACTTAGTGTTTATATTAGTTGTTTTTTTTTCACAAAAAACTTGCCCTATCACCAATGATATCATCTGCATTATGCGTTTTACTGCTCTAAAACACTCATTATTATTAGAATTATTATATTAATAATATTTATTTTATCATAGTTTTCATGTTGGGGGACTGACGATCCAGTCATGTGATCACATGTCATTGCGACAGTGGTGTATCCTGGTTTTGTGCTGCCCTAGGCATGACAAAACTCAGGCATCCGCTGCCCCCACCTTCTAAATACACATACACACTCACTGACAGACACATATACACTCAGTGTCAGACACACACATTGACTGACAGACACACATACACCAGCTAACATACATACACACTCACTAACAGACATACACACTCACTAACAGACACACATACTAACACATTCACTAACAGAGACAGACATGCATACACTCTCACTAACAGACATGCATACACACTCACTAACAGACACACACACTAACACACTCCAATTTTTTTTTTTTTAATTCAATCCCCCCAGCCTCCCTACCTCTGGGAATGCTGGGGTGGATTATCACTTTCCCTGGGGTCCAGTGGGGCTGCTGGGCGGCCGGTCGGTCACTGCAGACGGCGAGGGAGCACTGATCCTCCTGTTCAGCTCCCTCGCGCACCGCTTAGTGATGCCGGGGCCGGAGTGATGTCATATTCCGCCTCCGGCATCACTGCGGTGCGCGCGAGGGAGCTGAACAGGAAGATCAGTGCTCCCTCGCAGCCCGCCTGTAAAGTGCCGCCCTGATGTTGCCGCCCAGCCAGCTCCTGGGCCCCCAGGACAAGAGGTTGGCAAGGCATTTACCAGGGCGATGGGGGGGTGGGTGTAGCTTTTTTTGCCGCCCCCCTGAAAGTGCCGCCCAAGGCAAATACCTTGTTTGCCTTGCGGTAAACACACCCCTGCATTGCGATCACATTGCCCGGAAGGCCCGGATTGACTGCAGGGGGACTGCCTGGGTTGTCAGGTAGTCTTTGCGATCAGGCAAGGTAAGTATGTCAGGACAGTGAGGCTGCAGACCGATAGGTCGTACTATGCCGCCCTAATGGCGTTTAGCGTTGTACTCTGTAACAGTGTTAAGGGATTAAGCTGCCAGTATTACTTTCATCAGAAAACTTCAGGTGTATTTCCCAAAATTTCAGATAGCAAACTGGAGTGCTAAGGTGGAGTAGAGTCGAAATGGAGCCCCTGATATACAGATTGCTATCCAGCTGGGCTGTGCATGTCATCGTAGAGCACTTGATCATGTACAGAGTTTTCTAACTGGATGAAAGGGCAAATGTGCCAGGGCTAATAGCCTCAAAAACTATTCAGAATTGGATTAGCTCACTCTGTGACATTTTGTAGTTGGCTTTACATGGCTTTGTATATAAAACCTGTTAATCTCAAAGACCAATGAAAGATATGGATAATCCGGTATAAAGAACATAAACCAGATCTATGAACAATGGAGGGAAAAGTAATACCCAGGCCAAGCTAACCTGGTGTATACTCTCCTCTCCCATTCTACTTTATTTCTATTGCTTATCATTTCTACAGGCACCCATCGTGGTCTAAGTAGCCATCTGGACGTAACTCCCATGTCAGACCACAGTCTAAATTTAGAGACACAATATCATACCTCCCAACCATCCGGATTTTGGTAGGACCATCCCGATTTTCAGGTTCTGTCCCCCTTTTTGGGGACACACCAGGGAACTGTCATCTCGTGCTATGCTTTTCTCGTGCTATGCATAGGGCACTAGGACCATGCAAGGATGATTGAAATAATGCTCCCTGCAACCCTTAGTAGGCCGGCTAAAATGATTGACAGGCAGTCTGGTGTATATTCACACCAGGTTGACATGCCAGTAATGTGGGTGGAAACACAACTTTATGAGGGGGCCTACCCATGGGCGTCCGCAGGAATTTTTCCAAGGGGGGTATAATTGTAATGACATCCATGCTTGGCCCCTTTTTGACAGTGTCATGAAAGGGAAGGAGCATAGTCATTTTCACATAAAGCCAGGGTGAATAGCTTTTTTACAACTATGGTGTCAGGAATATATGTTTGTATTCCTGACACTATAGTGTTCCTTTAATTTAATTAAAGGAACATTCTGGTCACCATAACAACTTCAACTAAATGAAAATGCTATGATGCAAGGTGGCCCCTGGGCGCTCTCTTTCCTTTAAGGGGTGATACCACTCTCAAATGGTTTACCCCCAAAGGCTTCCTCCAGCTCCAGATCTCCAGGTCACTCAGTGGTATTCAGCTTCTTAAACGGAGTGTCAGGAAGTGCAGATTGACGTCAGGCATGGGTGCCGCTGATTGGCTAAAGTGGTCAGCTGACGCTCTAAGCCAATCGCTAGTTCCCGATTCATTAAAATGTTTTACGTTTTCATGAATAGGGAGCTACTGATTGGCTTAGAGTGCCAGCTGACCCTCTAGCCAATCAGCGGCACCCCATACCCAGCGGCCCTCTGTGTTTCCTGACACTCAGTAAATTAAAGTGAACACATTAACACTGATATATATATTTTTTTTTTACCTGGGGAGATGAGAAGGTCCAAAGCTTCCCTGCCAGGCCCAGGTACCAAAGCCTTATGATGTGGTGTCCAGAATGAAGTGCTCCAATCTCATTTTCTTCTCCTTCATTTGACACCGTCTTCTTTTTCTTCTGAGGCTCCTTCTGCAATACATGCACATACATGCACACTGTCACATTTACACATTGATGCACAGTTTACTTGTGTATGTGCCTGAGAGTGTGTCTGAGAGTCTGAGAGTATCCGTGTGTGTGTGTGTGTGTGTGTGTATGTATGTCTCTGTGAGCATGTTTGCGTTTTTGTCTGGTACCTTATGTGTATGGGGTAGCTGCTTGGAGAGGGGGGTGATGGTGAGAGGGAGAGGCGGGTGATGGTGAGTGGGAGAGGTGGGTGATGGTGAGAGGGAGAGGCGGGTGATGGTGAGAGGGGTGATGGTGACGGAGGGGGTAATGCTGCTGAGGGAGGGGGTGATGGGGTAATGCTGTGGGTGGTGAGGGGGGTGATGCTGAGGGAGAGAGTGATGGTGAGGGGTAATGCTGAGGGAGGAGGTAATGCTGAGGGTGTTCGAGGGGTGATAGTTATGGGGTGATGCTGAGGGTGGTGAGGGGGGGTAATAGTGAGGGGGTGATGTTGATCATGGTGAGGTGGGTAATGTGGAGAGGGGGGTGATGCTGAGGGTGGTGAGGGGGGGGTTAATAGTGAGGTGGGCACAGTGAGGGGTGGAGGGGGTGATGGTGGGGGATGATGCTGAGGGAGGGGGTAATTCTGAGGGTGTGAGAGGGGTGATGTAGAGGGGGGGTAATGCTGAAGGTGTGAGAGGGGTGATGCTGAGGGTGGTGGAGGAGGGTGATAGTGAGGGAGGGGGGAAATGCTGAGGCTGTGAGAGGGGGTGATATTGAGGGGGGGTGATGCTGGGGGTGGTTATAGTGAGGGGGTGATGCTGAGGGTGGTGAGGTGGGGTGATGGTGAGTGATAGTTAGGGGGGTCACAACATACCCTTTCTTCCCTGGTGGTCCAGTGTGGGCTCCCTGGTGGTCCAGTATGGGCTGCCTGGTGATCCGGTGGCCATTGCTTCCGGTCTGCAGCTCCGCGGAGCTGCAAAACCAGTGTCTGCGGTGGGAGGCCGGGCAGCCAGGAGGGGCCTCGCACCCGGCGGCATACCGGGCAAGCCGCCAGGTCCCCTCCTGGTGTCAGGTCCTCAATCACTGACCGAGGACCCGACACAGTCTGCCTTCAGGCGGTTTAGGCGGCTGCAAGGTCCCACCTAGCGCGAGGCCTTAGGCGGCCGCCTAAACCACCTAATTAGAGAGCCGCCTCTGCCAGGTAAGGACCTCAGGCCAGGGAATCCACTCCTCCAGCCCACACTGTCTGTAAGTATAAGAGTGTGTGTCTGTGTAACTGCCTGAAACTGTGTGTGTGTGTGTGTGTAAAACTGTCTGCCTGAAACTGTGTGTGTGTGTGTGTAACTGCCTGAAACTGTGTGTGTGTGTAACTGCCTGAAACTGTGTGTGTGTGTGTGAGTGTGTGTGTGTGTGTGTAACTGCCTGAAACTGTGTGTGTGTGTGTAACTGTCTGCCTGAAACTGTGTGTGTGTGTGTGAGACTGTCTGTCTGTAACTGTCTGTGTGTGACTGTCTTTCTGAAACTGTGTGTGTGTGCGTAACTGTCTACCTCTAACTGTGTGTGTAACGGTCTGCCTGTAACTGTGTGTATGTGCGTAACTGTCTACCTGTAACTGTGTGTGCGTACCTGTCTACCTGTAACTGTGTGTGTGTGTTTGACTGCATGCCTGTAACTGTATGTGACTGTCTGTGACTGTGTGTGACAGTCTGCCTGTGACTGTGTGATGCTGCCTGTAACTGTGTGTTAGTGTCTGCCTGTGACTGTCTGCATGTAACTTTGTGCGTGGCTGCCTGTAACTGACTGTGTGTGTAACTGTCTGTAACTGTGTGTGTTTGTGGCTGTAACTATGTGTATGACTGTCTGCCTGTGACCGTGTGTGTGACTGTATATGTGACTGTCTGCCTGTAACAGTGTGCGTGACTGTGTGTAACTGCTTGTAACTGACTGTGTTTGTGTGTAACTCTCTACCTGTAACTGTGTGTATGACTGCCTGTGACTATATGTGTGATTGTCTGCATGTGTGTGAGGGGTGCAGGGATTTTGTAGAGGGGGGCAGGGGTTTAAAAAAGTTTAAAAAAATTTTCAATACATTTTTAAAAAAATGTAAAAAATATAACACATTTAAAAAATTTAGAAGGGTTTTTTTTTTTTGGAGAAGGAGGGCAGGGGGGGTGCCAAACCCAGGACCCACCCGGGTGCCACATGCCCTAGGTACACCCCTGCAACCATCTTTAGGAAGACAGAACATAATGCTGTATAACTGTGCAAGTATTATTACTAAGTATGCAATGTCATATGACTGTCTAAAAATACAGAATATAAAAAAATAGAATTTTATTGCATTATTTGCTGTTAAGTACATCATACAAGTTGAAATTGAACGATGACCCTTGTAGTGGATTTGCATCTAACCTAATTTTTTCTTTATCTTCTTCAATGTGGTCACTAATGGATGAAGTACATTTATTGATCAAATTAGTATTTAATTATTTAGTAATTTAAGTGTCACAGACTGTGTTTGCTGACCTAGATAATTGAAGAAATAGATACTGGAATCTAATCAATTTATTACCAGTTGGCCTTGAATGCTTTCAAATTTGTTTTATGTGGAATAAACTATGAAAATTGATTATGTCGTAGCCTGGACCTACTTTTTATTAGGTTTGTACTATATTAAAATATAGCTAGCATTTTTCTGTGTGTCCACTTATCTGCCAATCCATAATGAATTTATTCCTTAAAGGAACACTCCTGTTGCTCTATGGAGTCAAACCCTTTTAGAACCGTTTCTTAACTGGGTTTATCCCCGCCTCCTATGCAGCTCAATGAGAGATGGAAGCAGTGCAGGGATATCAGACTGAATGAAAGTGCTAGATGATCCTTTTCAGATGAACTAAGCCGCATTGCTGGTTTTAGCTCAGTTAAGAGAGCTTCTGGGGATGGGGGAAAGATGCCAGGGCACCCCAGGTACCACTGTGCACTGTAGTGGTTACAATGTTTGGTAGACCGTCTCTGCACTTTTTCTAATGCAATAATATCCTTCTTTACATCAGGTGCCCAAAATTGCACAGCACATTCAAGATGTGATCTTACCAGTGATTTAAAAAGAGGCAAAATTATATTCTCATCCTGAGAATTAACGCCCTTTTTTTAAAAAATTTTTAAATTTTTTTTTGTAGTTTTGAAGCGGTGCATGTTACATCAGACATTTTTTTTTTTTTTTGACATTTGTTGTGGCTGGTATCACATAGTATGTCACATATGCAGTTGTATGTCATCGTAATTACAGACAGAGCTCGTCAAACATTTTTCATGTAAACAACTACAGTGCGTGGCCTTACATGGCCCTATCTCAAGTGGGATGTCTGTTCGTTGAAACCGGCGCACCTTTTTTAAAAATATATATCATAACACAACAAAACTAGTAGTAACATAGTAAAGTAACATAATGGGGATAGAGGGGGGAGGGTGAGGAGAAGGGATGGAGGGGGGGGTGCTGTCAAAGTATTCAGTTTCGCCTTGCCTATGCTAGTCAACTTCTATGTATGTGATGTTGTTGGAATTGGTTCACGTGTACTCTACTGTTTCTTACTGTTCGGGGGTGACTTGCCTTTGTGTGTATCCCACATCTCCCAGGCCGTTACCCAGAATTTTTTCCCCGGTCTCGTTTTCCTGGCCATGATTTCGTACCGTTTGGCTGATTCTATGATTTGGGTGCACGCTGACAGTTGCGGGGTGTGTTTCGACAACCAGTTCCTGCTTATTAGTTGCAGGGCCGCTATCAGGATATGGTACGTAAGATATTTAACAGATATTGCTATGTTGGGAGGGAACAGTTGTAATAGGTATAGTTCAGGCTGAGGCGGCATGATTAACTTTGTAGTGGTGTTTATTAGTTTGGAGATTTGTGCCCAAAACGGTACAATTTTAGGGCATGACCACCAGATGTGGTATGTGGTTCCTGGTTGATCCGTGCACCTCCAGCATTTACCTGTGGATTGGGTGTGTATGTGTTTTAACTTGGTTGGGACCATGTGCCAGCGATATAGTATCTTCCTGGATGTTTCTACGTGTGAGGCACACATCGTTAAGTTTTTGTTAGCTGAGAATATGTGGAGCCACTGTGTGTCGGTCAGTTTCATATTTAGGTCTAGTTCCCAGGCTGCGATAAACGGGGGTTTTGTAAGATATGCCTTGCGTATGATTTCGTGGTATAATTGGGACATAGGTTTATTTGGCGTTTTAGTTTGCAGACACATTTGTTCCGCTGTGGACAATTGCGTGGGTTGTTCGGGTTGGGCCTTTTGGGGACGGTATTTATGGAACCATGATTTTATCTGCATGTGAGAAAAAAGTAGCGTCTTCGGTACTTGATATTCGGTTTGTAGGCGTTCAAACGAGATCAGGTTGCCTTTGTCGAATAACTGATGTAGGTATGCCACGCCATGAGAGGTCCATGTTTTTGCATTAAAGTTGGGTATGAGTGTTGTGAGGGCCTGTAATTTCATAGCTGGCGACGGGTACGCTGACGGCCAGGATTTAGTCTGGTGTTTATCCCATATGGACAGGGATAGCCTAGTTGTCGGTAGCATATTTCTGTATTTGGGCCTGTGAGAGCGCGGTAATCATGCTAGTGTGGTGATATCGTGTCCTTCTGTGTAAGTGGACTCAATGACGAGCCATTCTGGCCGGGGACTTTGGTGGAATGCTGTGATTACTGGGCTGAGAATGGATGCCGAGTAGTATGCATGTAGGTGTGGGATCCCCAGACCCCCTTGCCTGAAGGGTTTGTGTAACACGGATGCTGCTACTCTCGCTTTTTTCTTGTTCCATATGAATGTGTTGAGGAGGGTCTGTGTTTCCCGGAGGAAAGTATGTGGAAGTTGGATGTGTAACGTACGGAATAAGTACTGGAGTTTGGGTAAAAGGATCATTTTTGTCGCTGCAATTCGTCCTAGCCATGAGACGTATTTGCCTGCCCAACTCGCGATTTGACCTTTCAGTTTGTTCACTAGTTCGGTGTAGTTTGCCTGAAGCATGGCATGCGAGGTGGCTGTGAATGCAACTCCTAAGAAAGTAAGATGGTCTGTTCGCCAGTCGTATGCGTGGGCTTTTTTTAATTCTTGCAAGGTACGGAATGGTATGTGCATCCCCATTGCTTGTGTCTTGGAAATGTTAAGTTTATAGAATTAACGCCCTTTTTTATACATGACAATACCTTACTGGCCCTAGCCACATTGCATATTGCTGCCTAGTTTGCTGCCTAGTTTGTTGTCTAACACAATTCCTAAGTCCTTCTCGTGTTTTGTCGTCCCTAATTCACTACCATTTAGGGTAGAAGTAGCTTGTGCATAACTTTTTTTTACATTAAATTTCATCTTCCATGTGAGTGCCCTGTCCCCCAGTCTATCTAGATTCCTCTGCAGCAAAATAATATCTTGCTCACATTGTATAACTTTACAGAGTTTTGTGTCATCTGCAAATACTGAAACATGATTTTCAATGCTTTTTTCAAGATCATTTATAAACATGTTAAATAGAAGGGGTCCCAGAACAGAACCCTGACGGACACCACTTACCATTTCTGTCCAGCTTGAAAATTTACCATTAATGACAACTCTCTGTACTCTATTTTTAAGCCAATGTTTTTCCTATGAAGAAGAATTTTCATCTAGATCAATTGAGTTTGAACATTGATCTATTGTGTGGAACTATATCAAGCGCCTTGGCAAAATCCAAGTAGATCACATCCACCGCAACACCCCGATCTATACTTCTACTTACTTCTTTGTAGAATGCAATTAAGTTAGTTATGTTTTATAAAACCATGCTGATTTTTGCTGATAACCATGTTCTTCTCAATGAATACCTGAATAGTATCCCTTAAAGGGACACTATAGTCACCTGAACAACTTGCAAAATTGGAATTGCTTCAAACTGGGTTTTTTTTTTTTGCCTTCTTTTGGATCAACAGCAAAAAACAAACAAAAAAAGATGTGAGGAAGACTAAACTTGATAGACACATGGCTCTTTTCAGCCTATGTAACTAAGTAAATATATGACCTGGTGTTGAAGAAAAGGATTGATAGAATTTTAGGAAAAGGGGCTGGTGTTATAGGAGAGGAATGGTGTATTAAAATGAACGGGTTAAGTGTCCCTTTAATTATTTAATAACGGGAAAGCAAAACATATTCCCTGGTTCAAGTTTTTGGAAATGTTGCTACAGTATTTGAAATATAACATTCCAAACATTGGAAGCTAGGAACACCTCCAGTTGCAGTCACTCAGACTGCCACCAGAAGGACTTCCGAGTTCATGAATGCCTAATTCGCATTCATCACGTTTGATGTCTTCACACTTGGGTGAAGACATCAAATGTGCTATCAGGAGATGGGAGGCACTGTGAACTCGCCTCCTTTGTCATGTAGTAACCCCTGGAGCCTGTCAGAAATCAGAGCCAACAGTGTGGCAGATAACATCTCCTGCACACAGCGTCGAGCTGACAGGCTGAAGACCAGAGACCGAGCAGGAGGATCCAAACCGCAAGTAAACTTATTTTATGAGTGTGAGTGAGGGTGATAGACAGAATGTGAGGGAGGGTGGGTGAGTGAGTAAGTGAGTGTGGGTGAGGGAGTGTAGGTGAGAGAGTGAGTGTGGGTGAGTAAGTGAATGCGTGTGGGTGAGGGTGGGTGAGTGAGTGTGGTTGACTGAGTGATTGTGAGTGAGAGAGTGAGATTGAGAGAGTGTGTGAGTGAGAGTGTGTGTGAGAGATTGAGTGTGAGAGTGATTGTGAGTAAGATATGGAGTGTGAGAAAGTGAGTGAGAGAGTGGGTGTGAGTGAGAGAAATAGACAGAAATAGATATATAGTATAAGACGAGTTTTTCAGCAAATTTTTTGTGCTGAAAAACCCCCACTCGACTTATACTCGAGTTAATGTCTGTATTATGGCAATTTACATTGCCATAATACAGACCAGGACCGCCGGGCTCATTACAAGCCCGGCGGTCCTGTTGGGGGCTGGCAGAGAGCTGTAACTTACATTTGATGCTGCTTCTGTCAGTTCCCTTCTCTCTCCTCCAGTCCGGTCAGCTCCCCTGTCAGCTCCACTGCAAGTCTTGCGAGAGCCGCGGGGTCAGAGAGTTGCCACGGATTACCGTGGCGACGCTCTGCGCTCCACACAGACCGCGAGACTTACAGGGGAGCTGACCGGACCAGAGGAGAGAGAAGGGAGCTGACAGGAGCTGCAGGAAAGGTAAGTTACAGCTCTATGCCAGTCCCCCTCCTACACAACCCATCCACTGGACCACCAGGGAAAGAGCCCCCCTCCCTGGCCATCTAACAAGCAGGGAGTGGACGACGAAAAAATCTAAATAAATAAAAATGTAAATAATAATAAAATAAAAATAAAATATTAATAAAAAAAATAATAATATTGAAATAATAATAATAATTAAAACATTTTTAATAAAAATGCCCACCCCCCACCAAGGCTCTGCATCACACACACAAACACACACTGCATTCATACACACACACACACACTGCATTCATACACACACACACCGCTTTCATACAAACACACTGCACTATATACACACACACACACTGCATTCATACACACACTGCATTCATACACACACAGCATTCATACACACACACACTGCAATCATACACAAACACACTCCGCATTCATACAAACACACTGCATTATATACACACACACACTGTATTCATTATATGCACAAACTGTAAATAAATATTCAATTAATATAATTTTTGGGGGATATAATTTTATTTAGAAATTTACCAGTAGCTGCTGCATTTCCCACCCTAGTCTTATACTCGAGTCAATAAGTTTTCCCAGTTTTTTGGGGTAAAATTAGGGGTGTCGACTTATATTCGGGTCAACTTATACTCGAGTATATACGGTATCTACCGTATATACTCGAGTATAAGTCGAGTATGGCAGGGGGGCTGGCAGACAGGGCCGGACTGGCCCACCGGGTTGCCGGGAAATTTCCCGGTGGGCCGCGGCACCTGGGATCATTGGGCTGACAGCTCCTGTGCAGCCCTGTAATCTCGGCGGCCATGTGTGAGCTGTGCGGCCGCACAGAGCCCCATGGGAGCAGGGGGAGCCAGGCGGCCGGCACAGCTCACACATGGCCGGCCGGGATGAGAAAAATAAAAAATTTGTGTTGGGGGCGGAGCTAGTGGGGGCGGGGCTTAGTGTGCAGCAGGGGTGGGGCTTACTGTGCGGCGGGGACATGGCTGACTGCAGCATGGGAAGCAGGAAGGAGTCCCTGCTTCCCCAACAACAAGCCTCCAGGAGCTCCAAGCAGGAGGGAAGAAGCAGGTCAGTGTGTCTGTGTGAGTGTGTGACTGTCTGTGTGACTGTCTCTGTGTGAGTGTGTGACTGTCTGTGTGACTGCCTGTGAGTGTGTGACTGTCTCTGTGTGAGTGTGTGACTGTCTGTGTGACTGTCTCTGTGTGAGTGTGTGACTGTCTGTGTGACTGTCTCTGTGTGAGTGTGTGACTGTCTGTGTGACTGTCTCTGTGTGAGTGTGTGACTGTCTCTGTGTGAGTGTGTGACTGCCTGTGTGACTGCCTGTGAGTGTGGGATTATATGTGTGTGTGTGTTAGTGAGCTTGTCTGTAAGGAGCATGGGTGTGTCGGAGCCTGTCTGTGGTGAGCATGTGTGTACAGTGAGCTTGTCTGTAGTAAGCATGAGTGTGATCGTGAGCTTGTCTGTAGTGACCATATGTGTGTCAGTGAGCTTGTCTGTAGTGAGCATGTGTGTGTCAGTGAGCTCTTCTGTAGGGAGTGTGTGTGTCAATGGGCTTGTCTGTAGGGAGAGTGTGTGCGCATCAGTGAGCTTGTCTGTAGTGAGCGTGTGTGTGTGACAGTGAGCTTGTCTATAGTAAGCTTGTGTGTGTGTATCAGAGTTTGTCTGTACTAAATTTGTGTGTGTGCCAGTAACCTTGTCTGTGTGTGTCATTGTCTGTCAATGAGCCTATTTGTGTGCATCAGTAAGATTGTCTGTCTGTGTGTGAGTATGCTTTATTGTATAATTTAATTACCCCAAAAAATAATAATAATATTTTGAATTAGAAGAAGAAATGTATCAATAAAAAAAAAAAAATTTTGTTTATATATATATATATATATATATATTGTTGCATCACCAGGGCTCCAGTATATATATAGGCAATTGAAATAGTTAGCTGCACTCTCGGATTTCCTTAAAATTTTACTTTTATTGAAATATTTAAGAGAAGATCAACGTTTCAGTCCCCCTTGTGGACTTGCATCAGGATCATGACGAAAGTCCACAAGAGGGACTGAAACATTGATCTTCTCTTAAATATTTCAATAAAGTTACATTTTCAGGAAATCCGAGAGTGCAGCCAACTATTTCAATTGCATATATATATACACCCTACATAGCACAATGACTTATGGGGCTGGCATAGATTTTTTTTCCAGGGCTGCTTTGTATCCCCAGTCCGGCCCTGCTGGCAGAGAGCTGTTACTTACCTTTCCTGCAGCTCCCTTCTCCTCCACTGTAAGTCTCGCGGCAACGCTCTTACCCTGCGGCTCTCGCGAGACTTACAGTGGAGGAGAAGGGAGCTGACCGGCACGGAGGTGAAGGGATCTGACAGGAGCTGCAGGAAAGGTAAGTTACAGCTCGCTGCCAGCCCCCAAAAGGACCGTCGGGCTTGTAATGAGCCTGGCGGTCCTGGTCTGTATTATGGCAATGTAAGTTGCCATAATACAGACAGTGACTTGAGTATAAAACGAGTGGGGGGTTTTCAGCACAAACAATGTGCTGAAAAACTCATCTTATACTCGAGTATATACAGTAGATAGAAATAGATAGATGGATAGAGATAGATAGAGTGTGTATTTGTATGTTTAACAATATTTATTTAAAATGTGTGTTTTTGTATACAAACACTATATATAGAGATATCGCTATATATATATTGTTTGCATACAAACTTTTGGCTTAGGAGGGTTGCCGTAGGAGTGGGTCGGGCATAGACAGTGAGTTGAGCTGTCAGCTTGCGAACGTGCATACCGCGCACATGCGCGGTAGAGCACTCAGTTCTTGAACACCAGAGAACGATGACGCTTCTCAAAGAGAAGCATCTGATTGAGCCCTGCTATTTCGTCATTTTAATGAAAAGGGGGGCGTGGCCTGATGAGGAACTTGGCACTGGAACAGAGGAAAGTTTTTTAATGATAAAAAGGGCTCTCATTTTTTTTTTCTTTAATGTCAAACTAATATAATAGCAAGAAAGAAGGCTAGGGGACCTGTCTTTCTTGCTTTTATATGTTGACTATAGTGATCCTTTAATGACCTTTCAAATACCTTCCGAGCCATAGAAGTTAAGTTCACAGGTCTATCATTTCCAGGCAAGGATTTTGAACCCTATTAATAGTAATATAGGAACCACATCTGCCTACCTTCAATCCTCCGGTACAATTCCTGAAACAAAAGAATCTTAAAAGATTAAAAACAGAGGTTCACTTATTTCCACACTTAGTTCCTTAAGAACTCATGGATAAATACAGTCAGGCACTGGAGCTTTGTTTATATAGACTTTCTTTAGTTGTTGTACCACCTTGTCTTGAGTCATCCAATTACAATTTTTCTGCAAGTTTTTTGCAGCAATCATTTGCATATCTATTGCCATAGATTCTTTCTTAATATATACAGGGGAGAATAGTTATGTAAAATGTCTGCCTTTTACTCGTTTCTTTAACTAACACTTCCAGCACAGTTTTCAGTGTACCTACACTTCCATTTTGTTTAGAATTTATGTACTTAAAAATGCTTTGGGGTTGGTTTTGCTCTCTTTGGCTATCACTTCCTCATTTTGGAGTTTAGCTAATCTAATCGCCATTTTGCACAGATTATTGGCTTCCTTATATCTTTCATAGGATATCTCTGATTTGTCAAATTTAAAGGCTTTAAAAGCCCTTTTCTTTTTCTTTTTTAAATTTCTTGATTCACTTTCCCACTAAGTAACATTGGTTTCAATTTGCTTCTTTTTTATTTATCACCCAATGGTACATACTGAGAAATGTACCTAATATTTGTTTGAAGATATTCCATTTATCCTCAGCGTTTTTTTCACTAAAGAGTTTATGCCATTCAATATATTGTAAAGCTGCCCTTAACTTATTGAAATTGGCCTTTTAAAAATTATATATTTTAGTATAGCCCATGCGCTTTTATTTTTGTGAATTTATTTCAAAGGACACTACATTGTGATCACTATTTCCCAAGTGCTCCTCTACTTGAATGGTGGTCAAAAGATCAACATTGTTTGTTAGAACCAGGTCCAGACAGGCGTCCACCCACATTAACATAAGGGCTGGTGGTACTCTAGCTACAGGCCCATCCTGCTGTGATAGGCCCAGACTACAGGCTAACCTATCAATCGTAGGGATGGCTTCTCCCTGTCCTCCTGATTGAGCTCTGGGTGACCTGCAGCCTAGGGCTAGCCCTCTGATGTCATCAAAGAGTTGTCTTTGCAATCTGCAATCAGAGCACTTGTAATAATGAGGCTGGTATGGGCAAGCTGCTGGAGACTGCAGGGAGGAGAAACCTAGAGCTACGCCATGGTAAATTAGGAATTACTATAGCACATTTACACACTATAACACCTACATGTCCCCTCGAATGTTAAGGTTACATAGTTACACAGCTGAAAAGAGACTTGCGTCCATCAAGTTCAGCCTTCTTTACATTTGTTTTTTTGCTGTCGATCCAAAAGAAGGCAAAAAAACAGTTTGAAGCACAATTTTGCAACAAACTAGGAAAAAAATTCCTTCTTGACCCCAGAATGACAGTCAGATTTATCCTTGGATCAAGCAGTTATTACCCTACATTGAAAGATTATATCCTTGAATATTCTGTTTTTGCAAGTATGTATCTAGTAGCTGTTTGAACATCTGTATGGACTCTGATAAAACCACTTCTTCAGGCAGAGAATTCCACATCCTGATTGTTCTTACAGTAAAAAAAACCTTCCCTTTGCCTTAGACGAAATCTTCTTTCTTCCAGTCTAAACGCATGGCCTCGTGTCCTATGTAAAGTCCGGTTTGTGAATAGATTTCCACACAATGGTTTGTATTGGCCCCGAATATATTTGTATGATGTTATCATATCCCCTCTCAGGCGACGTTTTTCTAAACTAAATAGGTTTAAATTTGTTAACCTTTCTTCATAGCCGATATGTTCCATTCCTTTTATTAATTTTGTAGCCCGCCTCTGCACTTTTTCTAGTGCCATAATATCCTTCTTTAGAATAGGTGCCCAAAATTGCACAGCATATTCAATATGTGGTCTTACCAGTGATTTATAAAGAGGCAAAATTATATTCTCGTCCCAAGAATGAATGCCCTTTTTCATGCATGACAATACCTTACTGGCCCTAGCCACTGCTGATTGACATTGCACATTGTTGCATAGTTTGTTGTCTAAGTCCCAAGTCCTTTTCGTTTGTTGTTATCCCTAATTCACTTCCATTAAGGGTATACGTTGCTTTTGTATTCTTTACGCCGAAGTGCATAACTTTGCATTTTTCAACATTAAATTTCATCTGCCATTTGAGTGCCCAGTCCCCCAGTCTATCTAAATCCCTCTGCAGCAAAGTAATATCTTGCTCACATTGTATTATTTTACAAAGTTTTGTGCCATCTGCAAACACTGAAACATGACTTTCAATGCTGTCTTCAAGATCATTTATAAACATGTTAAATAGAAGGTGTCCCAGAACAGACCCCTGAGGGACACCACTTGCCACCTCTGTCCAGCTTGAAAATTTGCCATTAATGACAACTCTTTGTACTCTGTTTTTAAGCCAATGTTCTACCCAAGAACAAGCATTTTCATCTAGACCGATTTCCTTGAGTTTGAACACTAATCTATTGTGTGGAACTGTATCAAATGCCTTGGCAAAATCTAAATAGATCACATCCACTGCAACACCCTGATCTATACTTCTATTTACTTTTTCGTAGAACGCAATCAAGCTAGTTTGACATGACCTGTGCTTCATAAAACCGTGCTGATTTTTGCTGATAACCATGTTCTTCTCAAGGAATTCTTGAATATTATCCCTTAATAACCTTTCAAATATTTTCCCAGCCACAGAAGTTAAGCTCACAGGTCTATAATTTCCAGGCAAGGATTTTTGAACCTCTTTTTGGAATATAGGAACCACATCTGCCTTCCCTCCAATCCTCCTCCAGAACACTTCCTGGAAAGAAAAGAATCTTGAAAGATTAAAAAAAACAGAGTGTTCACTTCTATTTCTACACTTAGTTATGTAGTGATTGTTACATAGTGCCAGGAAAACATATTCGTTTTCTTTCCTGGCACTATAGTTCTGATTTGTGCCTCTACCTCAGGGTTCCTCCCGCCAGCTCTGGGGAGAAAGTGAAAGGGCTAAAACTACCTTTCTCTGCGCCTGCATGGGAGCTCTCCTCCCATCCTCCTCCTTTTTCGCTGAATGCGACGCGGCGGCAAGAAAGGCGCGCTTTATTCGAAGCCGGGAAGTTCTATAGGAAAGCATTTACAATGCTTTCCTATGGACGCTTGCGTGTTCTCACTGTGATTTTCACAGTGAGAATTACGCAAGCCCCTCTAGCGGCTGTCAATAAGACAGCCACTAGAGGATTTGAGGGCCTACACTTTTTTTTTTTTTTTAGAATTTATGTACTTAAAAAATGCTTTGGGGTTGGGGTTCCCCTGCTGTGCTCTACCGCTGTATAATGCTGTACCTGAATCTGGCTAAGTTTGATGAGAGTTGCAAGCCAAAGGAGCTGCATTGGTTGAGACAAGCTCATCATAAGATTCTTTAGTGGAGTACAATTCCAAGCTCAGTCAGTGGAGAGTGGGAGTTATACTGTAAATTAAAAATATAAAATGGAAAGGTAGTTTGGGCTACCGACATTAACAGTATGTGAGGGGAATTACCGAGCCCCCATGAATGTGCTGTGTATAAACATATATTAAAATATATCAAGTGTATATTACACCAAAATATACATATAATAGACACTAAATAAAAACAAGTGGCATGTATGAATGAGAACATTCATTGGAGGGTTTCTCCATACCATATTTTTTTAAATATAGAATAATGCCAGTAGAGCATTTTTCTGTGTCATCCACCACTAAAAAAGCTTAAAGAGCTTTTTAAATAAAAGTTTTACTTAACTTATTCAGCGCTAGGCGAGTCTTCCCGCGCGGCATGGCGCACCCCTGTCTGACAGCACGGGTGCCACGCTGAGGTCCAGTCAAAGCTATCTCATAAAGAAACCTTGACAGGACCATTTTACTGGCTCTGGGTGTATGCATGCGTTCTGAATCAGCAAGGAGAGGGAAATGCTAGGGAAAAGCAGTTACGTCTATGGCCAGCGTGCAATGCGGCCTGATGACAGACTATTTTATAGACAGAATTGACATTAGGCAGCCCTGAAGCACAGTTCTGGGCAGTCAATGTCAGATGTGCCAGGGTACAACTAGCCCCCGGGACATGCTCACAACTAACTGAAACACTACTCATCCAGACTCCGAACACCATGACCACTTAAAAAAATAGAAGTGGTCATGAAGTAACCCTTTAAGAAATAGAAAGGCATAAGAAAACAAAACAATACAACAAATAAAATGACAGTGCTCTAATTATTTAATTAAGTGTGTTGCAAAATTGTTGTTAACATCTCTCGCTAGGAAGTACACATGTATTTAAAAAAACAACTAAACAATTAATGTTTACCATTGGTCTTTTGGTTGCTTCTCTGACTATTGTTTTCTTTATATCGTCACTGAATTGGTCTTTCCTAGGCTTAGTCGTGGTTTTTCTATACTCTAATTTAAAAAAAAAAAATTAAATGGTCCTCTGGGTAGGGTTAACATAGCCACCATGTTTTCAGGGACACATATCGTGTTTATATATTGATGGGTACACATGACAAGGGTTGCCCTATAGTATATAGAATTCAGAAAAAGATGTATTAGATTAAGTAATTAGGCAAGAGAATCCTGCAGAATATGCGCTATACACACTACAGGGCAACCCTTTTCATGCATTTCTATAAATATGACCTTATATATGTCACAGAAAACATGGTGGATATGGTTTTCCTCTTGCGTCCTATTGTCAGATTGGACCAATTCTTTCATCATATTTTTGTGAATAACCTGCAATACAGATTCGTGGATTGACGATGGCTGAAAGGTTCTTTATCTTTCTACAAATCAAGTAAAGACAGCACACATTTTCCTTTTTTAGAACTCCACTGTCCCTTTAGCTGTGTGTATATCTAATGCCAGGAGCAAAGTGCAACAAATTCTCAAGAGTTTAAACCTGAGGTGAATGTGTGCAGTGTGTCTCATTAGAAGAATGCCCCTGATACTAAGCTAAATTATTTTTGTAACACTAAGTACTTCATAATTTAGTGCAGAGCAAGTTCTAAACAACGTGTACAAAAATATAAGATTTTAATCCAGTTTACAACATTAATCCAGTATTGCAACTATATTGCAAGAAGAATCATTAATGAGTAGTTATTTTTTTCTGCTCTGAGTGATACAATGCAGTTTGACTTGCTGGTGGTAATTTGTCCCTGATGTCCAACAAGCACATTCGAGCAGATATGATTTAGGAGGTCATGCACAAATTGAGATTAAGAATAAACACGTCAACTTGTAATCAACCAAAGAATACCGGAGTAAAATTCCAAGGAGCAAAAAGTAAAATAGGCAAAGTTATATTCTAGAGGGAAAAAGGTTCTTACACAATAAGAATTTTATTATGATTTTGTTTTCCAAATCTTTTGTTTCGTTTGGGCTTCAAGAAATTATAATGATATGCTGCAGCAGAGACCAGTTTCAATAGATTAGTAGTAGTAAATTATTGACATAGCAAAATTTTTGTCTCTTTGTCTTGGCACCAGTGATGGAGCTCCCTGTACCCCAGCGGGGTACATCCGCCAAGTCCGCTTACTAGCCGCTTGCAGGAATCCTGAAACGCTTCAGCCACAGTCACCGAAGCTGACTGGGGAGCTCTCCTTCCAGGCAGGGATCGTCCCCTCTGCCTATTCCGCTAACGCCCTCCTTCCAGGCAGGTATCATCCCCTCTGCCTATTCCTCTGGAGCTCTGCTTGCAGTGATTATAGTTATTACCTTTACAAAGGTAACTGCGGTTCCCCTCTTTTGAATTATCCCAGGGCTAAAGGGATCCTGCAACCAGCAAACAGATCACTAGGATCCCTACAAATCCACACAGGACACAAGTTCCAAAAGGAACTGACTTACAAAACTTTGTTTTTCTTGGGACTAGCCCATATGTTAATTATATACAGATTACTGTGACAACTCAATAAAAATACAAACAGTCAAATCACATTAGACAACATATAGGAACTTAGAATAATATAATGGCATACTGATAAAGGGGTGGGAAAGGCAATAATTAACAGACAATATCTCTCCTGCCTGCAGAATTAGCAATATGCAAATCTACCCTAATATGCAAATTAACAATTAGGTGGCGCTGTACAGGCTCCACAGCCACATTCACCAAGTTGATTGCAAGCATTAGCAAGACAGCAGAGCACACTAACATTTAACCCCAAACAACCACATTAAACACACACCCTGCACCCACAATGGACGCAGGGTGACTTAAACATAGGAATCACCCAGGTACCTAATTGAATTGTCCATCTTAATCTCTTGGTGATGACTATTATCACAGCACCCAATTAGCAATTCTCTAGATCGCTTAATTCCTAGATAACCTATTTTTATGATGTTTCACAGAGTCCTCTCTGGGTCCCATGTGTGGGATGCTGAAGTGGTAGGTATTTTCAAAGCCCTGTTGCCAGGTGAGAGGCCTACGGCTTGTAGCAAGGAAGGAGCATCCGATATGGAGGTGAGCTTCAGAATGGTGTAGTTCCGGACGACCGCCAGGGTCCTTGATAGCAGCCATCTGTAGTTCACTTTTGCGTATCTAAGCTGGGTGGTAACGGGGCCCAGTGACTTGCGCCATTGCAAAGTATTTTGCGTAATGTTGTGGAAGAAATTGAGCCTGGACGACTCAAAGTCTAGTGGGGTCTTATCTCTTACTGCCATCATACGCACATGACAATTTTCTGTTTTCTATTTCTAAAAAATAGTTTTATATATATATATATTTGTCTCATTTCACTTCACCAACTTAGACTATTGTGTTCTGATCCATCACATAAAATTCAGATTAATAAAACATTGAACTTAAGGCTGTAATGTAACAAAATAGATAAAAACTCAAGGGGGTGAATACTTTTGCAAGGCACTGTACCTTATGTCATGCTTAGTGGCTGGGGCCAAATCATCCCCTTCAGCTTGTGGTGCACGGAGTGGTTGAGGCTTATGTGAGTCTCCTTGCTCCTCTGTAGTTGGCTCCAAGCTGGTCGGGCCAGGTACCGTTTTAAGTTCGGCTGCCATCTTGTGGCTTGTGGGTTGCTGCAGGGCATCAATATCCCACATTTCTTTGTTAGCCCCAGATTGGGGTTTGTGCGTTTTTGGTACTATGTTGGTATTGGTGAGCAGAGCCTCTTGATTGCTGGTGAAGAGATGTACTCGGGGTCCGTGTATTGCATGCAGCGTTGCAGCAAGGCCTCCGCCAGCTGGGATGCGAAGTAGGCCCGATGTCACGATTCGGGGAACCAAACACGCCAACACACACACACAAAGTGCAATACCGGACCTTAGAGTGGCCGGGCTAAGCACACAAAGAATAGTCAGGAAACAAGCCGAGTAAAGGGGAACCAGAAGACAGAATAACGATAGACAAGCCGAGGTCAAAGGGTAGGAGAAAGTCACAAAGTCGGATAAACAAGCCAGAGAGTACGTAACCAGAAACACAAGTTCAGTAATAATACTAGTAAGCAAAGACCACAACAGGGCAGGGAGGAACAGGAAAGGTAAGTATTTAAACCATAAGGTTAATTCTGATTGGATAATTTCCAATCAGAATTAACAATCACACGTGGGAGATATCTAAATCTCCCACTGTGATTGAGGCACTGTGCCTTTAACGCCGGGCCAGGTGACTGACCCCGGCGTGTAATAATTTGGGCGGTCTCCCAGCGTGCAGCGTCATGCATGCTGCCGCTGGGGACGTGGAGGAAACCGCGGGCGGCATCCGAGGCTGGAAGGATGCCGCTCGCCGAGCCCACGAGGAGGAGGGGACCGCGGACGGCTGGAGGATGAGTACTGCGAGCGGAGTGCAGCCTCCCCTCGTAGCCGCCCGCGGGATCCCGACACCCGAGTCTTAGTGCGGACTTTCCTGCCAAACGAAAAGGGCATTAGCGGGTAGCCCTGCATGCCGGGTTGCTCAGGCATGGATTTGTTCCCCCAGTGGGGCTGTGGATGGCAGTAGATTTTCTACCAATTCTCGGGAACATTAGGGAATGGCGTCCATTTAGTTTAGCGGTTAGGCTCTGCCCCCGTAAGTAAGTATTTTAATGTATATGTTTGCTGGCAAATTTATCCACACAATGTTTATAGAAAAGGTGTACATATCCGAAGTTGACTAAAAAAAATCGACAACCGAACACAAAGGAGAGGTTCTGATACCACCAGATACACACATACTATACAACACATAAGGACCAACAACAATTTCACAGAACCCTCACACAGTTCGAGAACTACTGTATGGCTAGGGAACACTTACACCCTATATGCCTTACTAATGATGGGTGAAGACAATTGCCCAGCGCCATTTATCGTCAGATGGGAAAGGGAAGCAGGAGTAACACTAACAGAGAATGAGTGGAACAAAATATACACCCTAACACACAAATGCTCGGTAGGAGTAAGGTACCAGGAGCTAAGTTACAAGCTCCTGACCTTGTGGTACAGAACGCCAGATGTGCTGCATCAAATGAACCCTGATACACCTTAGACCAGCTGGTGGTGAGGGGAGGGAGTGGGGACTAGTGTGCATGTGTGGTGGTCATGCCTGGTACTGACCCCATTCTGCACAATGGTAAACACAAAGACATGAGAGATCACGGGCACAGACCTCCCGCACCTGCCACTCTCCAAGCTCCTACACCACACTGACAGCACGATAGCCACCTACAAGAATTCAATAAGCATGCACTTGCTTACAGCCACGAAGTCCTTGATCCCAACTCTGTAGAAGCAGAATGGCGCGCCAACTTTCTAGCAGTGGGTAGCCAGGGTGCAGGAGATACACTGCATGGGAAGCATGACAGCAGACCTTAGACGCCAAACATACAAATGTGCCCTGAAATGGTTTCCATGGACGGAGTTCGTTCATAAAGGGGGAACACTAACCCAGGCACCTGTATAATACCACAGCACGTTCAGGTAGCAGCAGAGGGTGTATGGGGCACAAGCCCCAAATAGACCAAGGGAGCTAAATCACCCCCTTGTAGAATAGGGGACCACCCAGGGTGCCCACACATCAGATTGAAAGGACCAGACACAGAATTGCCACGCCAGGTATGTGGGTCTAGGGGTGGTGGCCAACACACCCACACCCTCTCCCCACCCTCTTTTTTTTTTCTTTCTATTTTTTCATTCCTTTTCCTATTTCCCAAACGCCCCCACATTTCACCACCTCATCTTCATACCGTTTAGAAATAACCACACCACACTATCCTATGCATGACACCAATGGCATACAAAATACGTAGCCGGACCCTGAGACCAATATACAGGAAGGCCTAGCAGTTAGAGAAGATCTACTACCTCAAACCAAAGGTTAGTACTTGAGGTACTGCTCATAACACAAAGACCCGATAAACTCCTTGAGAACTAACACAAACAAACAAAAGGGAAAAACGGGGAGGAGGAAGGGCAGGGAAAGGAGAAGGTAAGGAAGAGGAGGGAAGAAAGTAAGCGGGTATATAAGTTCAAATACTTCTACTGTATGCGCCTGTATGTTGCAAAATACTGTTACAAATTTGCCTGTATTGCTTGACGATAAACAGAAAATAAAGATTGTAAAACAAAAAAAATACAGACAATACAACAGAATCAGACACATAAACAACAAACAAGGATAGTAATTATGTAGTTCAGCACACGTCATGATGCCATTGCTTCTGACGTCATCAACTTTCGCCGACATCGGTAAATCCAGATATCAACATATTAAGTCCGCCAATTTGCCATCTTTAAAAGTCCAATTTAGGCAATATTACTGGGTACTATTATTGACAAACTCACAAATGTCTGTTTTGCAATATTGAATTATACATATCAATGGGAATAATATAGTCAAATACACCAAATACATTTAGTACTTTCCGAACTGTAAGTGGACAGAATAGCAATAAATAAACAAATATATATTTCAGAAACCTTTTGTACTTTAAATGTATAAAAAATTCCTTACATAAAATAATAGAAATGCTTGAGGGATCTAGAGGCTTGGAAAGATGTAAATATATTTAAAATTCCGATAAGCTAAAAATATAAAATATGAAGCATGATTACTAACTATATAAGAACACTCATCTCAAAGTTCATATTTAACCCATTTGGGGACAGAGTATCTAAATTAAAAATCCACTCCATTTCACATTTGCTAAGGATGGATTCAATGTTTCCCTCCCTCCAGTGTTTACTAATCATTTGGATACCACAGCATTTCATTCCTGTAGGGCCTTTATTATGGTGGTCTAAAAAATGCAAAGAAACATTATGATTCTTAGAGGATAGCTGATTAAGAGAATTCTTAGAGGATGTAATCATGTTTCATATTTTATATTTTTAGCTTCTTATCAGAATTTTAAATATATCTATATATTTCTCTATCTTTCCAAGCCTCTAGGTCCCTCAAGCATTTCTGTTATTTTATGTTCTGAATTTTTATACAATTAATATATTTTTGTTGAATATGAATGAATATTTGTAATTTGTGTCTTGTGAGTGGTTGTAGACACTGGGGAAGTCACACTTATTTACTGCAGTGGCGCCATTTTCTCACCTTGTTTTGTACTTTGTGTGAATTGTTTGTATATATCTGAAGTTGAACTTGCCATCCATAACTTAATATTACTGGATGACAGGATCGCCATAAACCCTTTATGCTGTCGATAGTGTATACATGGTTTTAACCATTAGAAATAAAATTAGCTTATTGAAAAATATTTTGTCAGGATATCAGAACCAGTGTTACTATGCTAGCAGCCCACCTAACCACCAGGGAAACTGTTGGACCAACAGTGGATAAGGTTTACAAACTCCCCATTGCCAAAAAGGTAAGAAGGAGGGGGGCTCAGCTAAAAAAATAAAAAAAAGTATTTAAAAAATTGTCTCTTTTGCCAATGGAGGTATTTTCTTGTTTTTTGTGTTATCCTCATTCTCTGGTACTCTCCCCGAGGCCTAAGAGTCTGAGGTTTCTGCACAGTATCTTAGCTGCTCATAGAAGTACACTGTTTTGTACAGTGATCACAGATGTCACACCTGGAATTTGCAGGTCACAGCCCTGAGTGCACCTATCACAACTGGGACTACAACTACCTTCAATTTCACATACTTTATAGCTCCCATTTTAGTCCTCAGTATTTGTCAACCTTTCATGTCCCTTCTTCCTGATGTTATGGTCTCTGGATATTACCACCACCACCACAGCAGTCTTCTGTCCCATGTCTACTATCACGATATCCGGTTGGTTGGCCATTATGCTTGCCTGTCTAGATCTGAAAGTCCAACAGGATCTTAGCCCTGTCCTTCTCAACTATTCTTTGTGGTACCTCCCATCTGGACTTAAACATATTCTGTGCAGATATTTCGGTACACAATCCCAACAATTTAGTTGTGCCTCTCAGTGTAAGCTGTCCCTGCTAATATCTTGCACCTGGCTACTATGTGCTGGATTGCCTCAGAGACCTCGCTGCACAGTCTGCACTTTGTGTGCTGTCTGGTGTGGTAGATCCCTGCTTCTTCTGATCTGGTGCCGAATGCCTGTTCATGTGCAGCTAGGATTAGTGCCTCAGTGCTGTCTTTCAGTTATACTACTGGTAGGATTTCGTAATGTGAGCCATATCCACTATCTGCCGGTGGTACACCCTATGGAGAGGTTTGTCTTGCTATGTAACCTCATTTTCTGCATCTGTTGTTATCTAAGGAAATCTTTGTGATGTAATTGTGGATGCTCTGTGTTTCATTCAGGACGGTGACCTTGACACTCATCAGGCCTGACCTCCTTCTTTCTGGATGTTGTGCAGTATTGGTGCTGGATATCGGGTGGAATCCTTCATTAATAGTGAGTAGTTTCTCGTTCTCAAACTCTATGATGACCAACTCTTCTCTTGGCCAGGTTATTATTCCAGCTGGTTACTTGTTCTTGCCATTGAGCTGGGACTTAGGAACCTGTCTGACTCTCTGGAGGTACTTTTTCTATCCTCCTTGCCTCTTCCTCATGGTTGCCATGTGTTTGTGGTACCCCTAGGTACTTGTAACTGTTCTCTACAACTCCTTTTTGACATGTTGGTACTTGAACTCCTTCCGTCCTAATCACCTTTCCTCTTTTTGCTACACTTATGCAGTCAGACATTTTTATGTCATTGCCTCTATATTCCAGTTAGGTGGATGAGTGAGTCAATGTCCCACACACTCTTTGCATACAGCTTCATGTTGTCAGTGTAGAGTAGATGGCTGTGGTAGCTCCTCTTTTGAACCTGTGTCCGTATCCACTCTTCATTATCGTCTGGCTAAAGGGGTTGAGGCTTATGCAGAACAGCACTTGGGATAGTGCATCACCTTATGTATATGCTACATTTGATGTTCACTTATGTTATTGTCCTGGAATTAGCTTCTAGAGTGTCTTGTTGACCTTGCATAGAGCCAAAAATTCCAGTATCCAAATGTGTGGCATTGTGTCATAGAATTTCTTGTAGTAATCCAGACTGCACACAGATTGGTCTGTCTGGTCTTAGAATCCTGTGTGACTGCTTTGTTCACCAGCAGTTGGTGTTTTGATCCTCTGGTGTTGTTTCCAATCCCCTTTTAAGTATTGCTTATGTACTGACTTATATGCCCATCGATCTATGATGCCCGACAGGGAGACAGATTATTGATCGGTAGTTAGATGGTGTTGTTCCTTGTGAGGGTCCTTCATGACCAGTATTTATGCTGCTAGGCGTTCATCTAGTTTCTGTATACAGTAGGTGTGGATGATATCAAGTTCTGGGGTTGACCAACTCTACTATGTGGGCTAATCGTTATTGGATATCTTCCAGGCAAAAAAAAAATGAGGTTTTGTTACAGTATATAATTATAAACTGCATAAACCTGCCACAATGCCAATTGGCCCAATTGGCAGATCCTATCCTAGCAGCCTAATGCCTGCTCTTATGAGATTAATCCAATTACTTGGGAAATGCTTCCTCCTGGGACTTTCTGCAGTAAAAGGTTAAATTGGGCCATGGAATGAGGCATCTGTGACAGGGAGGGGTGCAAAACTAGGGAGTTGGACTGGACTCCCAAATATGTCTAAATATGAAACCAAGAGGCTGCACTCACCTGAACGTGCTTACCTTATTAGGCACTGCTGGGGCCAATTCATACAACATACTAGATCCAACACACTCATTTATGAAAAAAAATATGAGCAGCACTGTGTGGGGCAAGAAACATGATTTATTACTTCGATTTTTCACATATGAGAGTATCCCCATATTAGAAGTCGGAGCTTCAATTTCTATGGTAAATACATTTGTATTCACTGTAGTTTGCACATTTAACTGGCGTCTGGCGCCCTCTGCTGTATGTAGTGCTTTCTTTATACACTTTTCTTTTGAATTTTTACAGACATTTGCACCTGTGGTCCCAAGACTGCAAATGGAGATGCCCTATGCTAGAGATGAACATAAATAAGAAATAGCAGGTGCAGGAACAGGGAAGATGGCGACCGCTGCTGTGATCGAGTTCCAGAGAGCGCAAGATATGGTGATGACGGACAAAGCGGCGAGCATAGATATCCTGCAATCTATAGTGAAGTGAGACATCCAGGAAAGCGAGGAAGGAGCCTTACGTGTTAAGGAGCAAAGCATTTTGGACTTGGGAGGGCTTCCTGCCAAGACTGGGCAGGCCGCAGAACTCGGTGGTCTTTTGAAATATGTACGCCCATTTCTTAATTCTATCAGCAAGGCAAAAGCAGCCAGGCTTGTGCGATCTCTTTTGGACTTGTTCCTCGATATGGAAGTAGCAACTGGCCAGGAGGTGGAACTGTGCTTAGAATGTATTAAATGGGCCAAGGCACTAGAGGCTTGGCTTGTATCCCTTTACTTTGCTACTTAACACTACCAGGAGGCATTGCAGTTAGGTGCACAACTGTTCTGTGAGCTAAAAAAGATGGATGACAAAGCTCTTTTGGTGGAAGTTCAGCTACTGGAGAGCAAGACCTTCCATGTCCTTAGCAACTTACCCAAAGCCCGAGCTGCACTGACTTCTGCCCGTACCACGGCCAATGCCATTTATTGCAAACCAAAGTTGCAAGCTGCCCTGAACATGCAGTCAGGCATAATCCATGCAGCAGAGGAGAAGGACTGAAAAATGGCTTACTCCCATTTCTATGAGGCCCTTGAGGGGTATGACTCCATAGACAGCCCAAAAGCTATGACAAGTACAAGCTGCTGTGTAAGATCATGTTAAATACGCCTGAAGACGTGCAAACACTAGTGAGCGGGAAGCTAGCTTTGCATTTATGCTGGACGGCAGACAGAAGCACTGAAGACTGTGGCACAAGCCAGCAAGAACTGTTCATTTGCCAACTTTGAGAAGGCATTGACAGATTATAAAGCAGAGTTAAGGGAGGATCCTATAATCGCTACACACCTGGCCAATGATAACTTACTGGAACAGAACCTCATCCGGGTGATTGAACCTTTCTCCAGAGAACAGATTGATCACATATCAGGACTTATCAAACTGTCAAAGCCTGAAGTAGAACGCAAACTCTCTCAGATGATCTTAGACAAGAAATTTCACGGCATTCTTGACCAAGGAGAAGATGTCCTAATAATTTTTGACAAGCCACCAGTAGATAAAACATATGAGGCTGCTTTAGAGAACATCCAGAACATGAGCAAAGTGGTGGATTCTCTTTACAACAAGGCCAAGAAACTCACATAGGCCCTGGACTCATCAGTCATTGAAAATTCTGAGCAGCAGGAGCAACAGACACCTATTCTCATGCGGGATGGTGGATCAGGGCAGGGGGCCATTGAGGGGAATCCTTTTATTTTTTTATCATCCCTCCTAATACATTTTGTTTTCACTATATAAAAAAAAAAATCCTGGCTGCAAGTCTGCAACATTAAGTACTGGGGCCCTTACCTATTTCTGGGTCTATATATTTGTACTGAGTGAACAAAACCACATTGCGGGAGGGGTTGTGGTAATTAACATTTGCTTGTGTCATAGGGATTTTTTTGTGTACTTATCTAAAGTGGATAAATGGGGGTGGTGGGGTTCCTATGAACTGGCCTGTGTTCCCAGGCAAATAAGATACCAGTGTTCCCAAATTCTTAATTTCTGTGTCACAGTTTTAAAACACAGCCAACTCCAATTGCATTCTCATATCTGGGTATGGAAGGAGTGCAAAGGCCAAAGATCTGCTTCATGGGAACCCTACTTTTTAAAAAATAATTGGGATTGCTGCTTGTAGGGATATATGTCTGTATATAGCTATATATAAATATATATTTTTGCCCCCGTCAAACTCCTATCTAAATTATGCCCTTTTCCAGCTGATGCCCAGTTAATATTTGGATCTTTGCCATTCCATGAAAGGTGCACAATTTCCACCAAGCTGAAACCAGAGTATATCTGATGTTCAGATGTGTTGCAATAAATGTATATAAAAAAAGAAAAAGCACTAATTCCAAAGGTGATGAGACACATAAAGGGAAGATTAATCAGTATGTGAGAAATTAATCATAACAGGTGTTCCTGAAAAACGAAGGCACATGAAGGGGTTTTAAGTACGGGAAGAGTATTTCAGATTGTGGAACGTACATCTGTACCAACTGCCTAGATAATTGGCATCATGTGAACGTGCATTCCAACAGAACCCAGCCAGAAGCAGAAAGAGTCGGCATAAAGCCAAGGCACAGCTCTTACTGGAACAAGAGTCTGACATGAAGTTAAGACATGGGACAAACTCGCATTCCAAGTGTACATGAATTGGCTCAGAGAAATAAATGTTACCTAATGAGAACATGGAACGCACATGCGTTCCAAATAAAGAATACTCAACACATTATACATAAGGAAAATAAAAGAAAAAATATAAAATAAAAAAATTGCCAAAAACTAAATGAGAAAAAACACAGGTCCCACCCAAATCCATAAAAAATAAATAAAAATAAACTCAAAAATGGAGATAAACATAACAAAAGGTACTCAACAGTGATATATAAGGGGAAAAAAAATACTGGTAGAGGATCGTTTTTTTTTTTTTATTAGTGATGAAAGTTCAAAATAAACAACGAGAATTGTTCTATACTATCGAGCACAAGTGATAACAATATCACAAAAAGAAAAATAGAACAAACTGGGAAATGAATATAGAAGCATCAAATGCAAAAAGGTTCTTCCAAGTCATCAGTTCTTTGACAAATCATGTTATAACACTGACAAAGCATGGCACTGTACCGCAAATCTTGGAAAAGACCAGAACATAGGTCTTTAAGGCATAGCCAACCACTCCACCGCTGACAGCCGCATAAGAAAAGACACACTTACTGAGAGACAGACACACACTCTCACTGACAGACACACACACACAGTCACTGACATACAAACACTTACTGACACACACACAAACGCTGACAGACACACTCGCTGACACACACACAAACACTGACAGACACATTTAATGACGTACACACTTATTGATAGTAAGTGTGTGTGTGTGTGAGTGTGTGACAGACACACAAACACTGACAGTCACACTGACAGACACACACTGATAGACACACACTGACAGACACACACACACACACACACGCTTACTGACAGACACACACACTGACAGTCACACTGACAGACACACACTTACTGATAGACACCCTTATTGACACACACACACACACACACTTGCACAGTCTTGCACACACTCACAAATTCATTCTATTGCTTGTTGCTCCTACCTTTAGGAGTCCTCTGGGTCCTCTCTCTGGGGTCCAGTGGCTTTGATGCTCTTCCTGCTCCTCTCTCTTCTCTCACGCTGTTTAGTGATTTGGGGCCGGAATTACTTCATATTCCGGCTCCCGGCATCACCACAGAGGGAGCTGGAAGATCATCAGCTCAGACAGCGCTCCCTTGCCTCCTGACTCGGTCCTCACCCCAGCCCGGTCCGGTATATTGCTGAAGAGTAGGCACCTGCCTCTGGGATAAGCAGGTGCCAATTTTGCATTCCTAAATAAGCGCCGCTCCAGGGGCGCCCTTAGGTGGCTGGCTGGCCACCTGCTGGGCTCCCTGTGACAGGCTATTAGCCTGCTCCGCATAGCACCCCCCAATCTCCCGGTGCCTGGGCATGGTGCACCCTGTGTGCACGCCCACAATCCTTCTATTGTGGGGGTGGTGCACCCCCACAATCCTTCTATTTCGCCTAAAAATTTTTTTTACAAAAATGGAAATTCTTTTTTCTGTTCCCCTCTATCTCTCTTTCTTATCTTTTCCTACTTATTATTAGCTTTCCCCTTCGCCACCTTCCTTCTATTAATCTCTCCTAATTTTCTCTCCATCAAAACTATCATACTATACTTGGCTAATACTGATCATTCCCCACCCACATCTCATCAGCCAAAGCTTACACACCAATATCAACAGGTGGTTAAATGGATCTAGCACAATACTTTACTCTTCCCTCGAGCGCTCAGTTTATTAAATAATTAAGTGGCACACAACTTGCACCCATGCTAGAAGCTCCCCTCTAAGACCCACAGGTCAGAGTTACATAAAAACACATCTAATAGCAGTAAAAGAAACATCCCTAGGGGCATATCAAGGGACAACCTAAACCACGAGGTCCAACCACCCTAGCCCTACACTGAGCACACAAGACAACACTGCATAAGCTAACGTCATAGCTCAGTGGGCCTCTGAGAACAAAATATACGGATTCTATGTAATGATTCCCTTATATTTCATAATTTAACACGCATAAGAAATAGCACCCTGTTTTGAGACGCAAATTATGAATATTGCACTGTTGATGCCTAATGAGGGTATGTTTACTCGAACTTCTGTAGTAAAACAAATGTTAATGTCCTGTTCCTCTGTTCACCTCGAACTGTATAACTTTCTACCTATTGACAAAAAACAATAAACAAAGATTGACAAAAACAATATAAATGTAGTTACAGTTCATACAATCTCTATCTTGGGAACACAAGGTCTATTATACAGGTAAAATAGCCGTGTGATCATTTGCAGGTTTTATAAATACACCTATTGCATTCTCTGGATGCCGTTTCAAACACTCTTTTTTGAAGAGCATCTTAGAGCAGGCCTGTTGCTTGCGTATATTTAAGAATGGACAGTAAGTGGAGCTGTTACAGTTGTGCATTGTTACAGAATCAAGTACTGTTTGTCCAATCTCCCGCAATACATTCCTAACTTCCCTCCCACATCCACCTTCCATCTCAGTTTGCTTACTTCCCCCTTGATGCACTAATAATCTGTTGTGTGCCTCTACAGTCATAATTTGTATCACTGTATCATTGATCCACTCTTGAGAGGTGAATTAAATTTACGTGCACTCTCTCTGCCTGTGTCAATGTGTAGGGGCTACCCAACACACAGGGATTCAAACTTAGGTCCTAATCGGTACAATAGGATAGATGTGTATTACTGATCCTGAGAGTGTCTGGTGCCTACAAAAAAAAAAAAAAAAAACGTACAAAAGGATAAGTCCTGCGCTCACTCCCATCACTCCTGGGCGGCAGCAACAACCACCGTACACATCAGCCCCAATATATACAGTAAAAACCAAAGAAAAAGTTACCTGCGCTCTCTCCTAAGTCCCTATGTATATTTAGACAAATTGAGGTCACACTTACGCTTTCACTTCAGTCAGTTCTCTATTAGCTTTTTCTCTGTTTGTCCACGTGTGATTGGTGCCTCACTTCCCCCCACTCCACTGTTGAATTCCCCCAAAGGTTTTTTTGTGTTTTTGTTTTCATGTATTTTTTTGGACACAGTTGTCTTTACATTGTTTCCCTCTTGTGGTTTGAATACTCTTCACATACCATGACTCAATGTATGACTCATATATAAATATGTAGACAAAATAAATAAATAGTATATATATTTGTTTGTGTGTATGTGTGTGTGTGCATGCACGCGAGTAAATGCTATTAAAACTTGTACTGCAGAAAGACACAGATCAGAGAGGTCCAACTGAGTGGAATAATGTTATAAGAGCAGTTAATAGGTGATAATAAAATAGCAATACACTGATTTTGTAACAGGTTTTATTCAATATATAATCCTATTTTGTGGCTGCACCACAGTATATACCTAAAATGATTGGTTTTATTAACTTTGCTTTAAAACAAGTTTGGAATGGAGTACACTGTATTGGAGTCAAATGGTCCCATATGCCCATTTTTATATATAAATATACAAAAATAAGTCCTGTGCTCAAACTCTCACTACCCATGGGTGGCAATAACAACCACAGTATACAACACGAATACATACAATAAAAAAACAAAGAAAAGAGTTACTTGCACACTATCCTAAATCCCTATCCACACTTTTATATATGCATGTTCAGGTGACAGTTCTCTCCCTGTAATACATATTTGACTGCCCAGAATAAATGTGAGACCCTCTCTAATTATAGGATGTACATGAGAGTGTATTTTAACAAAGCTTTTTATATGACAGATTGTCTAACCTCTAGCTGACACTGTGTTCTTTGGTACATTACATTGTCCTCGAAATGTTCTCCCAATCTGATAAATTGCCCCTACGGAGCATTCTTTACAAAATGTAGCATGGACAATTATATTAGTTGATTTTTTTATGAAGGATGTGCTCAGACATGGTGATTTTGGAAGCAAAACCTCACATTTCAGAGAATAAACTGCAAGCCGTGACATATTCTGTTAAAATAAATTGAATTAATGGTTGAACATAGCAATGTGCGTAGCTATGCTAATAAAGAACAAGAACAACAATACAAGTATTTATCATTTCAGTAAACAACCGTTACTTTTAAATTAATCATACTGATGAATACAAAATATACACTTGAATGTCAATCTGCTATCTATTGTTTCAAAGTATTGTATAAGTCAATAAAATTATGGGGCATAGGCACACAATCTCTACCTGTGCTAGACACATAATACATTTGGTAGTGGTTATGTATTACATGGCAAGATCTGTGAGTTACCCTGTCTAGTTTGGACTGGGGCTTATTCACTAAACAATAATTGACAATAGAATTTAAATGCTTAGGCCAGGGGTAGGCAATGTTCGGCACTCCACATGTTATGAACTACATCTCCCATAATGATGGAAGTAGTACACAACATCTGAAGTGCCGAAGATTGTCAACCCCTGACTATAATAGCAAAGCTGTTTTTCTGATTGGCTATTTTACATGAAATGTACAATTACTTTGTCAATTGAGTACATAGTTGTGAATTGTATGTGAAATAGGCCTCCAACTACAGTGACCGAATTATAGATGATATATAGAATGAAGTATCAGGGTCCATGCAAGATGCAACTGATTAAATAATTATTCTGTCCATGATATTTGGAATACATTTTAGATGTATTCACTAAACTATGAATTGTAGTGAACTTTCAAGTAAATTGCTATTTTGTTTAAGTCAAACTAAACATATTGCTAAATTCTCCAGTTTAGCTACTTTCTCAGCTTGGCTATTAAAGTCCAAATTTTGTAGTAGGAGTTAACATTAATACCATAATTTTACAGATTTATAATAGATAAGGTACTTATTCCCTAGCAGTATATTCTAACTATGCCCAGCAGAGGGACTACAGTGGCCTCTGGCTGGTATGTTCTAGCGGAGAATATAGTTTTAGTGGAATTAAAGGGCACTCCAGATCCCTAAAGATTTTTAGCTTGTTGAAAAGCTTTATCTGTAAAGAGTGTATCCTCTTTTTGTTATTTTGCAAATAGTGCAGATTTCAATAGATATTGACACTTTTACAAATTAAGCAGACATCAGGGTTACTTCCTGGTTTGGTTAGCTTATTAGTGCTGAACTCAAGAAGCAGCAATTGTCCAGAGCACCTTGCAAAGACTTCTCATTGAGATGTATTGGAAAGTCTGTGATTGGACAGCCACAGAAAGTCTGGGCAGAGTTAGAAGGGGAGTGTTTGCAAAGGCAGCAGACAAGAGATCTGCAGTTTTTGCAAGCTGTTTTTAGACATAACTCTAAATACATAATTAAATGCATGCAAGTTTTCGTTTGAGGTATATATACTAAACATAGATTTTTTTTTATTTATTTTGTAATTAGGCAGTGGAGTGTTCCTTTAAAGCAAAAAGCATGATCAAAGAATAAAATGGTAAAAGGAGAAAATACAATAAAATAAAAAATATCCTTTATTTATTAAATAGATAAAACCCAAGTTTATAAAAGTATATATGTATCATAATAGCTTTGCTACATATAGCCTCTTATCATATGAGAATATATATTAGATATCACTTAATTCAAACCTTTAAAATATGATTACAAGTCTTGTTACTAGGATAAGCCAAAATGGTATAATTGTACAATCATATGTGAAAAAATGCTTCACTATTGGTACAGAAATTGAAACAGAAACACATTTATATATGGTTTCAAAAATGCCCTTTAGATCTCAATGTTTATTGTATAAAAGTATATACACAGTGGTGCCCTAATGTAATGTTGTATGACTCCCGGGTGACTAAGTAGTAAAGTAAGAATTTAGATAAATTGAAAAAAGTAGCATCATTCTATATAATGTTACACTAAGTGATCAGGTACACTTAACAGTAAGGACGAGAAAAACGTATAAATGTTAACGATCACTAGAACCTGGATAGTGTGGTTCTGTTCATGTGCTACAGGTGTATGTCCAGTAGAAAGAAGCAGAAAAGCAGAAAACCCAGTTAACCCAGTAAAAAGAAAAATATGTGTAAATGGGAAATAACCTCTAACAATCAAAAAAGTCTCTAGAGCAGGTTGTAGACTGCTAATGAATCAAATGATTATTTAAAATATTAGCTTACAGATAATCCCCCTTTAAAAACGCATTTTGCTTGTCTCAACAGGGAGCCCCATATGTCATATGTTCAGATATTGTCATTCATCCCAGTATAAATTTGAGTCATGTTTAAGGCTACAGCCCATTTTAATGCTGAATTAATACAGCCTTGTGAGTAGAAGCCCCAATGGTTTGCCCTAAAGCCTATTTGTGCCTGTTCTAATATGAATAACTACTGTCTTTCCCCAAAAATAAGACCGGGTCTTATATTAATTCCCCCCTCCCCTGAAAAACGTACTAGCGCTTATTTTTGGGGAAAGTCTTATTTTGGGGGGAAAACGTGCTAGAAAGCAGGTCTATGTTCGGGGGAATTTCCTTGAACATAGACCAGTTCATTATAGCATGGAATCCTGCAAATCTATGTTTGGGGAAACTTTCCCAAACATAGATTAGTTTACTCGCTAATAGAATACCGCAAATCTATGTTTGGGAAAACTTCCCTGAACATAGATTAGTTTACTCGCTAATTGAATCTTGCATATTTATGTTTGGGGAAACTTCCACCGAACATATATAAACTTACTAGCGAATGGAATCTTTAGCATCTATGTTGGGGGAAACTTCCCCAAACATAGATTAGCAAATGATTAGGGTTTATTTTCTGGGTAAGGCTTATATTAGGAGCTAGGGCTTATTTTCAAATGGGTTGTTTTATTTTCTGTGAAACAGGGTAACTATACAGTCTAATAGGATAAAGTATATTTACAGAGGAGCCTTTATCAGGACAAAATTCATGTTTTCAGGTACAGCTTTTGGGTGACTAATCTAACATTCAATTATATTACCTGTTTAGTAATGTTAAATCCAAGCATTGCTCTTAGTTATGTATTGCTCCAAAATAAAACTGTCAATTATTATATGATGTAAAAACTATATTTGAAATGGCTTTTAAAAAAAAACAAAATGTTCCCCTATAATAATAGTACTATTGGGCAGAATGTAAATAACATTTCCTGGTAAAAATATACCTACATTGAGGGCAGAAACAAAAGTCTGATTTCATTGAATATAAACGTAAATTGTGAACAAGGCCAGATTGTCCCTGATGCCAATCTAGATGCTGGCAGCTTTATTTACTAATGCCCCCAGTCCAGATTATAAAAAATAATCCAGTATCACCCGGCAAGAATGGGTTGGCAAAATGGGCCATTGACCACTGGGTCATTGACATACAGTACCTGTTGGATGCAGCCTCACAAAACCATTTTTCTACTGTAAAAGCAGTCTTGGGATGTCTGTTGGCAGAGTACTACAGGAGTGAAGCAGTAGGCAGCAATGGATTAAAGGGACCTTGTAAGGTTAACTCCACCTTTAGTGGCTGGCAGCCACTAGAGGTGCTTTCTGGTGGTTAGGCGACCTTTGGTCAAGTGAGAAAATTGATTATTCAAAGGGGAGGGGGGTAGTGTCCTCGCCAGCCCCCACCCATAGGTAGTGGGTGGTGATTCTTTAGCTAGGGTTCCTTTAGCCACCACCCATTAAAATAAATTAATCCTAACAACCTTTTCACCCTAATAGTTGTTTTTTTGTAACATAGGCGAGCTGCCACATAGTTAAGCCTTACATTGCCGTGGGCTTTCTAACTATTTGCTAGCTAGCTCTGCTAGCAGGGCTAAAGTTCTGAGTGTTAGTAGATTTTGACATTGCAAGTCCGGATTTCAGCCACCGGGAGGCGTTCGGTCTGGCTGAAATCTACCTCAAATTCTGAGTCATTTAGAGCCTGCAACACAAAGTTTGGACATTGTTAAATAGTATGAACAGTTCAAATAGCCCTGTATGCAGCTGGATGATTTTGCATTATTATTGAATATCAAGACATATCAAGCACTTTGGAGTATATGATAAAATGTTTTTCAAAGTGATTTGTTATAGCTACCAAGAGGTCTTAACTGCAGTTGTAGACTACCCTCTACTGGCTAGATGTAATACTGCAATACATATCTTCCAGGTGAAGTGCTTTTTCCTTCTGACTTTTCTATTCGTATGTAACAACTTCATGTTGCAACTAGTCAAAGAGTTATGATTACTCTGATAATAGAACCTGACGAATTCTTTGAAATCGTTGTAACATAAATAACTTGCTTGGAAAACCTGAATATATATGCTACATAATAGTGGTAAATTTATTTACCCAATGTTACATTACCTCTTTCATTTCCATATATATTTGTCAGGATATACTAATATGCCCTACACGCAGAACTTAAGTACAAAATAAAGAAAACCCTAAGACGTATTACCGGGCCTTAGAACAGCCGGATTTAACATATAAAAGGAAAAACACAAGACGAGCTGAGGACAAGAACACAGAAAACACGAAAACGTTACGCAAGCCAAAGGTCGAGGAAATTAGAAGTCAGAATAGTCAGGAGCCAAGCCAAAGGTCAAGGGATACAGAGATCCGAATGTAAATAGGAAAGCCAAGGTCAAAATACACAAGAAACAATACCAGAAAGGTGCGCTTGGATAACGAGAATAGAAACCACAACAGGGCACAGAGAAATGAAGGAGAAAGGTTTAACTAGCCTAAGGTGCTCCTTGATTGGCTACAGGGGAGCATGTGACAGTGAACGCGTGTGTGTGACGTCACACACACACACACATGTTTCTAACGTTAGGCACTCAAAGGGTTAATGAAGAAACTTAAAAGGGTTCCTACTTGCAGCGGCCGGCATCTCTAATGCTTACAGACATGGCCGCTGTGTGAGAGAAGAAGTCCCTGTCAGAGGATAGCAGGCATCTAAGGAGGAGGTAAGTTATAGGCGGCATTCCCATTACCATATGGGAATGCCGCCACAACGAGACGCGCCCCCCGGGTCCAAGTCTGCTCTCGGGCAGGAGCGGACCCATCGGGTGCCTGGAGACAGGGAGAGTATTTGGCGGCATTCCGCTTGCATGTGGGAGTGTCGCCGCAACAACACGCGCCTGAAGGTAATGATTCTACTCACCAGAACAAATTAAATAAGCTAGTGTCCCTTTAATGCAGGCCATGATAGAAAGTTGTCAGAACACACAGTGCATCACAATTTGTTGCGTATAGGGCCTCGTAGCCGCAGACCCATCAGAGTGTCCATGGGGAGAGATTGTTGCAGATCATGTACACCTTTCCATGGCAGTTGCCTCTTTCAGCAGGATAATAAACCCTGCCACACTGCAAAAATTGTTCAGGAAATGACAAAGAGATCATAATGTTGCCTTGGCCTCCAAATTCCCTAGATCTCAGGCCGATTGAGAATCTGTGGGATGTGCTGGAACAATAAATATGAATCAATGAAATTCCACCATGCAACTTGCAGGATTTAAAGGATTGACTCCTAATATCTTGGTGCCAGATACCACAGGACTCATTCAGAGGTCTTGTGGAGTCCAAGCCTCGATGAATCAAAGCTGTTTGACAGCTATCAAAAGGCTATAATCTGCGCATTCAAATAAAACATATCCTTCTTATTTGATATAGCACTGTTTCCCCTCCTGATTACATACGTAGAGGTATAATGATGTTTTAAACTCACAGATGTTAGGCTTGCATGTTTATATTAATGAAAACGTCTTTAGATCTGATGTTATTAGCTAGCCACTCTATCTGTAACAGAACCACTAGTCCTATGATGCTCAACCATCACCTTAAAGAAAGGCTGTGACGGCTGGGCATTACTTTAATTGTTGCTAAAAGACTACTCAATGAAGTGGTCTGGGTGCATCGGTCCTTTATTTTTAAACCTGCAGTCTATAACAGTAGACGTTTAGTAGATATGACAATGATATGATTGCAGGTTTTACACACTTCTAATGGCTGTCTTTCTGACAGCCACTTGTGGCGTTACCACGCCTACAACTGAATTCAACTCAGTCATGTGATCAAATAACTTCTAGAGAGTATTTGATTGGCGCTGTGGGAAACATCGGATTGGCTGAGATCATCAATCTTGATGATCTCGACCAAGAGAGGCAGAGTGGCAGGGCTGCACAGCAAAGGCTGAAAGGTAAATAAAATTCACCTTTCAAACCAACACAGACAGGGAGGGAACCTAAATGGGTATATTAAATGTTGCTTGTTTCTTGTCCTCCCCCATTGGAATACATGTTTGTCTAGTGTTCCTTTAAATAATTACCGATGATTTAAATATTGACCATTATTGATTCAAAAAAAGTTAATTCATTAATCTAACCTTGCGACTCTTAGTATATTTATTATTTCTAGTGAAATAGTGCAAGCTAGTCATGGTGAAGGAAATATGTAACAGACTAAATGACTAGGAAATGTATTGTGCTGTAAATCCACACCTACATTATTACAGTAAACTTGCTTATCAGATTTGTTCAAAGGTCATTTTTGTTTAAACTTGGAAATTAAAATATGTATCAAGCTAAAGGAAAAAAAAGGACATATGGACTTATGTTAAAGGTGGATAAATGTTTTTTTTTTTGTTTTGTTTTTTATCAAAGCAAAAATACACCTGAGCAGTGTTTAATGAGCACAATTTAATATTGTTGGATAAGCTTTCCAAATAATTCAGTATTTTTGTATAAGCATTTTAAATGATCTAATTTTACAAAAAATATTAACATTTTGATATTTTTTTTGTAAATTTATATATTTTAAAATTTGATTTATTTTTTATATTTTATTGGAAAAAAAATTTATTTCAAAAGTTTATCCAAGAATATTAAATAATTTGGAAAGCTTATCCAACAATATTAAATCAAGGCCAACAATTGTGCTGAAATATTTGCATAAACTGGCAGAAATTGTGAAAAAAAAAATAATTTAATTTTTAACATCTGTGGCTTTTTAAATTGCAATTAGTGTCTGTGTATAAATAGTCAACGAGTTTGTTAGCTCTCACATGGAGTCACTGAGCAGGCTAGATATTGTGCCATGGGGAGCAGAAAAGAATGTGCAAAAGACATGCGTAACAAGGTAATGGAACTTTATAAAGATGGAAAAGAATATAAAAAGACATCCAAAGTCTTGAAAATGCCAGTCAGTACTGTTCAATCACTTATTAAGAAAATGTGGGGATCTCTTGATACCAAGCCTAGGTCACGTAGACCAAGAAAGATTTCAGCCACAACTGCCAGAAGTATTGTTCAGGATACAAAGAAAAACCCACAGGTAACCTTAGGATAAATACAGGCTGCTCAGTCTATGTGGTAGTTTTAAGGAGCACAATACAATGATACTTGAACAAAAATGAGCTGCATGGTTGAGTTGCCACATAGAAGCCTTTACTGCGCCAATGCCACAAAAAAGCCAAGCTACAATATGCCCGACAACAACTTGCGAGGAACAGCTCTTACAAGAGCTAGTTATTATCCAAGGGAGTATGGTGATCATAGCAATCCCTTGTAATGATATAGCAATTCCCCCCAATAAGAGTCAAGACTCTAGATTGAGGGTGAAGTAAAACTGAAAGTTTAATGGAGCATACTGGTCTTTTAAACAAGTTTCCCAACAAGGTTGACGCCCAGGTGGACCTGGTTGGGCACAGGACACAAAACATGCAAGCCAATAAAAACAGTGTAACAGTGAACGACACTCCCACATACATTACACAATCCCCCCCCTCTGCCTATGATACAATTAAGGTAGATAATACAATAACTTAATTATCCCAAGACAAAAAAAACCACACATTTTTATAAAGTCCAATAAGTACCCCATACACAACATATTCCCATAAATCAGAAATTTTATGGAAGTCATATTTTTGCCAAGGCGAACACAGGATTTCATGCCCAAAACAGTTCCATAGATTTACGGCTAAGTGCCGCTGGAGGACCGACCGGGAACCACGAAGTTTTCATGCCGAAAATAGTTCCAGGTCATTCATGGCTAAGTCCCCCTGAAGTCTATTCGCAGTTTTAGCCCATGCGAACAAGATGGCTGCCACCACGTGTTCGAATGTCGAATGGCAGCCACTTCAACTGTTCGGGAGTTTGAAGAACCAATGTTTAAAGTGCCAATAGGCACAATTACGGTCTCTCAGCCAGAATAAATTAAAGGGGCCATAGTCACAGGGTAAAAGGCTGGCAAGTAGTCCCCTCCAAAACCCAGTGGCGAAATGGCTTTCGTCACAAACCCCCACTGTGAAGCATGGTGGTGGCTCACTGATGTTTTGGGGGTGTGTGAGTTCTAAAGGCATGGGGAATCTTGTGAAAATTGATGGCAAGATGAATGCAGCATGTTATCAGAAAATACTGGCAGACAATTTGCATTCTTCTGCATGGAGGCTGCACATGGGACTCTCTTGGACTTTCCAGCATGACAATGACCCCTAGGCACAATGCCAAGTTAAGCATCCAGTGGTTAAAGCAGAAAAAGGTGAAGGTTCTGGAGTGGCCATCACAGTCTTCTGACCTAAATATCATCAAGCCACTCTGGGGAGATCTCAAATGTGCGGTTCATGCAAGACGACCAAAGACTTTGCATGACCTGGAGGCATTTTGCCAAAACGAATGGGCAGCTATACCACCTGAAGAATTAAGGGCCTCATTGGCAACTATTACAAAAGACTGCATGCTGTCATTGATGCTAAATGGGACAATACACAGTATTAAAGGATCACTATAGTCTCAGGAAAACAAAGCGGTTTTCCTGACACTATAGTGCCCTGAGGGTGCCCCCACCCTCAGGGTGCCCCTCCCGTGGCACTGAAGGGGTTAAAACCCCTTCAGTTACTTACTTTAATCCAGCGCCGGGCTCCCTCAGCACTGGTGACCTCTCCTGCCCCGTCCGATGTCAGTGGAGCCGAATGCGCATGCGCGGCACTGGGCATTCAAAGTGTCCATAGGAAAGCATTTCTCAATGCTTTCCTATGGACACTCTGCGCGACAGATGCGCCTCTAGCGGCTGTCCAGAAGACAGCCACTAGAGGCTGGATTAACCCCAAATGTAAACATAGCAGTTTCTCTGAAACTGCTATGTTTACTTCTGAAGGGTTAAAACCTGAGGGACCTGGCACCCAGACCACTTCATTGAGCTGAAGTGGTCTTGGTGACTATAGTGTCCCTGTAAGAACTAAGGGTATGCAGACTTTTGAACAGGGGTCATTTCATTTTTTTTCTATGTTGCCATGTTTTTTGTTTTTTTATGATTGTGCCATTCTGTTATAACCTGCATTTGAATATGAATCCCATAAGAAATAAAAGAAATGTGTGTTTTGCCTGCTCACTCATGTTTTCTTTACAAATGGTACACATATTACCAATTCTCCAATGGTATGCAAACTATTGAGCACAACTGTATGTCTGATAGTATAAGAAGAAATGGAAATGGAAAAGAAAGAAAGTGTGATATGGCCTGGTAGTACCACTAGTTAAAAAGGAATTAAGAATTAAAACATAATTATTGTAATAGAGTTAAAAAAAAAAATTTGAGTAACCTAAAACTCGGGGAAAGAGGGAAAAAACAGGGGGGAATTTGCTAAGATTTGCTAGAAAAATGCTATATAATTCGAGTTATCTCAGTGGGGATGATCGTAGGCAAAAACCACAGAGAGATTCTAAATAGAAATTCTGGTGACTGCCAATTACATGATTTGTTGTAACAATAAATCGTAACAATAGGACAAAAGTCCCAGACTAGGAAGTGCAACAAAATAGAACAAAGTAGCAACCTGTAACAATAGTAAGTACAACTACTGCATATCACATATAGCAAAAAGTAATGATAAAACCCTGTTAAAGGGGGAATATTCCTAAATATTCACCAGACAAATAGGCAACATCCTCCAAATATCTAGATGAGTCAGAATCCAGATTGAGGGATAAATACCCTCAAGACAACAGTTTATCTATTAGCAAAAAGGGAATATGTAAAAAGTGCAAAGAGAGAGCAGTGTAAGGATAAGGTAAGTAAAATGAGAACTACAGCATGTAATCAGGGCACCATATATATGAAATAGAAGGTATTGGACGTGTAAGAGGAGCAACACTTACTAGTATAAGTACTGATCTCAACAATAAAGTGTCTACTAAGCAGGGCCGGCGCATCCATAAGGCGGCACAGGGCTCTGGGGGCGTAATATTTCAGTGACCAGCAGGAGGGAAGCTCTCCCTCCTGCCAGGCCACCATCTCGACCCCCGGTGCGGCAGTGCTGTGATCAGGCGCGGCGAGGGAGCTCTAACCTCTCTGCTCCCTCGCGCGCAGCCTGCTGATGCCGCGGGAGCCGGAATATGACGTCATCCCGCAGCATCAGTAGGCAGCCCACGAGGGAGCAGAGTGGAGATTAGAGCTCCCTCGCCGCGCCTGATCACAGCACTGCCGCACACCTCCCAGCAGCCCCAGCCCTCAGGGACAGATCCATCATCCACACCAGCTCTCCAGGTAGGGAGGCTGGGTGGAAAATGTCTATTTATAAAATAATTAGTGAATGTATGTGATGTGTGTCTGTGAGTGACTGTGTGTGTGTGTCTGTGAGTGACTGTGTGTGTGAGTGACAGTGTGTGTGTCTGTGAGTGATTGAGCGTGTGTGTCTGTGAGTGAGTGTGTGTGTGAGTGACAGAGTGTGTGTGTCTGTGAGTGATTGAGCGTGTGTGTCTGTGAGTGAGTGTGTGTGTCTGAGTGACTGAGCGTGTGTCTGTGAGTGACAGTGTGTGTGAGTGACAAAGTGTGTGTGTCTGTGCGTGACTGTGTGTGTGAGTGACAGAGTGTGTGTCTGTGAGTGATTGAGCGTGTGTGTCTGTGAGTGACTGTGTGTCTGTGTGTGTCTGTGAGTGACAGCGTGTGTGTGTGAGTGACTGTGTGTGTGAGTGCGTCTGTGTGTGTCTGTGAGTGATTGTATGAGTGTGTCTGCATATGAGTGTATAAGTGTGTCTGTCAGTGTATAATGAGTGTGTTTGTCAGTGTATGAGTGTCTGTCTGTCAAATCAGTGAGAGTATGTTTGTCATTGAGTCTGTGTGTGACTATCAGTGTGTCTGTCAATGAGTGTCAATCAGTGTGGGTCTGTCAGTGTCAATGAATGAGTGTGTGACAAATCAATGAGTCTGTGTCTGTCAGTGACGTCTGTGTGTTTGTCATTGAGTGTGTGACTGTCAGTGTGTACAGAGTGTAGCGGAGCAGAGCGTGGCACAGGAGCTTCTGTTTCCTGTACCTGGCCAGACTGACAGGAGGTGCTCACAGAGAGAGTACTCCCTGTCAGTCCGGCCGGGTACAGGAAACTGAAGCTCCTTTAGGGGATCTGCTCCGCTTGGCAATGCAACAATAGAGGTAGTAGGCACACCAGGAAAGGGAGTGTGACCACTAAAGGGGTGTGGGGTGCACCAAGAGACAGGGAGGGAATGGGAGAGAAACACCAAGAGACAGGGAAAAGAGGGGGGAGAAGAATACTGAGGGACAGGGAAGGGACCACTAATGGTCGGGGAGGGGAGAGGGGCTGGTTAAGAGGCACATAGGTGAAGACGTTTTTTTGGGGGGGGGGGGCGGAAAAATGCATCTTCGCCTATGTACCTAAAAATCCAAGCACCGGCCCTGCTACTAAGTGAGCACTGAATCTGTGCCTTCGAGGGCACCTAAATGTCTTCTAAATTCGAAACTATCGGTGGTGGCATCCTGATAGCTACAAGTCTAATCGAAGAACCCTAAGTCTGTTCCTTCAAGGGCACCTAAATCACTACCGAGTGGTGAAGTCAAATTCATGCGCCGTTATCACTGCTATCTTGCGCTAAAGTAAAGGCTGATCTACACCTTCCCTACTGACATCAAAGATATTACATTTTACCAGGAAAAAAAATCAGACATACAATATTTAAGCAAACGCATCAAAATATCGGTGGTAAAGAGGTAAAAGAATGACGTTAGGTTGTTTAGACATGCGTTTCACCAGTAAGCGGCGCTTGATTTTTTTTAACTCTATTACAATAAATGTTATGTTTTAATATTTAATTCTTATTTAACTAGTGGTACTACCAGGACGGACCACACTTTCTTTCTTTTCCATTTACTATTTTCCCCAATGGTTACCCCCTAGTGTACCTCCTATATTTCTCCTATAGAGTACTAGCTTCCTACTTGTTCTCCTTTGTTATAAAAATAAATTATCACAAACTCCCACAAAGTGAGCTTGTCCTTCCTGGAGATAAGGAAACCCCTCAAAAAGAGAATGTACAATGTACATTTCTATGCAGATGACACGTAAATCTACCTGTCCTCTCCTGATCTCTCCTCGTCCCTCTTGAGTAGTGTCTCTGACTGTCTCTCTGCTATTCCTAACTGGATGGCTGCCCACTTCCTTAAACTCAACTTGACCAAAACTGAAATTATGGTCTTTCCTCCCTCAAGTGTTGTTACTCCTGTGTCTGTCTCCCTGCAAGTCAGCGGTGCTACCATTAGCTCCACCACGCAGGCTCGCTGCCTAGGTGTTCTCTTTGACTCCGAACTCTCCTTCAAGTCTCATGTTCAGTCTATCGCCAAATCCTGTCGTTTCCGTCTCAAAAACTTTGCGCGCATCCGACCCTACTTAACGCCAGATGCAACTAGGGTGCTGGTCCATTCCACTGTCCTTTCTCGCCTTGACTATTGTAATCCGCTTCTCAGTGGTTGTACGGGCTCCCAACTTGCGCCATTACAGTCCATAATAAATGCGGGGGCGAGGCTCATCTTCCTGTCTGCCCGAACCTCCCACGCCTCACCCTTCTGTCAGTCCCAACATTGGCTTCCTGTAA
>OW240919.1:120589108-120639233 GCA_933207985.1 Pelobates cultripes
ATCGATTTTGATGATCTCAGCCAATACAATGCTTCCCCATAGGAAAGCATTGGGGCGCTATTGTGTATGCGTGGCAAAAAGCCGTGCTGTGTCAATCAGCATCTCCTCATACAGATGCAATGCATGTCTATGGCAAATGTTCAGTGCCTCCATGAAGAGCATGAAGATGTTGAACGCACAGGAAGGTCCTCTAGTTGCCGTCTGAGTGACTGCCAATAGGGGTGTAACTAGTCAGCACTGGCTGAGGCTGTAGGGACATGCTGTAGACACCAGAACAACTACATTAAGCTGTAGTGCTTCTGGTGACTATAGTATCCTTGTAAGAAATTCGTCAGATCTCTGGCAATTGTCGAACCAAACGATTCTGACATTTTGGTTATTTCACAAACTATTCAAACTTTTTAAAAGCATGTTAATTTGGATGATTCTGATGCAGTTCGTTCATAAACAAACCACATTTTCAAAATGGATTTATTCGACAATTGCCAGAAATTTTATTCTGCCGAATCGCTTAAAACGATTGTTTGCACATGTCTCTAAAGTATATGCTAGGTGTTGTGGCAATGCCACTACATTACTTCAAGATGGATCCGCAATGCATGCAGCTGCTTCTCATCTTTTTTTGTTGTAGCCTTTACCACTATGCCAATTTTATTTTTAACAGAGAAATAACTTTTAATCTATTTTCTAGCAATTTTTCTAAAACGAAAATGAGATGGCAGGGGGCGGGGCACTTTCAATGTATCTATTTACTCTCGATACATTCTATAAGCCTGTGTAATAATGTAAAATATCGCCACATACACACCCTAATTGTTGAGTCATTATGCAGACAGCTTGCTAGGTACAGTTGATATGTGGCTTACTACCCAACGACCTTTGGCAAACATGACAGAATTATCGTGTTTTAATGGCCGACAAAGCCCTGTCAAACTATTAATCCAAGATAAATTACTATTGTCCCTAGTCAATAAACAAAACAAAAAAATCTACTAGAGATTACAAGTGAACCACTTGTTGGTTCAGATAAAATGAGGAGGGAATGTGTATTGTTAATTGGCAAGTTGTGCACCATATGGGACAGCAGATCAGAACCAGTAGGCCCATTACACAGCTTCATGCTAATTTTACTTATTTTAGAATAAGAGGAGAGTGTGGAACATAATGAAATAGCCAAGCATCTGTCGAAACAGCTGTAGGAGAATTGCTACAATATTGGAAGACATTAAACATTTATAAAGATATATGAATACAGGTTGCACCTAGATAAAACAACAAAGTATAAAGAACAGATATAAAAGCAACAGACAAACCATGATAAAATGCAAAAACAACAGACAAACAAGCATAAAATATATCATAAATAGCCCCAATGTTCTTCTGGTGATTTCACATCCTATGTGGTGGAATCAGGTCTCATAAGGTGCATATGCAGAAAAAAGCGAAACAAAGGGAATACTGATAGTGTAGTATGTAACACAAAGAGTGAATAACATACAACATAAAGTGTGTAAGTGCCCCTCACATTTACTAGAGTTATCATACCAGCTCTGGTGGTGATAGCAGGTAGTGGTCCAATCCCCACTAGAGGATATGGATGAAGGTATGATCACTCTCATGGGTCTCAATGGTCGGTGTCCCATATTTAAATCTCTGAACACCGAACATTGAGACATTTACATCAATTCCAGCACTGAGGAAGACTACAAACAGTCAAAACGCGTCTGAATTTCTATGCGGTAGTGTATTCTACTATATGTTGTATGTATTTACACACTGCTTTTTACAGTCCTTTTTAAATTATTTAAAAATTTTGGAGATTTTCTATAATAAAACATAGATGAAGAATTACCTCACCCTGTCTGGCTAATATTCGAAGCTAGTAGTGGCACCCTGGAGCTTGATACATAGAGCCTGGCACAGCTTCCCTTCTGTGAGTGCTTTTTATAGCATTAAGCAGCTCTATATGTGTTTTATGGATCACACTATGTATGCTTGCATTCCTTTTTCTACAGATTCCAGTTCTTATTAATTTTTATATCTCTATTTGAAAATTTCCCGTCCAACTCTAGAGAAGTATAATTGTGTATTCACACACTTGTTGTGTATACACTATAAGTGTTATTCCATGCATGTATTTTTAACTTGTTGAGGGTACAACAAGGTGACATCTTGAAGCGCTAATACACTTATTTTGTTATTCTGAGCCTTCCCTGAATTTGTTAAATAGCTTGAACATTTTCTAGATTTTTTTGGTATGCAGCCATTTAGACTCTAGTGAAGAACCCTCTAAAATACTTCAAATAATTATTGCACTGCACTTTTAGAGGAGTACATTGGAAGCGGGAGACAAGAATAATAATCTGTGAGTCAGGGACAATATCAGGACTGGTTCAGGAAAGTTAGGAGCTATGTCTCTGCCCCCCAAAAAAGAAGAAAAAGTGACTCTCTTAATTTATATATATAGTGATCGTACTTCTAGAACATTGCGCTAACATCCTGTGCCCCATAAATTCTTTCTTTACACACTCGGGAATTTGTATCTTGTTTTATTTTCTCAGCGTAGAATCTGTTTGGAGTTATAATGGCCAATCACAGCTAGCTTTACGTGGAGTGGAAAATATCTTTATTAGATTCTATTTCCTTTCCATTCCTTCTTTATGACGTTATTTTGTGTAAATAGAACAAAGATGGTGCTGAATGTGACATTCCCAAGAATCCAGAAAAAAAAATTAAAAAAAAAATTAACCCATCAAGGACTCAGTGTTTTTAATTAAAAAAAAAAAAAATTATTTCTTGCTTTTAAATGACAATCTGAACATAAACTATATATTAATGACTTCAGATAGAACCAACAATACCAGATTTACAGGAGACAGAAGGTTCTAGGTATCTAGACATAATTATTAAGTTGCACGAGGCAAGTCCTATAAAAGGCTTTAGCTTTTATCAGGTTTATGTCTGTTTTACATTGAAACTACGTTAGCGAGGTCCAGGTCAACTATGTTTAATTTTGGAATACAATGAAATCCATGTAGAAGCAGCCCCTTATTGTGAGGGAAAAGTGTCATTCTCAGTGAAGTGCAACCATTAGAGCAACTTTTGTCGGTGGCCGGTGAGTTTATCAATGGCCCATGGTCTATTCTTCTGAAGAGGTTGAGATGCAATCTTGTACGGGCAGCATTTTAAATATCTCTTGTGACTAGATATTGGGCAGTCTCATTACAAAGTAGTACTGCATGCTTCTTACAATCTGATAAGCTGCTTTTAGGTTCTTAAGGTTAGATGTTTTCAACATTCCCTACTGGGATCACGTTATATGTTGATTCCCATAAATCAAAGAACCAAGTGTTATCAAATGGAATTAGTTTCCCCTTAAATATGTTATGTATAATTTATTGCTACTCTGCCCTTCACAGCAACATGACATTTTGCATATTCCTCTGAACTTAATTTACAAGTTGACTATGATGAAGAAATCAGTCATGATCAAGCAGGATCTCCAATAATGTCCCATGCCAAGGCCCAAAGGATTGAGTCATTTTCACTAGATGCAGAAAGATGTTAGTTTTGTGTTAGAGAGTGAAGATCAAACAGGGAATACAATGCTAGGGTAAGCAAGAGCAGTTTGGCAACGAGAAGACAAGTCTGTAAATTCAGGGGAGGCAGCTGAGATTCAGTAATGAGACGGCAATCCATTAAGGTTAGAGAGAGCCGCAGAGATTTATTATAAAAGCAAACTTTATATTTTTCACAGTACATCATGATTAACCAGACTACATTAATTCAATAATGTGGCCCAGTAGGTTTTATCAATTACTCCAAAAGGCATGACACATATGTATACGCTGATAAGCCACAACATTAAAAACATAATGACAGTGTTATATTATTACAGTGATACCTATCAAGGAATGGGATATATTGGGCAGCAAGTGAACAGTCAGTTCTTGAATTTCATGTGTTGGAAGCAGGAAAAATGGGCAAGTGAAAAGATCTGAGTGATTTTGATAAGGGACAAAAAGTGATGGCTTGACGACTGGGTCAGAGCATCTCTAAAACAGCAAGTCTTGTGGGGAGTTCCCCATATGCAGTGGTTAGTACCTACCAAGAGTGGTGCAAGTAAGGACAACTGGTAAACCTGCATCAATGTCATTGGTGCCCAAGGCTTTTTAACCCCGTAAGGACCAAACTTCTGGAATAAAAGGGAATAATGACATGTCACACATGTCATGTGTCCTTAAGGGGTTAAAGAAAATAAATTCTTTATTTATTCCAGGAGTAGACACCAAAATAATAACAAAAGCAGCAAAACAGACTTACATACAGTGAACAGTGACAAATTCACGATGACATAGAGCACAAACATATGTAGAAACACAGTCGTAATTCGTATTAATAACAGGCAAAACAGTTCAGTTCCGCATTATAAATCTCTATAACAGTGGTGTTCCACCAGGGTTTTTGTTTTATTTTGTTTTTAAAATAGAACCTATAGAAACTGACCGAATAAAGAAAAAGCAACCACTGTTCCAGTGCTTAGGTCCAAATGATCAAAGTATATCTCATTGAGGATCACAGGCATTAAGAATCTTTACCCCACATTGTAAGCCCCAACATTGGAAAAACACCTTTCTAGACCGATGATCTTCGCTATGGCTAAATCTCGGCACAGCAATCGTCAAGTGCCATTGGAAGCATGGGTCAAATTTCCATTGACAATCAGGGAGAAAAGAGAAAAAGAAACGATCGTGATAGAGATAGTGTATATACATATAAAAAGTAGAGGAAGGATAGAAAAAATAAAAAGGGGGAGGAGAGGAAAGAGATAAAGAGGGATGGGGGTGGGGGGATCCCGCACGAGAGTGGAGTGCAGAGATGCCAGCAGGGGATACTGTTTCAATTCCAATCGGCCGGGGGCAAGGCGTGTCTAGAAGTTTGTAACATTAATTTCCTATAGGGCAGACACTGCCAAGTACATCTCTTGGGAGGGAGGGGGGGAATCCTTCAAGTCCCCTCCGTAAGGGAGAAAAGTGCGATTACAGCTGCTAACATTAGATGGTTACTCGAAGAGTGGTACTGTGAGGGAATGAGCCCACCCCGCCCAACTCTTAATCACCCAAATGGCAATCTATCCAAGGGCCTTAGACCTTTTCATAGTGCCCCTAACCTGAGCTGTCAACTTGTGGCACCCAAGGCTTATTGATGCAAGTGGGGAGCGAAGGCAATAAAGTCTGGTCTGATCACACAGAAGTGTTAAGTAGCTCAAATTGCTGGAAAACGTAATGCCGACCACAACACATTGTGCATCACAGTTTGCTGTGTATGGGACTGCATAGCCGCAGACTGGTCAGAGTGTTCATGTTGATCCCTGTCCACTGCCAAAACTGCCTTCAATGGGATCGTGAGCATTAGAACTGGGCCATGAAACAATGGAAGAAGCTTGTCTGGTGCAATAAATACTGTTTTTTTTTTTTAGATCAGATGGATGTACAGGTCATGTACCTGGGGAAGAGATGGCAGCAGGATGCACTATGCGAAGAAGGCAGGTCGGCAGAGTCAGTGTTAAGCTCTACTCAATGTTCTGCTGGGAAACCTTGGGTCTTGGCATCATGTGAATGTTACTTTGACACATATCACCTACCTAGAGATTGCTGCAGACCATGTACAACATGAGGAACATGACAAAGAGTTCAAAGTGTCGCCTTGGCCTCCAAATTCCTCAGATGTGTCGAACGGGTTCGAACAACAAATCTGATCCAAGAAGGCCCCACCTTGCAACTTGAAGGATTTGAAGGGACAATATAGTCACCAGAACAACCACAGGTTAATGTAGTGATTCTGGTGTCTATATACGTTGTGTGTTTACACTGGTGCCGTGGCAGTTCCTCATATAGTTGCATTAATTTAATGATCTCTATGAGGAAATACTAATTGGCGCAGCACATCTTTTTGTTGTGCATGCACAATAGCCTCCCAATGTTTTCCTCTTAATCAAGATGAATGATTTTAGTAATGGAGCAGTGTCAGTCGCGGCCAGACCAATGCGGCAAAGGAGAAATGGTGAATAAATTCACATTTTCAGGACGATGACAGCAGGGCCAGCCACCTAAACAGCCACACCAGCACTATAGTGTCAGTAATACATGCTTTTATTCCTGACACTGTGGTGTTCCTTTGAAGGATCTGCTACTAATGTCTTGGTGCCATATACCGCAGAACATGTGGAGTCCATGCCTCAATGTATCAGAGCTGTTTTAGCAGCATGAGAAGGGACCTACACAATATTAGGCAGGTGGTTTTAAAGTTGTGGCTGATCAGTTTATAAGGGTTCTATGATGTAACCACTGATTTAATACATGTAAATAAGACCATGTAACTTTTGTGTGAAAGATTTGCTACTTAGCAAAATCGCAAATCCATGAATTCTCAATGAAATCCGTAGCTTATTTATTGTTTTAGAAGCTCAGTGAACATCCTGCAGCAGATCAATAAGGTTTTGTTTTTCCCCCCCCTTGTTCTAACACATTTTCTCAAGAGAAAAGGGCAGAAAGGCTTGAGGAGGGATGAGCAAGGAAACGGGATATACATGATAGTACAGAGATGTATATCCTGTTTGTGTGTGTCAACAGCATTTAGTCTAAAGCCCACTAAACAGATCGCAACTTCCTGCACCCGTACGTCTTCTATAAATCCTCAAGCAACAGCCAGTTTCATTTCCTCTGTGTAACCCTCAGTAACCTCCAAGGCATGACACACACAGTAGAGCAATCAACGAATAATGTAATACAAAAATCCCAAGAGGCAAATACCGAGGTGCATTCTCTCGGCTGAATAGCTTTTAAGAGCTTCATATTCTTCTTCCTCCTCGGAGGATAATCATTCAGCATGTCACAAAACATTGCGTTCTATCTTCTAATAGGATTTTATTTCTGAGCAATATCTTTATGATTGCTGTAGGGTAGTGTGGTACTCTACATAAAATAAATAACATCTGCCGCATCTAGAGGACAATACAACTCCCCTCCCCTTCCTCAGAATAAACATAATCCTTTGTATTTCGGGCACAATATCCTCTGCAGAGATCGATAGAGGATGTCCCTTTCCAGGAAATCTATTTTAGGTTTGTGGACACAGCATTGGACAATGTTGGCCAAAGGGTAGATCCCCAGGAGTTAAAATTATCTGTCTTGTTCATGACATCTTCTGTGTATGTGTGGTTAGCAGTAATGTGTCTTCTTTCTATAAATTTTTTGTTAGTTTTTTTACACTATATTGAAATGCTGTTTGCAAAATGTAGACAAAAATAGAAGATTTGGAAAACCTCTTCAACTCCAGCTTCATGATTTTTGTTTTTTAAGTCACTACAATTCAATGTTTAGTGTGTATTTTTAACTCCATGTAAAATGTCTCTGTACTTTTGAGTATTTCATTAAAGGGACACTGTAGGCACCCGGACCACTTCAGCTCATTATAGTGGTCTGGGTGCTGTGTCTCTATTGGACTTAGCGCTACAACGTAAAACATTTTAGTTCCAGAGAACTGCATGTTTACATTGCAGCTCTAAGTCTGCCCACAGTGGCTGTCTACCAGACAACCACTGGGGGCGCTTCCGGAATCAAAACCGACCTTTGGTCCATTATCTGACACTGGATGTCCTCATGCTCTGCATGAGGACATCCAGTGTCAGATTTTCCCTATAGGAAAGCATTGAATAGTGCTTTCCTATGGGAAGTTCTAATGCACATGCTGCCATTGCCACGCATGTGCATTAGGTCTCCCCCGCCTGACGTCGGCATGGGTGGAGTGTGGGCTGAGCCTGACCCAACACCGAGGGACAAAACAGGTTTGTTTTCTGGCACTATAGGATCCCTTTAAGATATAAACTTTGTAAAATAGTTGTGATGACTATGTTGGTATCTAATTTAAATGCCACAATCCAAGAATATCTATCATAAGACAGAGTAGAAACTTCTTTGCCTTATGAGTAAGCCTAAGTTTGACAAAAGGCAAAGCTTCGCAGTCAACTTTTGTCAAATCCCAGCAGCCGGCACCTGTGACTGAATGAATCAGGGATCATCTGGCTCATCTCAAAATTTATCTATGGAGGGTCCTAAGAGTTGTGTGAAAGTACAGCACTGAAACAGTGTCTGGCAAATAAAGCTCCAGGAGCTCAAGACAGTCCCTGGAAGAAGATGGTGACAGCTGCTAGGGACAGCTTCTGGTAGGTATACCTACCTTCCACTCAGCAATACATCAATATGTACATTGATGACTGCATCATTAAAATCATTTAAAGGGACAAGTAATTTTTGTATATTTAAAATGTTATACATTTATACAGTATCTCACAAAAGTGCGTACACCCCTCACATTTTTGTAAATATCTTATTACCATATATACTCGTGTATAAGTCGATCTCATGTATAAGTCGAGTGCAGTTTTGTGACCAACAATTGTGAAATAAGCTATGCCTCGTGGATAAGTCGAGGGTAAAACTTGGGGCTATGAAATTCTGTGATTTTTATAATTATATACACACACACTCATACAAACACACACTCTGCATTATATACACACACACACTCATACAAATACACATTCTGCATTATATACACACACACACTCATACAAACACACACTCTGCATTATATACACAGACTGTGTATATAATGCAGAGTGTGTATATAATGAAGAGTGTGTGTTTGTGTAGTGTGTGTGAACTGGGTGGGGGGAGGGCATTTTTATTATTTGAATTTTTTTATTTTAATATAATTTTTTTTTAATTATTTGAATTTTTTTTTTTTGTCCCCCCTCCCTGCTTGTTAACCTGTCAGGGAGGGGGGCTATCTTAATCCCTGGTGGTCCAGTGGCATGGGCTCTGAAGTGGGGGGGCCGGCAGGAAGCATTTACTTACCTTTCCTGCAGCTCCTGTCAGCTCCCTTCTCCTCCGTTCCGGTCAGCTCCACTGTAAGCCTCGCGGTCTGGTTGCCGCGCGGATCGTTGCCACGGCTCTGACGGCCGCGGCTCTCTAAGTTGCCATAATACAGACAGTGACTCGAGTATAAGTCGAGTGGGTGTTTTTAAGCACAAAAAATGTGCTGAAAAACTAGACTTATACTCTAGTATATACTGTATATCTTTTCATGTGACAACACTGAAGAAATAACACTCTGCTACAATATAAAGTAGTAAGTGTGCAGCCTGTATAACAGTGTGTCATTGTTATACAGAGTGTCATTTCTTCAGTCTTGTCATAGGAAAACATTTAATAAAATATTTACAAAAATGTGAGGGGTGTACTCACTTTTGTGAGATACTGTATATAAAAGTATATTTTGCACAGTCCATCAGTACCACAAGCTGCAACTCTGAAAAATATCAGGACATTCTCCAGATTGTGCTGTCAATTCTGCAGCTTGCACTATATCTTTGTTCTGTGTGTATTATCTGCTGCACCCAGTAAAACACTTCTCTAATGAAAGAAATGTACTGTAATGGTATTTTGGTCTCCCTGTTATCATCGTATTCCACGCTTCATAAAAGAAATGGTACGAGATTGTGCAGTCCCCCAAGAGGATGGCACTATCACAACCATTCAAGTAGTAGAATACTCTGTTAATAGAGGGCCCCACATGTTATCTATTAAGCGTAATCTCTCTTCAACAAGCTTTTATATTGGGAAGAATTAAAGATAAACTCCAACGACTTATTCATTTTAACACATGGAAGGAAATCTCATATTAAACACTTGTGTAGTACATATTTAAATTTCTGTAACGAGGGAGCCAAGCTACCACCAGAGTAATTGGATGCAAGTTCTGTGAGCTCCAAGCATACAGACAACATTCTGCTTAAAAAATATTCCAAATCAATCAATTCCAGGCTGTTTTAGTCCATCAAAATCACAAGAAAGAAAACCTGTTTTCCTGGCACTATAGGCTCCCTTGCCGCCCCCTCCTGCAGTGCTGAAGGGGTTAAGACCCCTTCAGTCACTTACCTGAATACAGTGCCAATATCCCTCAGCGCTGGGTCAGGCTCCACCCACTCTCCTCCCTCGCCAACGTCAGCTGGCAGGGGAGACCTAATGTGCATGCGCAGCAATAACTGTGCTCGCATTAGGATTTCCCCATAGTAAAGCATTAATCAATGCATTCCTATGGGGAAAAATCTGCCACCGTCCAGCATCAGATAATGGACCAAAGGTCCGTTTTAATTCAAGAAGTCCCTGTACTGGCTGTCTGGTAGTCAGCCACTAGAGGAGGAGTTAACCCTCAGAGGTAATTATTGCAGTTTATCAGAAACTGCAATAATTACCACTGTAGAGTTAAGGGACATGGAACATTGCACCCAGACCACTTCAATGAGCTGAAGTGGTCTGGGTGCCTACAGTGTCCCTTTAAGGCTCTCCAAGAAGAAACAAAGGATGCAACTTAAAATGGCACCAGCATCCGAAGCCTGGTCGAGAACAGAAAACATCCCCACAGTTTTTGCCAATGATGTTCAGCCTTACAAGCCCCTGATCTGGTCAAGGGCCTCTAATGTGATGGTCTGTTCTAGCTTTCTAAGTCCCATCATGCTCTATTTTCTGGCCTGACACAAACAAGATGTTCAGGATGGCAGCCACCAGGAGCAAAGCTTCCACTGTTTTTGAGTCATGCCAGTTCACTTTCTTGCTAGATGTGTGCTCGTCTACCTAACAATGGAGACAGCCTCTCCAACTGGTCGTGGAGGCCATTCAAGATGCAGGTTTAGTTATCAAGGATTCTTGTAGTCCCAAAGATCGGTCCCAATATAACTTTAATTTGGCAATGGACACTACCATTTTATGTAGAGGTTGGGCATAACTTTGCCATTAGACCCCCTCAGCAGGGAATTCTTCCCACTGGATGTACCGTGACTGCCATTACCCCTTTCGTCTTGCATACTACTGGAAATGCGCAACGAAGAGGTCTTCCTCATTTTAAGGGACACTACAGCTAATGTAGTTGTTCTGGTGAGTATAGTCAATCCCTGCAGGCAGTGTCATGTAAAAAGATTTAGAGAAAATACAGTGTTTACATTACTGCATAGTAATACCTCCAGTGGCAGTCACTCAGATACTCTGCGTGTAGAAGCTGAACATTCCACATAGAGATGCACTGATTCAATACATGAGGAGATGGTGATTGGCCAGTGGAGTGTGCGGATCTGCCCTCCGCCCTGCCTTCTTGGCTGAGTTAATCAGAATTGACGATCTCAGCCAATCCAATGCTTTCCCATAGGAAAGTTTAGGATTGGCTGAGATTGTCATTTCTAAATAGCTCAGCCAGCCTAGGAGGCAGATCAGGGGCAGAGCCAGCAACTGGAGACCCATGAGGCGCTGGAATAAAGGTGAGTTTGTTAGCTTTTTAAGGGGGGCTTTTGTATTCCTGATCTTATAGTAATCCTTTAAGCTACGCCATTTTTATATAAGACTTATTTAAAAATGGAAGAAATCTAAAAATTCCTGGTAAAAATCTACCTACATCTGTTTTCTCTCTTAATATTAGAAGCAGAGTGAAGTAAAAAAAAAAAAAAAAACTCAGTTCTTTGAGGATTGTATGTGTAAACTGTATCATATAACAGGCATCTACTGTATTTAAAGTGATATACAGCCCCCTTCTGCAGTTCACGTAAAATTGAAGATACTGACTGGACCGTCAGAAAATGAAACTGACTAATGCTGCTGTGTTTGTTATACCCAGGATACATAAGCCTTCAGCTGGCCATGCACCAAGACTTGGTGAACAATTAAAGGGTTGGTTACAGTGAGTGTTTAGTAAAAGACAGGTATTTCTGTGAGTCATCACGAGACAGAAACAGAGATGACAAGGTTATGGTAGATGTGAGTATATTAAATTCTGACTGGCTATTCAATATGAAGCGTTTGAAAAGAAAAGATAATTATAGGAGACAACAGAAATATAGTCTGCAGCGATACACCTTCCATCGAAACAGGTTAGAATCTTGTGAAGGTTTATAAAAAATGTCACTGGCATCATGTCACTGGCATCAAGATTAAGAAGTTAGAGTAGAGTATATTTCTCTGTTGCAGATTCTGCTCAGATATAGCATGTGATTTAAAGGAACACTCCAGTTAACTGCATGTCCCCTTGTCCCATTAATAAAAGTGCTGATTTCAAGAGAAATCAGCTCTTTTATGAATTGAATTAGGAACACATCCTTCACCATCAAGTTGACAACCAGCAGGCTTCCTGATTCACTCCATGTGAACAATCGTTCAAGAGGAAGTGAAAGTTTCCTGAGGGAAGTATTAGACTAGTAAGAAGCATTCTGTTGGGGATCACCACATTCGATTGTCGCTTTCCTCGCATGGGACAATAAGAGAAACTGTCGTCACTAACAATCTCCCATGGGCGAAGTGGAGCAGCAGCGAAAGAGACCTTGTCACTGGAGGAAAAAAAAGGTAAGTAAAATGTATATTCTGATGTTTGGGGTGGGCACCTTGCATTTACAGGTTTAAAGGTCAGTCCAAACATTAAACTCAAATATAGTTTTTGTTTTTTTAACATTGGAGTGTTCCTTTAAAGACTACTTGCAAAATTTTAACTATTGTATTTGCATACCTACCAAACCGGGTCTACAATTAGATCTATGATCTTACAGTATAATTACAATCTAACCCCCCTGTAATTGGTAATAACCATGATAAATAAAACCGCATTGTAGTCTGGTAAAAAAGAAAAATGTAACTCTGCCTATAATTAAGAAAACATATCTCTAGAAATCTCCAAGACTCTACTAGTGACTCTTCACCTTATGGAGATACTTGATTGGCCATTTTAGCCCTTGCCATGCTTACCCACAATGCCGTGCTCCTTTTCCCTTCTTTTTTTTTTTCCTATCACCTCTGCCTTTTTTGTTGACACTTATGATTGCTATGTGCAGCTGAAGCTTGGGAGTTAGATGTTTTTCTTTTTTTTGGAGCGGGATAAGGGCCGTAAATTGCTTGGGATCCACACAGTATTCTGTATATTGACTTAGAGTTACTATGGACTATATCTCTGTTTTAACTTTCATATATTTAATACTATTTGCATTATCTACCTTATTTGTGAGTTATGTGGACACCACTTATTTTTTCCTGAGAATGTGTATTTTCTAAAATGTCTTAATTTCCAATAATAAAATCAAGAGAATGGAGAGGGGGGGAGGGGAGGGGAAATCTGTCTTCATTATTTATAAATGGCTACAGTGTTTAGGAAATCTTGTCTAGGAGTATATTTTAGTTATTATAAAATTTAAAAAAAACAACGCGAAGAACAACAACAAAGCAGGTAATTAGCAATATCTCACTTGTGGTACTGCTTAATGTTTTTTAAGAAAGTTCCCTAAAAATCCACGCCGAGTGTGTAACATGATAGATGTTTTACTAAACACCATTTATCAATGAACTTTGATTATGTCAATTCATTAAAAAGACTTTTGGAAATTCCCTTTGCTACGTCTCTCATTGAGAATGATTCTGTATAAATAGATTGGGTGAGTGCCCATTCCCTTGAAATAACATTTGTCAAACTGTTTATCAGAAGATTGCACCTTCTCCAGGTTGACAACCAGTCGTAGCCATTTGTATAAACCAACTTTCCACATTTTCTTCAATGAGGAATTACACAAGAACTGTATCAGTAGGTGAGCTGGGCAGAAAACATATCTGTACATTTGGTAGCCAAGTAAGAACTAGAAAGTGTGACTGTCTTGTGACAAAGTCCCTGTTACCTGAAAAGGGAACAAGTCAATTTAATTCTACAATGTTGCAATGATGCAAAAACATTCTACTTCCTCCGAACACCTCTAGCAGCATAGGGGTTAAGCCCCTTTTGTGGAGCAAAACACTGCACATACAAACTCCAGGTACCATAACCACTTTAAATCACTAAGGTGATCATAGTGCTTTGAATATCCGATTAACTTGATTGAGAGTGATAGCCACAGGAAAAAAAAAAATCTAACCATAATTATCACAAAGCATGGTATGATCAGAGAGGTTTTCTAACTTCAGAGGCAAAAAAAAATAATCTACACTTGTGGTGTTTATTTACTTAATGCCACGTTGTAGTGAATTTCAAAAACTAAATTGCAGAATTTAGGCTAAAATAGGGAATTTTGATACTTTCTGCAAGCAGCTAAGGATTTTGTTTGCATGAGTTTCATAACGTTTCCAATCCACTACAATTTTATTTAGTAGATAAACCCCATTGTTTAAGCCTGACTGTAAGCAACGTTTGAGCTTACACCTGATCATAAATCACAGTTTAATCCCAGGATGCTATGGATATAAATGTACACGTAGCATTCCGAGACAGACCCACAATGCACCCTGACATATACAAGCAGTTTATTGAACAGACCAGCGCACGTTTCACATGTGTACATGCATAAATCATTAATATATATTTTCAAGTGAAAATAAGCGGACATGTATTAATAATGGCAGAAAAATTAGGTGCTTGTTACTCTTAAATAGTAAACTATCTAATGAGCTAATAACCACTTGACCGGTTATTCTCACCAATATTATTTCAGGTAATAACTCCAGATCTGGGTTAACAGATACTGACTAGGGCAATCTTTAATGCTAGGCTTTGGATCATTAACTCAATGACAGATAAAATTAGTAAATGACTCTTGTGTACAGCTACAAGGTAAAAGCAAGTATCCAGTACATCAGAATCACAAGTGATGTCTAACCATAAAAGGACCTAAATACTGAGCGAGAGGATGCCTGAAGGATCAGATTAGTTAAACTGACATTTAACTTTTCTCTAACAGAAGGAAAAGTTAAACGTGCCTTTAATTCCCGAGTGCAGTATAACAGACATATCATTTTAAATGGACTTTTAGCCAATAGCCAGTCAGGGTGGGGCTTTGAGCTGCCAATATTTGCACGTACCCCAGGCAATCAAAAGTTGACGTCAGCAAGGGGACATTCTTTCAGTACTCTGCATCAAGAGGCCCTGGGTTTTAAATTGAGCCACAAACAAAATCTATAAATAGCGAGATGAACAATCACCAAGGATATGTCACAGATGCATGTTTGCAACATATTGATGTCGAAGGGATTTATTCACCAAAATAAGAAGAACTGACAAAGAGATCTAAAAATCTCAAATCCAGCTGTTTTTTTCTGCTTATTTATTGTGGCCTAAAATTTGCAAGCCCCTTGTCGATTCTCTGCCATACATAGTTTAGTGAATATGCACAAATGTAATCCTAAGAAGAAGGGAATTATAATGAATCTACAGTGGCAACAGTTATGTTTGCTTTCACAAAAAATGGTGCAATCTTTAAATAGAATTAAGACACAAGGGCTCACTTTCACTGTTACGTCGCAGTACAAGTGGTGAAGGCAGCAGGGCCCTTTAATAAGCTCACTTAGCAGTAGGAAGAAATGAAGTGATGACATTAGGCTTTGACCTGAGGGGTTAAACATGCAATTTTCCATCTGGTAAGACCTGGCTGTCTTGCACACATGCTACCACCTGCTGTTCCTTTCCTTACAGTGCTTAGAAGCATTCAATTGACAATGAAATCAGTGCTGTAGATGCTGTTCCGGTTTAGTGGTTTCTCTAGAAAATCCTCTTATCTGTGTAGAGGAAAATAACATCTATGCAGTAAGTAGGCAGGCTCGGTACATAATGTGAATTTAAATACTACAGGGGAAGGCAGGAATGTGACCCTTCGAGTGCTGCAGTAGAGATGGGTTTTATGCACACTAAGGGATTTAAATTATAGACAACAGATTGCTACAATACGACAACAACAAGCAGAGTTCCAGGGCTGGACAAATCCCACGAGAGCGTGCCGCTTACACAGTTTAACTCTGGGGCCTGGATATTCTAGTCACTACTTTATATAAATCTCAATAGCATTTACGGTTTCGAGACTCCTAAAATAAAATGAAAAAACATTTTTTTTAAAATTTTATTCTCACATGTACAAAACAATCAGAAAATAAATTCCACAGCTTTGTACACATAAGAGATTCAAAAATAGTACATATTTGATAATTTTTTTTTTGTTTGTTTGTTTTTTAAGGAATAGAAAGGTAAATTACAGGAAAAAAAATTATGATAAAATAAGTGTGTCTAAGGAAAGCATAAACCAGGTAAGAGGTAAGTCCATTGAAAAGGCTGAAAACAAGCTCTCTCCACCACAATCAAAGTATGCAGCCACTTTTCTTGATCCTTGAAGGCTCATGGACTATCCCATTACTTTGAGCTTACCTGGCTATTTTCTCTTGAAACTACAATAAATCTACAGCAGTATGTTTTAATGGAAATCCGCCCGAAGACTCTTGAGTACTGCAGTAAAAGGCAAGGATTTCTCAAAGTCAGTCACAGCAGGCAGCCACGGGCACTCTTAAAGTGCTAAGTGGCATTAAACCGGGGCAGCGCTATGTATCATGCCCATGTGCAGCCCTAAGTGGGACTGGCCAGTGCAACTGATGGTGTGTCAGGTATGTACTCACACCAGGTTAATAACTTCCATTTTCTCTATGTATTGTTCCAGAATACCAAGTAGTCCATGGCATCTGTTGCTAAATGGGCCTACAGTCACATCATGATCATGGCAGAAGTCACCTATTTCCATAATGTTGGAAGGTTTCTCCAACAGTTTCTTTTGTGGCCCATCATGGTAGGGACATTGTGACAGTTAAACTCTAAATAATTTTGCTATCTACTCCAGTTAATTAGAATATATTAAATGGTCCCTCAGGACACCATAGCAACTTCATTAATATAAGAGGTCCTTGCCGATGTGAGTGGCTCTCCATTCACAAAACGGCTTAAGAAACTTATGTATTTTTCTCAAGCCGTTTTTATGAATGGAGAGACACTGAATGGCTGAGAGCATCAGCTGACTGCTCTAGGCAAATCAGAGGCGCCCCCAGGGCAAAGCTCGGGAGTGGCACTGGTAGATTATTTAAAGGAACAATCCAGGCACAATAACCACTACAGCTCTCTGGCGCCCTATGTGCCAGTGTGTGTGTATCTGTGTGTCAGATACACACTGACACAGAGATACACACACTGGTGCATACAAACACAGATACACACACATACAGATACACACTGTGCATCAAGGTGTGTATGTGTGTGTCAGATTCATACACACTTGCACATACAAACACAGATATACACAGACACATACAAACAGATACACACACCTTGACACACAGATAGATCGATACATACATACATACACACACACACACACACACACACACAGATACACACGGTGTCAAGATGTGTGTATCTATGTGCCACTATGTGCCTGTGTGTGTATCTGTTTGTAAGATATATACACACACACACACAGGCACATACAAGCACAGATATACACACCGGCACACAGGCACATACAAAAAATGATGTTGATATACATGTCAAAGGGTTCCCCCCTCTCTACGTGCATTAGCGACACTGCACCCAGAACACTTCAATGAGCTGAAGTGGTCTGGGTGCCTATAGTGTCCCTTTAATGTATTAGTTCTGGTGTCTATAGCCTGTACCTGCAAACATTTGATTGTAAAAGCTGCCTTGGTGCCTAGGAACACCTCTTGTGGCAGTCACTATGGGAAAGCATTTCATTGTGTTAGGTCCTCAAAATTGATGATCTCAGCCATGGAGGCGGTCAGGTGGTTGGACTGGCGTGGAAGAAAAGGTGAGTATAATCACCTTTTCACTGCTCTGCCAGGGGGAGCAGGTACATAAACAACCACATAGTGTTCCTTTAAGGTTACACTGTACTTACTATAACAACTTCATCTTATTGTAGTTGTTATAATGCCTACAGTAGTTACCCCATTAAATTTGCCTCCAAAATGTGTCGTTTTAACTAATTAGAAGGCTCATAAGTGTGGCTTTACTTCACACTTCCAATCCCTCTGGACAGGACAGCCGGGATCGTTACTTCTCAGCTCTGATCCCAGACATTCCATGACATCATGTACACTGCCATCATGGCTTGCCAAAGAGAACAATCAATAATCCTCTATAAGAAAATTTCAATTGGTGCAACTCATGCAACTATGGTCCACGATGCTCCAGTAAAAGATGCATTGGACTGGACAATAATCCTGGGGACACCGTGATGGAGAAAAGGTAAAAAAAAATGTTTTTATATATTTTTCCCATTTCAGCTTTCACATCGGAGATTCTATAGCGTTAGGAATACAGATTTGCATTCTAAACACTATAGCGACTCTTTAAAGGGACGGTAACCATAGGTTGCAAAGACCCCAATGGTGACTTTGCTGCTTGTAGTGCGGTGGCCGCAGGATGAAAAGACAAGGTGAATTTTACGGACCTGAAGCTTTCCGTTGCAGCCACTGCCATCTTTTTTGGGATCCTCTTCAGCTCCTTGCACTTCATCTATAAGAGCTGATTTGGTTTTATTTATATTTTTTCACAAAGCCCTATTATCTTCAAGTAGTGTTTCTCTAGGTCGCTTCCTAACCACATTATAGCCATTCCTTTTTTGCAATTCAGTATAACCTCATTCCTCTAAACGTTATTTTAATGAAAGTGCATGTTGCTTGAAACTATTTAGGTCCAAACAATTTCTACATAACCTGGTATTTTTTATTTTTTTCATTGGAGTCACACCGCTATATTTTATGAATGGCAATGCACACAGTAGCTTTATGTACATAGGTGTAACCAATAAATACTGTTTAACGGCACTGGTAAAAATCACAGTTAGTTTTTGTGGGTGGGGATGACAGTGACTGCAGTGCAACTGGTGGACGGGTACTTTGGGGCTACATGTGATGAGTTTTCAGCAGAGACACAGATTACTTTACAGTAGAATAGAGGTTTCATAAAGCAGCACACCTATAGTATCTGTATGATTTCTTTAGTACTAACAGATACCTTTAGAATTTTACATGTGACATTAAGGTAGAGGGGAGTTGCAGTAACCATACATTGTATGTTCATTTTATTTAGCACTAACAGGTAAAGCATGAGAGATCAATGAAATGCCATGGGCTTTTTTTTCCAGCACAAAATGGCAATTCTATAGCAATTTCCTCTTTCACTTTGAGAATTGCTGTTTGGTAAAAAAAATTAAATGACAAAATAAAAAAACACTGTATATTTGCCATGTCCAAAAACCTAAACCTTTCCAAGTGTGGCTGACAGAGTCAAAGAGCAATTTTGAACCTGTTTCAAGCTAATCTCTAGAGCTATTGGAATATCCACTAATGTAAAAGTGCCTTTTTTGGCAAAAAATAAAGCTGGGATGTCTGGCCTGGGTAATTTAGCTGGTCTTGGGCATTTCCCATAATTCATTCCCACAGAATTACTGGACACCAGTAATTTAGAGTGCGTTCTGTACTGCAGGGTGCTGGGATGGTAGGAAGGGCTGAACAATTGGCTGTTAATTTTTTTTACCCAGGTATAGTATTGCCTAGAGAAAAATAGTAGTTTGTGACTTGATATAAGTAGAGTGGATACATGTGCTGCAGCGTGTCTTTTTTTTTAATGACCACTATAAAGAAAGATATTCATCAGGACAATGGACAATCCATCAGGACAATGGATAATGCAAAACCCCTACCCAACATGAAACTGGAGAAAAAGAAAATGGTCACTTTATGAAAAGCAAGTTATTGGCATAAATGGACCCGATGCTTTCAGGATAAAGATCACTGCTAAAACATAGATCAAAATGTTTGCTTCCATAACAGCTTATATGTTCCAATGTACCCTTACAGGTTTAGTGTGAGGAATCATTTGCATTCAATAACCCTGCAAAGGTTAATAAAACTATATTATAGATTCGTTTAAAACAATCTGTATTTGTGCTGCCTCAAAATTGCTAAACACACCAGTTTCACATCCCGGTGGCAGTTACAAGCCAAAGCCTGCTGTTATATGGTCCCTAGGAAAGGATTGTAAAGTAAGAGAAAACACAATGTAGCTGATTAGACAAGACATTAACAGACTTTCGAAAGCTTGATACGGGTAAAATAGATTATATACAAGAGAGCCCTTTACCCACTAATGCTTAGCTTTATTTTTACAGGAAAAAACCCCAGTCAGACCGTGAAGTTTTAGGTTTGGTTCTATAGATAGGAAACTGGCAGGCGTACTCGTGAAACTTGCGGACAGTTGCTAAGGTTTAAAATGTACTTCAAAGAACCACGTGCGGAATTCATCCAGAATGGAAATACGGGTATATAACGATCCATAAATAAGTGAGGAAAAAAAAAACTAAACAGGAATTGTTTTAGAAGGAAATTACCAGTTTAGCTGTAAATCCACATTGTGACGAGAGCAACCTCGCCACATTGCACTGGAGGAGCCCCATATTAAAAGACCTCTTTTCCCCTGCAGAAAAGACTTATTCGTGCTTTTCTGCCCAGTGTTCGGTAGATTCAATCTACCGAACAACCGCACGAATGACTAGACCACCTGGGAGCTGGAGTGTGCCGGCAATTAGCCTCCCAGAAGCTGCGGTTAACCGCAGCTTAATTGACGAATACTGAGTGGCCGGCATTCGTATAACGAACGCGAGGTCGCGGCCATTTTAAACACGCGAACGCACAGCGGTGTTCGACGCCTAACTCATGGAACTAAAAACGGACACACCGCTGAAGCCGCCGACCTCCCTTCTTGTTCGGTGGAAGTGCACGAACGGCCCGGTATTCGGTAGTTGTACCCGACTGCACAATACCCCAGATAGGAATCCCATGAAGCTCATTTGTATGAGAACTGACTTTGTAAAGACTTTGGCTCCATGGCGATTGAACTGTATTCGTGTGGTCTGAGCGCCATTCACTTAATAATGTGCGCTCAGACCTGAGCTATCCGGGGATATGTTAAATGTATAGTTTTATTGTAACTGGTGTCACATAGTGTATTTTAATAGTAATTCTTATTTTAGTATCCCCACGTGCATAATGGCAATTTGCCTTTGTCCTGGGAGATAATTGAATTACTTCTCAATTATCTCCAGGGCAGAGGGGAAGAAGCCAGGCTGCATTGTGGGAATATAATGTGACTGTGTGTCCTATTTTGCTGATTGTCTGTCTTTTGTCACAGTCTCCCATTTGGTCCACTACTTATTTTTGTGCAAATGATTTCAATTGCTAGAGCATTCAGAGAATTGGAAATATTTTCTATTTTATCCCTTCATATGTCAGAGAGGTGTATTTTCTAGCCCTCTGGCACACAAAAGGGTTAACTGCTCCTGTCACTATGACAGCCAAGAAAATAAGGCCAATCTGCTGTTCTTCCCCCTAGAGAGTATTCATTCTGCTCAAGAATCAGTCTGTGACCTCAACAATCCAGCCATCACTTCTAAGCACATTCACTGTGTGTTCTCTCACAAGGCCTTGTGCCAGCGAGATGCAGGATCTGCCTGACAGTCCTGGACACAGTGTTAAGATTTCATAGAATAAACTGACTTATCTGCACAATGTGGAAACGATCTAATGAGGGGCTATACATTTTGAAAACTTACAGCTTATATAAGACATTGCTAAAACATTTCAAAATATTAAAAGGAACAGTACAGAATAGAAATGCAATTATTACTATAATCACCACATCAAAATGTTCATTAGTTGGGAATGTTTACTATGCTCTTATTCCTAAATATGTATCCATTTCCTTAAAGCTAGTATAAAGATTAAAAAAAAAAAAAAAACACACAAAAAAAACCCTAAACCAGGCAATATCTTGAAAGTCGGAAAATGAATGTTGGCCTCTACAAGTATCCTGATAGTCTGAAACTTGATTTCCTGTAAGAATAAACCAGCTTAATTTCCCCCTAATGGAACAAAAGTGTAGTTGTAAATGATTTATATCTTTTAAAAAAATGTACGGACATGTACAGTGATACTTTAAAGAAAACGGTACATGTAAATAAGCAAACAGAAACTAAACGAGGCTGGCAATACCTTCATCAGAAAGTTTGTTAATTAGCAAATTATATAGTTTGTCAAGCATATGCATTTATAATAATTATTGATTACTGGTTTATTTTGCAAATGCCTAAAATTAGTAGAAATTAATAAAGCTAATATTCGGAGTATGCAAATGATGACTGAGGGTATTCAGATGTGTAGTCCACCAACAGCCACAAGCTACCTCTGTTTTATAGTTCAAGGTTTATGCACCATTTTGATCCACACTCTAATCTAGATGAACCAGAGAAAAGGCAGTGTTTAAATTACAGCCTAGGGACACCTTCAATGGCAGTCACTCATACAACCACTAGAGGTGCTTCCAGGGTCAGTACTGCACAACGTACAGCACTAATGTTCAGCGTCACCTCTGCATGGAGGCGCTAAACTTTCCCCATTGAGATGCATTGGTTCAATGCATCTCTATGGTGGAGATGCTGATTGCTGCTCTTGTGCGATAGCCTCCCAATGCTTTCCCATGTCAAGTCTGATGATCTAAGCCAATAGGGTGGGGCGTGGGCAGGGCCAGCCATGACGGGACCTGAGCGGCACTGGAAAAATGTATAACCAGAGGTAAGGAGGTACCAAGGGACTAAACAGCTATTTAGACTTATACCATTAGGAGTACACTATAGTGTTAATTTAATTTTCCATTCTTCAAATTCTAATCATGCCTTTCTGCATCTATAAACATTTTTGAATATAAAGAAGCATTATAAAATCCAACATCACCCCAAATCAAAGAACTTAGAAATTGAAGAATAAAGGGCAGAGGGTGTAATCTGGGTCTCAAAGAGGCAGAGTGAGAAAGTGAATTGCACAATTACAGCTTGCAAACAAGTAGATTAAGAAGGTGGTGTACTTGTATCATTGTGTCTTTATGGGAGACAGAGAGAGAATGTTTTGGGCATGTGATGCTAGTATGTTGCATCAAGTACCTGTGATTTCTACATGTTATGATGCCTGTGAATCTGTTCAATCATTTGATTTCTCTAGAATTTCCGTCTCTAGGAGCATCTGATATAAATCAATCCTCCAGAAACAGACCATAATTTCTGTACTCTCACGGTCTCACAGTTTTGAAGACAAACGCACTATAGAGTATGTGACATCATTAGACACGATTTTCTAACCGAAATGCCAATACATGTGAGGCTCCCCAAGAAGACTTGGCATGTTTTAGCCAGCACGCTGTCAGATATGAACAGAAAAAGAAAACCAGGCCATTGATTACTCAAGTGGGTGGTAAGGAGGACTATGGGACCGGGGTGAAAGAACACTATGGGATGGTGAGAGGGAGGGTAGAGGAACACTAGGGGGGGAGAGAGAGGAACATTAAGGGGGGACACTAATGTACAGGGGAAGGAAAGGAAAATGAACACTGGGGTAGGTGTTAAAAGATGGTGGGTGGTATGGAACATTATGGGACGGGGGTGGTAAGGAACACTATGGGACAGGGGAGGGGAGTGGGTGGTAAGGAACATTATGGGACAGGGTAATGGGTGGTAAGGAACTCTATGGGATGGGGAGGGGTGGTGGTAAGGAACACTATGGGATGGGGAGGGGTGGTGGTAAGGAACACTATGGGATGGGGGAGGGGGGTGGTAAGGAACACTATGTGGCGGAGGAAAATAACCCTATGGGATGGGGAGAGAACACTATAGGACAGTGGAGAGTGGGAAAAGAACACAGGGAGGGGGCATGAGTGGGGAGAAAGACACACAGAGGGACATGAGGGGGGAGAAAGACACACAGATGGGCCTGGGTGTGGAAATATAGGGGCTGGGGGTGAAAGAAGAGGGGCTGGAGAAGAGGAAAAGGGGCTGGTCACAGAGGTGCTGGTGGTGAAAGAGAAACACAAAGGAGCTGGTAAGAGTAAAAAGACACAAAGGGGCTGGGAGAGAAGGAGACACACCAAGGGGATGGTGGGGGGTAAGACACACAAAGGGGGGTTGTAAAAGATACACAAGGGAGGTGTAAGACACACAATGGGAAAAATAAAGGATAAGATACACTAAAGGGGGTAAGAAACAAAAGGTGAGTTAAGGGGCACACAGGTGAAGATGCTTTTGGTTGGGTGGGGGGTAAAATCATCTTTACCTGTGTACCCAAAAATCTTTGCACCGGCCATATATATATATATATATATATATATATATATATATATATATATATATATATATATATATACCCCAAGCAAAAGAAAAATCAGCACTCCCAGGATTTGTAAATAAGCCAAAAAAATACTTTACTCCACAGGTCAACGTTTCAGCTCCTCTTGGGAGCTTTCATCAGGACAGCATAGGTATGCTGTCCTGATGAAAGCTCCCAAGAGGAGCTGAAACGTTGACCTGTGGAGTAAAGTATTTTTTTGGCTTATTTACAAATCCTGGGAGTGCTGATTTTTCTTTTGCTTGGTATTTATTGTGCAATCGAGCACCGGGTTCTATTTAAAGTTTGGTAGGAGTGCAAGGCTTTTTTTGTTATTTATATATATACATACATATATACATATATTATATATATATATATATATATATATATATATACACACACACATATACACACACACACACACTCTTTAATTTATGAGCCGATCCTAGAACTCACTTGACTTTTTGAATCCAGATGCAGTAGTCTGTAATATACAAGTCATTAAGGATGTACACTGGATCATTTTCTTGAAATATAGCATGGATATCCAATAAACATTTCAAAACTGCAGCTTTACCTAGAAAGAGACAACAGAGAAGAGAGAGGGTTACTTGACACTTTAGATTAAAAACAAAAGAAGGAAGTTATGTAGAAGAGGATAAAGGTTTAGCATTTACAGATGAAAATAAAGGAAAGGAACCTCAGTTAGGGACAACTCTACATGTGAGTTTACAGAGGAAAAGGTTCTATTTCAACTTTCAAAGGAAAAGATAAATAAGTCAATGGGACCTGATGGAATACACCCAAAGCTATTAAAAGAGCTTAGTGGTGTACTAGCAAAACCATTAACAGATTTTCTTAACCAATCATTGTTAACAGGAGTAGTCCCAGAAGATTGGAAGTTAGCGAATGTTGTGCCCATTCACAAGAAAGGTAATAGGGAGGAGTCGGGCAACTATAGGCCAGTAAGCCTTTCTTCAGCAGTGGGGAAAGTGATGGAAACCATGTTAAAAGGATAGGATTGTTGAACAACTAAAAACACATGGATTTCAAGATCAGAGACAACATGGGTTTACTTCAGGGAGATCATGCCAAACTAATCTTATTGATTTTTTTGATTGGGTAACTAAAATAATAGACCAGGGTGGTGCAGTAGACATTGCTTACCTAAATTTCAGTAAGGCTTTTGACACTGTTGCACACTGTTATCAATAAATTGCAATCTTTAAGTTTGGATTCCAATGTTGTTGAATGGGTAAGGTAGTGGCTGAGTGACAGGCAACAGAGGGTTGTTGTCAATGGAGTATATTCGAAGCATGGGCTTGTCACCAGTGGGGTACCTCAGGGATTTGTACCTGGACCCATTCTCTTTAATATTTTTATTAGTGATATTGCAGAAGGTCTTGATGGTAAGGTATGTCTTTTTGCTGATGATACTAAGATATGTAACAGGGTTGATGTTTCAGGAGGGAGAAGCCAAATGGCAAATGATTTAGATAACCCAGAAAAATGGTCAGAGTTGTGGCAACTGACATTTAATGTGGAGAAGAAGTGCAAGATAATGCATCTTGGACGTAAAAACCCAAGGGCAGAGTACAGAATATTTGAGTCCTAACCTCAACATCTGAGGAAAGGGATTTAGGGGTGATTATTTCTGATGACTTAAAAGTAGGCAGACAATGTAATAGAGCAGCAGGAGACCGTATCTTCAGAAGGATATTGATACTTTAGAGAGAGTTCAGAGAAGGGCTACTAAACTGGTTCATGGATTGCAGGATAAAACTTACAAGGAAAGGTTAAAGGATCTTAACATGTATAGCTTGGAGGAAAGACGAGACAGGGGGGATATGATAGAAACATTTAAATATATAAAGGGAATCAACACAGTAAAGGAGGAGACTATATTTAAAAGAAGAAAAACTACCACAACAAGAGGACATAGTCTTAAATTAGAGGGGCAAAGGTTTAAAAATAATATCAGGAAGTATTACTTTACTGAGAGGGTAGTGGATGCATGGAATAGCCTTCCAGCTGAAGTGGTAGAGGTTAACACAGTAAAGGATTTTAAGTATGCGTGGGATAGGTATAAGGCTATCCCAACTATAAGATAAGGTATTTAGAAAATTGGGCAGACTAGATGGGCCGAATGGTTCTTATCTGCCGTCACATTCTATGTTTCTATGTTTACATGAATTCCTGCTATAGGGATGCTATGAAGAAACATAGTGCTAGCATTATCCACCTTAGAACAACATACTAGGAGACACAACTGACATGCTCTACATTGCTTAAATATATAGCCTGATGTACATAATGCAATGTACATGTACAGAAAGGTTAAGCACCCTAGAACACACTCACCAGTAGATGGCAGCAGAGTTTTGCAACTGTACAACTAAGTGGAGGGCATTTTTGAGAGGTAGTTTGAAGTGTTAGTGTGTATATGCCTGCAGGCTGCAAAGGCATATAGCAAGTTTCTATTAAACAATGTAAAAAAGGGAAACGATATGCAACAATAGCAAAGACATCAACTCAAGAGAGGACATTTAAAAAAAAAAAAAAAAACTAGAAAAAACACAAAACGAAAAAAACACAACATACTGAGCAAACTATTACCAGAAAAAAAGAAAGAGTGATGAGAAAAACAAATAACTTGGTATTCCAAAATGAATATTTAGGATTTAAAATAAAACAAACAAAAACAAACAAACCGAGATCAGACCAAAGTGAAGAATCGGTATCAAAGATATCAGAACCCAGAAAATGTGCACTTTGATATTACACAATTTTGTTCAAGTGGAGATTTCGTTATACACAGAACTGTTTGCGGTCCGTGGAGGTTTTAGTAAAAAACCACTGTGCTTGACATAGCTATTTATCTGTGAAAGCTCTGTTGATTGACCACATGCTCTCCAACTGATCTGGCTGCTGTGAGGTTTGGCAGCAAAACCTGTAAGCCCTCATTTCGGTCTAACTCTAGTTAAAAGGAACACTGGCTGGAAAAACCAATGCTTGGGAGATAAAGTTATAAATAAACAACATACAATCATTCTGTAGGTTCTTGGCATTACTGCAAAGTGCTCGGAGTCCCCTTTACCCGTAAATCGGGCAGCTCTGAATTGTTAGTTCCAAGTTGCCTATAACAATTTTGTTCCTACTGTTTTACGCAACGTACGTACACCACCATATCGAATAGGGAAAGTTCTTTCGCTACACCCTGGAGCGAGTCATGCCACAAGCTGCATGTGAATGGCCAGTGTCTCTCCCACTAGTCAAATACAGAAGCTATCAATTTATTATGTCGTTTTAATCATCCAATGTTATTATTGGAACTGCTCTTTGGGGATAAAATACTTTTTCCATAAACCTCAGCAGGACTGGACAATACTGGATAAGACCAGCCCAAACAGACAGAATGAGATGCTTTTAACTGCTGCGTCTAATCCTGGTGTGTGAACGGTCTGTCTGCAACTGCAGGTAGAGCCACTAAATATTGCACTAGGGGCCTGCTGTTCAGGTGTGGATAGATGTGTAGGGGGAGAAGCATGAAAGAGGTTGTTGATCTGTCCAAGGAAGAATAAGCAGAGGCTATCCAAGCATCCTAGATTTTATAGAACACGTTAGGACTGTCATTGATCAATGAGGTAATTTTGTCCACTTCCATATACTTGTGGTCTTGTGAATAACTACTTTCGGAGTATGAAGCCCACTGGCTGTCCAAAGTTTGGCAGTTCTACTTGAACCAAGAACTGGCCTTATCAACTTTCTTTCCATTTTCTTCATCAGGAGTACATGTAAGGCACATGTAGGATGTGGTTCCGGCTCTGTGTATACCAAAAGAACCTGTACAATTTGAGATTCTTATTGACCATTGTAGCGGCGAAGCTGCATCTGCACTTAGAGAAGATGGTTATTACAGCTATTTCTAGGGCACACCCTGCTGAGTCGTGTCCTATTCTAGATGGACCACAGGTATGTTCCACATGATCAATATCCACATGATGAACTATTGTGGCTAATAGTTCCCCAGAGAGTTTCTGCATAACTGGCATTTGGGCTTTGTTCCATATGTTTGCAAGTAATTATCAGCTGAAAGTAAGACTGTCTATATATGGCCAGGTCGGCAGTTCCTTCATTCTGTGTTTTCCTCAAAGGAATCTTGAGTATTGTCCAGTGGTATATGATGCCATGTTAATCCAGGAATAAGGGACATGTATTCATACGGTTTTCTGATCTTGGTATTTATCCATGGCAGCATACGTTTCATTCATTCAGTCATTCTTTTTCGCTTTTGTCCCCCATAGATTGGCTTTGAAGCGTACTAACTAGACTGGTGATCACATGATTTAGACTCCTAGTAAATCATTTTCCTTATCATCTGTACTGGGAGGAGCAAACCATTAATATATATTGTCATGGATGACAGCCAGGAAAAGAAAATTACTGTAAGTATTCCTGCTTAAAAAGTATCTGTATAGCACTCCTTTAAGTAATTCTATGGCTATATTCTTGGCTATAGATTCCTGGCTCCATCGCTCAGCAAAAGATAAAAATAACAGATATTGTCTAAACTCAAAGGCCTTTTTGGCAGTCCTCCCTGCTCACATTTTCACACTCCTTCTTTGGCACAGGACTCTCAGGGCTGAAATAGCTTCCAGACTGCATTAAATAAAACACATATTTCTTAGACTCACACAAGGCATCCCTGCAGAGAGCCTTCCCTGCACATTACAGACGGATGAAAGACAGCTTGTTTTCAAGTGGGGTGCATAAACCCATTGTGGGCATCTGTCCAGGAATTGTCAGGGGTTAGAGCAAGCATGCACTGAAAGACGCACCAAGGAAATATTTCTATGGCTATGGGTTCATAAAATAGGTTTTTAAAATAAGAGGGAAAGATTGAAGCTTAACATTCATATAATTAAGAATGGCAAAACACACCAAAGTGCAACACACGAGGAGTTAAAGCAGTATAAAAACTTAATCTTATTGCTGTGTTTTTTCCTGATTTTTATCTCTCCATATGACACAAGTCCACCCTACCCTCAATAGTGGTCTATTACCCCTACTCTGCCCAAATGGAAAGGCATAATTCTGACACATTTATTCATGTGAGTTTGCAGGGGCCCCAGATATAACGCAGTATCCCTGCAACCTATCTTAATCCAGTTAGCTCCCTCCTTTATGCGTAAGACCTGGTACTTAGTGTTGAGTTTGCTTCTGTACCTTATCCCCAATGACCTCCACCAGTGGTCTCTGCTCTGTGGATGGTGGAATTCATAACCTTGCTAACCCTTCAAGAGGTGAAGCCACTACTGGGATTTGATTTGCGATTGTGGCGTGAGCCAGGAAAGCAGAGTCCACAATGCTCCTGAATGAGAAGAATTGGATTGGACCAATGTTATCAGACATGATGGCGTTAAAAAGGCTGGAGCGGAATGCTGCGAGGGAACTACTGACAGCGCTGGAATACAGCTAAGCCTTCATTTTAAAAGCAGATGTAAGACTTTTTGCTGAGAAAAAAATTTAAAAAAAATTAAATGAATTATTATATCAAAGTTTTTATCAAAAGAGTAAATTGTTCCTTGAAACCATATAACGAAAGTTTTAAAAAAAAAAATGTGTGGGATCAAACAAACGAAGATCAGAACAAACTCCCATCATTATGAGCCAGCTTCTGTGGGGGTGTTGAAGTGCCCGAGTGTAAAGAAGTAAAGAAGACTATTTATGTAGGTTGCTTTACTTTTCGAATGTTTTAGTCACCCTGTACCCATTATAGGTGCAGGGTGTGTGTAATGTAATTGTTTTTATTGTGTGTGTGTGTGTATACTATTATTGCCTGCTCTCCTGTACTGCAGAGGATTGCTACCAACTAGGTGGATTTTGCTTTCGAGCTTGTGTAGTGCCCTCTGTTGGTAGCAACAGCAATATGCACTACCTGAATAGCAAGGCTGGTTAATTTGCATATTTAGGTAGATTTGCATATTATGAAATCTGCAGACAGGAGAGATATTTTCTGTTCATTATTGTCTTCCCCACCCCTTTATAAATATGTAATTGTGTTATAATAAGTTGCTGTATATTGTCTGCTATGATTTGACAGTTTGTATTTTTTTTGAGTTGTCACAGCAATGTTTATGTAATGATCATATGGGCTAGTCCTAAGTAAAATAAAATTTTGTATGTTAGGTCCTTTTGGAACTTGAGTACTGTGTCGATTCCTGCCTGAAAGAGCATAACTGCCTGGAAGTAAAGCAGCAGAGTAAAAGTCAGAAGGGACGATCCCTGCCCAGAAGCAGGGTTGCAGTGTATGAGGCAGAGGGGAACATACTTTTCAGGCAGGAGAGCTGTAGCCTGGTTGGGTATAAAAGCTTTACAAGGACCCCAGTCAAGCTTTGATGACTAGGGCTGAGGCGTTCCAGGGTCCCTGCAAGCGGCTAGGAGCAGACTGCGCAGAGGTACTCGGTCGGAGTACAGGAGCTCTGTCACAGTAACCTTTAGGCCTCAGGGGCTGGTCTAAATATGGCTGCACTCTTGCCAATAACAAGCAAGACCTATCCTTATAAGAATGCTTTGCAATGAGTGTTCACATTCCCAAATCCCATATACTACAGTGCAGCATAATGATGAAATATTTCGAAGACTTGTATTAATTGCCAGGAGACTGGAAATTAAATGTTTTTGCTACCACACAGAACAACCCTCTTAATTACTAGAAAGAAAATGTGAATGATTGAGACAATATGAATTCCAGCACTGACATAACATGGAAAAACACAGCTTTAGTTATACTACCACAATGTTTTGTCTTCACAGGGACCTTTTTTCACGGATGCTTGAGATGAAATCATTGCCAATTCTGAGGTGGTGCGAATAAAATCATGGTTTTTACTTATTCCCATAGCTTGGATCAATGTTGCTTTGATCTACTGCTGTGTGCAGATCCTGTGTCTGTGACACTGGGATGTGTGCTGGCAAATGTTCGTTCAAGTGACTGTGTTGTAAAAGTATTAAAGCTTCTCACCTCATTATGGTGTCCCTTTCCTTAGCTATGGGACTACAGTGAGCTATTAAGGGAGGGTTAGGTATAAAAACTAAATTATTCACCAGGCCGATATTAGTTTCTTAGAGTCTGAGTGAGGGCTTTAGTTATTTTTTAGAAACACAAGGATATCAGAAACAAACTGTACACATGTTGGTGAGTTTTCCTTACTGGAGGGAACTTGAGAAGCACTGTTCATGGACTTTATAAGGCCATCAATGGTGAGAGACCAAACAAAATGTTAAACAGTATTCATTACAAGATTTTTAGTAGTTATCTGGAACGTTTATGTGCCAGATCCGCACTGTCTGTACATGGTCTGGCTAGAGTACTGAAATCAACTTACCGAGTTTAAGCAGTGAACATGTATCCTTCATAGCCTTGGTTACCAAACTGAAGTGTCTGTAGAGCGGATAGCATAAAATTCTTCTGCCAAATGACACCAACACGTCCTTAATGGAGTTGTAATTCTATTTGAGTTTAAAAAAAAAATAATAATAATAATTAATGCAACCTAATCAAATTACCTTAGATAAGCCTACTTAAACTAATAGAAGTAGGAACCTTGAAGGAACACTATAGTGTCAGGAATACAACACTATAGTTCTGATGTAGCGGTTTAAGTCAAATCAGAGCGTGTTTTTGTCAATGAGTGAGTGTGTCCATGTCAAATCAGTGTGTGTGTCTGTCAGTGAGAGTATGTCTGTCACTGAGTGAGTGTGTGTCAGTATGTATGGGTGTGTCTGTCAGCGAGTGGGTATATCTGTCAGTGGCCCTGATCCAATCACACTAAAAAGGTGATTTTACTCACCTTTCCCCCCAAACAACACTGTCCACGCCGCAGCTTGCTAAGCCTTCACTGCGGATTTCATTAACCTTGATCAACCTTTCCCATAGGAAAGCAATGGGAGGCCATTGCGCATGTGCAGAAAAACGCGTGCTGTGCCAATCAGCATCTCCTCATAGAGATACATTGAATCGTCTCAATGCACTGAAATAGGAAGCACCTCAAGTGACCATCTGAGTGACTGACACTAGAGGTGCTACTAGGCAGCAATGTAAACACGGCCTTTTCGCTAAAAAGCCTGCTGGGACATGCTAAATACAACAGAACCACTAGATTAAGCTGTAGTTGTTCTGGTAACCATAATGCTATTTTAAAACAAGGGCCTCTTCCCTCTCTATTTACTACTTAGATGGTACTGCTTTAAGGATATGTGTTTATTGTCCTGTCACCAGAATTTGCAAAAACCCCTGAAATACACACTTACATACATATTGACATACTGACATACATACACACACACACATATATATACTGACATACACACACACATGCATACATACTGACACACATACTGAAATACACACAGAAAAGCATACATACACACACACACACACACACACGGACATACACATTGATCTACATACATACTAACATACATACATACTGACACACAAACATTTAATTTTTCAACCCCCCTCCTGTTTCTTACGTTTTCATTGCAGGAGGGTGGCTGGGGGTGATGAGGGGGCTGCCTCTCCCCTCCTTGTGGTGTCCAATCTACCTCCTCTCTCCCGCACGGAGTGAGCTGGGAGGAAGTAACCAGCCCGATCGCGCTATTAAATGGCCACAACTCTGACCAGGCCCTTGAATATTTAGGGCCCATCAGGTGGCCCTAAATACTGGAGTCTAAGAAAGTACGACGGAGGAGACATACGGAGACAAAAATTAGTCCACACTTTTTCGTTGAAATTCCAACAAAGTAAAAATGAATATTTCATAAAAAAACCGATCGTTATGAAATACTCTGGGGGTATTTTAAGGTGGGGGGGCACTTTAAAGGAGAACTATCATGTTCCCGGATTTTTCATATTATGTTTCGTTTTCCAAATATTTAACAAATATGTATTTGTGAAATGTGAAAAATAAAATGTAAAAACCCACGCCTCTTTATCCGGCAACTGGGTGTCTTCCATCTTAGGTCCTAGTCAATCATTGTTGTTAGTTTTGTCATTCGGACCAGGCAGACAATGTAGATAAAAACACACAGAGAAGAGAAGCAATGAAACCAAGTTTATTTTTTTACCTCCTTATTTACAAAGGGCAGAACTGAATTGCTTTGCCATTTTATCTATTTTTGCTAACACAAGATAGGCAATTTTCAACGTTTTACTCAATGGTGAAATCTCCAGAGAAGTAACAGTTCTTCTTAAACAACCATTCCGGTAAATGGAAGTATCTGAGAACCCAGTGTTAACTGTGAATTTTAGCCGGTGTGCAGTGTACGTGTCCCATATGTCTAATGATAGTTAGAGACCTTCAGGTAGGGAAATCTTCCCTGCTCGTAGCTTATTGGTATTATAACTTGAAATACTGAAATTACTAATACTGTTTTCTATCAGGTTCTTAGAAAATAAAATGGCAACATTCCTCTATAGTGTTCCTTTAATAACTGGGGATTGTGAATAACTGACGGGAAAAATGCAGACTTCACGTAAAAAAAACAACAACAAAAAACACAACAACTAAAAAACATACGATGGAAAAATGTGATTATAGAATGTTCAGAGCTCAGATAATTGGGTTAATAAATTCCTGGTTTAAAGGGTGGAAAAAAACAAGTGGTTTATTAAAATACACATTTACCAGAAAGAATACATGTATTCTCCCTTCCTCCTCCCCCCCCCACCAGATGATCCTATGATGTAAGCGCAATCCAACACAAGGTCACATATCTAAAAACATATTCTACTAGTTAAGAGTTACTGTTCAACCACCCATGAAATCATGTCGCGTTTTTATTTAATGGATGGTTAGACTAATAAAATGAGTAATGAATGAATACAAACTCTAATAAAATGCTGATAAGCAACACATTTCACCGTAAACTCCTTCAGGCACAGACAGGGTTAAAATTATAAATAAAGATAGTCACCACAGGAATGCAACATGTGATATTTATTAACTACATATGTACATATTTGATCTTTAAAAATGATTTATGCCATCACTACCCAGAAACACGGCTCGGATACAAAAATGGATGCATTATGCATTTCCCTGTAGCTGTTTGCCGAGTATTGTTTGTTGGAAATCACAGCCAAAGGCATCTGTGAGATACCCGAGATTTTAAAGAAGGCAATTACTTATTCTCAGGGATGTATTCTGTTTATAAATTATGTTGTCTTGATTAGACATCAACATTTACCACAGATTAAAAATTAAAATCAGCACTGGTAAGGCTCAAAGCGGTTTCTTGTTACATGAATATTTCACCGTTCTCCTGCTCTCCGCAGTCCGTTTGGTTGTTGAAGAAAACAAAAAGTTCCAGACGCAGGGGGGAGAAATTAACGCTATAGCTTCCAGTGAGCTGCAATAACCAAGGTGTTTTGACGGCTGACGTTAAATGAAGACTCGTGAGCAGCTATAACTTTAAAAGAACGCTCCAGGCACCAAGAGGTTAACCTAAGGATAAGCAAGTATTAGAATGGCATACTGGTAAAGGAGAAACTGTATCTGGCCACCGTATATGCTGGATAAAGTAAAAATAAAAATCTGCTAAGAGGGTCTAAAAAACAAAAATGGACTCCTGCAGAGATCAAAACATTTGTTATGTACGAGTAATCCAGGAATCACATCTTAGCATCGGAAACTATATCCAGGAATGAAAAGGAAAAATAAAGTTTAAATTTCAATGCCATAATAAAAGGAGCAAAAAGTAACAATTGATGGAAATGTGAACGGTGTAATGATTAGCTGCAAGAAAAGGGCCATTAAACGTAAAGGTCCATACCATGTACCAGTCACTGATCTATCATATATATCAGCCACAATATTAAAACCACTGACAGGTGAAGTCAATAACATTGATTATATCATTACATCAGCACCTATCAAGAGGTGGGATATATTAAACAGCAAGTGAACAGTCAGTTCTTGAATTTCATGTGTTGGAAGCAGAAAAAATGGACTAGCAAAAAAATCTGAGTGACTTTGACAAGGATAATGGCTAGATGACTGGGTCAGAGCATCTCCAACATGGCAAGTCTTGTGGGGTGTTCCTCGTATGCAGTGGTTAGTACCAACCAAAAGTGGTGCAAGGAAGGACAACCAGCTTCAGGGTCATGGGCGCCCAAGTCTTATTGATGCACATGAAAAACCTAATGTTGGCCACAATGCACACAGTGCATCACTGTCTGTTGTGGATCGGGCTATGTAGCCGCAGACTACTGATCAGATGGTCGGGTGCGTGTGCCTTGTTTACATGTGGAAGAGATGGCAGCAGGATGCACTATAAGAAGAAGGCAGACTAGTGGAGGTAGTTTTATGCTATGGACAATGTTCTGCTGGGAAACCTTGGCATTCATGTAGCTGGTACTTTGATAAGTGTCACCTCCCTAGAGGTTGTCGGAGCAGGATAATGCACCCTGTCGCACTAAAAAAATTGTTGTTGAAGGTTTTGCCTTGGCCTCCAAATTCCTTATATCTCAATCTGATTGAGCATCTGTGGCATGTGCTGGAACAACAAATCCAATCCATGGGGGCCCCACTTTTTCAACTTGCAGCAAGCATTGCATACACCGCATACACATATGGCAAGCAGAACATACACATATGGCAAGTACCGCATACACATCCAAGCTTCCTTGTAGCAGTGGCGTACTAAGGGGGAGGGGGGGAAAGGGAGCGGTCATGCCTCTTGCAGTAGTCTCCACATCTAGCAGCATCATGTCCTCTGTTCTCGCGATCCGCGAGTGCGTTGCCGCGCGTTGCTATGGCAAATGCTGCTGCTGGATGTGGAGACTCCTGGGCCCCTCTTCACTGGGCAACCATACTGTGCCACCGGACCACCAGGGAATGTAGTGTGTGTACCCTCCCTGGACACAGGTAAAAGTCAGGGAGGGACACACACACTGCTCACTATACACTCATTATACACACACACACACACACTACACACACACACACTGCATACACTACACAAACACACACTTATACCTGTGTGTGTGTATCTGCGTTTGTATCTGTGTGTCAGTGTATCTGTATGTGTGCCAGTGTGTGTGTTTGTATCTGTGTGTCTATCAGTATGTGTCAGTGTTTGTCTGTATCTGTGCATGACTGTGTTTCTATGTATCTGCATGTGTATACCTATGTGTCTGTGTATCTGTATGTGCCAGTGTGTGCATCTGTGTCAGTGTGTGTTTATTTGAGTATATGTGTATACATCTCAGAATTTCAACAACACTACACACAAATACACCCCTGCATCCAAATATCAACAATTCATAAAAACATGCCACATATTCAAACACACTACACAAAAATGCACGCCTGCATTCAAATGCCAACACTACATGCAAACACACTCCTACATTCACACACACATACTTCATACAAAAACATGCTTACATTCAAACAAACACTACTCAGTGCTGAATACATAAAAAAATTGCAAACCCTGCTCAATGCTAAATAATTATTTTTTTTTATTTTATTTTTTAAATGTGGGGGTGCCAAATACTCCAGGTACACCCCTGCCTTGTAGGAAAACATTAAAATCAACAACACTGCATGAGCTCTTTTTAAAGCCCCTGTGCAACTATAAAATGGCTAAGAGTGTACACAAGGTAACGTTAGAATATAAAACATGCCCAAAAAAACTAGATGGAGAAGTACAGCAGAATTATGTTTTATGATTAAAGTGGAATCCATCCAAATAGTAACCAAATAATGTGGCTGAACCAGACCGAGAGGTAGGAAACGAAGGAATTACCTTTTGTAGCTAACCTTTACAACTTTACAAATATCTGTACTACATTAGGACAAGAAGTATTGGATTTTTAGTTTCCAAAAAGGTTTGAGTAAGATTTATGTTTCTGGCACAACGGAGCGTGAGACAAATGGAAAACGGGTGGTCTGACATCGAGATGTGATATTCCCTCCCTAGCTGTTGACTGCAGCTGGATTTTTTTTTTGTCTTGTATGCGTTTCCTCCAGCGAACTGAATCAGAAAAGGAGATATTCTGAAAGGCAGGGCCAAATGCAGCCATTCAGCATGCATACTGCCTGGTTACTGATCGGAAACCAAAAATCGGATCCCTAATCTTCAGTGTTTTTAAAGCAGCGGATAATTGGCAGGATAAGTAGTGGCCACATCAGTTGACAAAATCCTTTCCCGTTGCAGAAACGGCCTTCTATTATTGCTGGCTAAAGTTCAAGCACCTGGAGGTCTGTAGCTGCGGCACATTCGTGCTACACACACAATTAACCCTAGCAGCAGCAGGCAGGTGATTTTAACAGGTGTGCAAATGAATCTCCTTGGTCCACATGTTAAGGCCTTTACTAGGATGTATCCATAAAGGGTTTTTGCTTTGTGTTCACTCTCATTTTCAAATATATCTGGTGAGCGTGTAGAACATATAGAGACTTTAACATAAACACATTGTATATTAAAGCAAGATACTATATACTGTTAAAGGGTACCGATCATCCAAACATGCAGGCAACAAGGTCACTTTCGTGTAGGTGTACATTCATTCTTGAATCACAATTGTGCTCAAGAAATCACCAGAAAATGTATAAATTAAAAGTTAAACGTAGATAATGTTTGCTTCTGCAGGGCTAGTAAATTGGCTAAAAGAGACAACACTGCCCGGCTAATCTCAGTGAAGAGAGATTCATTGTGTAGTAATGGATGTGGGAAGACCTCTGGTACTATAACCACTACAGCACATTTAAGTAGTTACAGTGCTTGGAGAGTTACTTTAATCCTCCTCCAAGTGATGACCTCATCCTTGATGAAGCATGCCCTAACCCACAAAGCAGAGGCCTGCGATTAACGGTAGTCTGTCACCACATATTAAGCCACCAACGCCCACATCAAGTTCTCCTAATAGAGAGCTTGTAGGTCCTTGTCATGTACTTGGAGTCTACATAAATGTCTATTTATCTAAAGACAGCAATGACAGAGAATGTCACTACTGAAATACAGACTGTTAAACAAGAGTAACTCTAACAGGGAGATTAGGGAGGCCTGAATGGCCAGCTATTCATTCACACAACACATGCATGTATTCAGTCACACAACATGCAAGCATTCACATCACACACACTACTTGCATTCATGCATTTACGCAACACCTACATTTCACAGGATGCGCATGCATTACAAATGAGCATTTTTCTAAAACATTTTGAAAAACTGTTTGTTTAGGTTTAACGTGGTGCACAAAAATGAGAACTAGACAGATGCCCGAAATTTCTATTCCTGTAGGCACCTGTAAATCTGACCTTGTTGCTGCTGTGTCACTGTAGGGTGGGGAACAGCAACATGCACAACAACCGTTGAATGGTGTATTTTCTGTCAACTGAACAGCAGCAAGGTCAAATCTAAATGAAATGAAATGTATTTATATGAGCCTGACCTTCAGGCTTGGGAGAACTCAGCTTCAGCCATATCCCTTTCCAAAGCTGTTGAGTATTAAGCTACAGTAAGAGCACTGCTTATGCATGTTGGGAGTTTTTCAAAGTGATAGTAAGCCAGTCAGGAAAAGTGATGTGCATGTCTACATTTGAGATTGTGTAATGTATAATTAGCTACAATAGAAGGCCGCTAATTGAATGTTGGCAAACCTCAGATACCATTTAGCGTAATAGAGAAGTGCGGTTAACAGTGTTTTATAGAACACATACAGAAAAGCCTGTTTATATAAAAATACACATGCATGCAAACACATACATAAACTGATACAAATTCATAATAACCTAGTGTTTCAAAATAGTAATATTTGTTTAGAATTATGTGCGCTTTGAAATTCTTGAAGTCTTGTATTACATAAATTCCATATGTGTATATCTCTGTGTATATGTTTTACCGGTCATTATAAAGAACGGTCTTTGTGGAATGTAGGTGATAAATCACACCACGTCTTTGCAGTTCAGCATATTGTCACTGAACATGCGTGATAAAGGAGAGAGCGCAGGTAACTTTTTCTTTGGTTTTTATTGTATGTACGGGGGCTGATGTGTACTGTTGTTGTTGCTGCCGCCCAGGAGTGATGGGAGTGAGCGCAGGACTTTTTTTTTTGTATTTGTATTCACTTTTTGTATCACACAGCTATGTTACAATGCTGCCGCCTATCCCATGTGTTCCCTATTAAAGGGTTAATCAGTATATAGGGGTATATATAAAAAAATACCCCTCTCTGTCTCAGTGGAGATATATCTTTGCCAGAAGCTCAAGGTCAGTGTAGGACCCACCTGAGGGGGTTTGCCTTGACGGGGCAGGTGGGCATTCCCCTCTAATGGCCATTGGAGTAACTAAATAACCTCCATTTATTTTAAATATACATGTGTGATAAAGGACTAACATTTAATGTACTATGAGACAAAGAAGCTGTGAGAGCATTATGAAAGTATACTGGCAACATCTATCTAAGCATTCAGTCCTGTTCAAAAGGTTCCACTTATTTTAAAATTGGCAATTTTCTCCAGCAATTTGCAAATTAGAGTGGATGAGAGGGTACAATAGCTCTCTCTCCTGAAATACATTTTGCATTAAATAAATCGACACTGCAGTGGCGGTGAACTCTGGAATCTGCCGTTTTTGGACTTCACATAATTCACAGCGAGCCCTTAGGGAACCCGTGTCCACAGGCTGCTATCAGGGCATTACAGCATACCCAGCAGCCTATATGTTATGACTTTTTTATGGTTCTTTAGTTTTTAAACGCATGCTTAACCATATATTTTCAGTTATACAGGCTGGGTCTAAAGAGTTGTTATTTCCAAGGATTACAGTTCAGAACTGGCAAAGAAAACACAAATAGGAGGATTCAAAATACTGCTAGTAAAATAAGCTTTATAACAGGGGTGTGAAATGTACTAAATAAAAATGGTACTAAGAAAAAACGCAACAATAGTACCTATAGGCTATGAGAGAACATAAATCCATTGTCCACTGCATTAGATTGAACTATACGGAAACAATTTGGAATTTTGCATAAAAGCACAGATGAATATATTTGGCACACTCATTGCACAGTGTTGTGCAACTTGTTTATACTATGTCTTTGGAAATACACATAATATAATAAAAGTTTTAAGCTAAATGAGTGTCTCAGAAAGTTACTTATATGGCTCCATGAACAACGTAGGCTCACTGCCATGGATAGAATTTTATAGGAATAATTCATTGATACACTGACAGACGACATTTAAAGGACCAATATAGTCACCCAGACCACTTCAGCTCAATGAAGTGGTCTGGGTGCCAGGTCCCCCAGGTTTTAACCCTGCAGCTGTAAACTTAGTTTACATTGCAGGGTTAATCTAGCCTCTAGTGGCGGTCTTCCTTACAGCCGCTAGAGGCGCTTCCCCGACGCTCAATGCGAAAAATCGCATTGAGCACGCAAAACGTCCATAGAAAAACATTAAGAAATGCTTTCCTATAGACGTTTTTAATGTGCGTGGGGCTCTGGCCGCGCATGTGCACTCGGCTCCACTTGGGAGCTGACGTCGGAGGGGGAGGATACAGGTAAGTGGCTGAAGGGATTTTAACCCCTTCAGCCTAGCGGGAGGGGGCCCTAAGAATTAAATAGTGTCAGGAAAACAAGTTTGTTTTTCTGACACTATAGTAGTCCTTTGACAAAATTACTATTTGAAACTGTCCTCAATGACTACCAACAGTCCAAGTTCTATCAATAGTTCCATTAGAACCCAAAAGGGTTGTATCCATACAGCCTGGCCTTTTGGTGGTCCCTTTTCATTGACTATATATATCTTGATAAATCATATGAGTAATACAAGAATTGCAACAATTCTAAAAATGTGGAAGAATATGCAATAATTAAATCTCACCTCAAACCAGCTTAGGGTTCCACTCAGTTTCCGAATGTTCCATGCAGACTCCACCTACATCAAAAAGACAGATAAACACATGAAGTTACAATCTGTGACCAAACAGTAATGTTAGATCTGATATGCAGTCATTTTACTGTGACAAGGTCCATATAGAGCTGCACACACTAAACTGGCAGGTTATTATATACTAATATAGGGTCTTTAGGGGCCAGATGTTGATGATGGTATGAATATCATTAGATATTGGTGGATTAATGTTGTACCTGGATCTTGAAAATGTCACAATCTATCAGCACTAGCATTACATCAGAGGGAATGTAGTTCATAAATATGTGGGGTGCCTTAGGTTACCGATCATTGCTCTTGTTGTTGTTTATGCTCCAGTACATGTCCAATTTGCTATTATTTATCTGATTTCACACTGGCTCTCCAATAAATCATAGCCCTTAAACTGCAGACTGATGGATTGATGATAAGGTAGAGATCAGAAGGGAATTAATGTCCAGACAGTTTGTAGAACAAAAGAAAACTGTATCATCAATTTCTAAAATCTCATAGGAGAGGAGCATGCAGCACAGTTTTTGAAAAAAGGGACAGTGATATTAGAATGGATAGCTAAGTGTAACCATTAGTGGGGTTACTTTAAAAAATAAAAAATAGTGATGGTTGTAAAAGGCACAGCAAGGCACTTAATGCTAATCTAATGTACCAGGATTCCTACAACAAGATTTGTGAGAGAGTAAATGCAGGGAATTATTGGAACAGGATGCCAAAGCATGATATTACACAAATAATATACACAATGTTTGTTTGTGCAGTGTAGACACTTCAGTGGTTTTTATTAGGGTAAATAAAATGAATCTATCACCGCAGAAAGGGGTCATTCCCTCCTCATCCTTTCTTTTCTTAGAAAAAATACAGCAGTCTAAAAACAATAGAATGTCCATCACAGGGTTATACGAGACAGGATTCCCTATGTCTGACAAAAGGTGTCTTTTTATCAGCTGACGCTATGTACTTTGTCAGGAACGGAAGGCTGAAGCAAGATACAAAGTGCCTAAAGTCCTCTCGACAGGCCACATTTAGAGAAGGACAATTCACTTACATTTTTCTCTCCCTCAGTAACACGGATTTCATAGCAGTATGCCAGCAGCAGATCAATCAGCCCCAGGAACACCATGCGCTCCGTTTTCTTATCAAGCAAATAGGATTTGTTTGAAAATTGCCTCAGTTGATCTTTCTCCTTTTCGCTAAAAGTAACTAAAGTAAAGAATAACTCAGTTTTACATTTATTTGTAAAGTGTTGCTTGCCATTCTGTCATACAAAGAATTAAAGGGAACCAAAAACGCCAATTGCCAACGTAGTGGTTTTGGTGCATAGGTGCAGCTCCATTTGACGGACATATGATAACATTTTGCCTTCTGTACTTTTCTATTCTAAGTAGGGGAAGACGGTAAAGTAAAAAGAATACTTTAACGTCGCAAATAAATAACAAATAAGATAGCACTTAACCCCTTTGGAGTTTATTCACACAATAGCTAAAAAATAGAGTGGTTAAGCTGCATAAACGCTCAAACTCAGCTACAGTTACAGCTTGTCTATTTTTAGCATTACTTTTTGCTGTTCTGCTTTCAATGTTTAGTAGATAAACCCTAAAAGGGCAATGTAAGCACTATAACCACTACGTGATTATGTAATAGTTATGGTACTATTAGGCAGCAGGCACCACCCCGCGAGACTTGTTTAAAATGTTTTCAATCACCAGTGGCCTGGGCGTCTGCTTTCTGGAATTGTTCCACTGGCCTGGGCGTCTGCTTTCTGGAATTGTTCCACTTACATATTAGCAATATCAGTTGGATTCATACTCAGATGTCATTGAAAGGCAGAACATGTCAGATGTTAAGTCAAGTAATGACATTTAAATATGGATGAAATTTATAGTACCAACAACAAGAGCAATTATGGCAAAAGCCATCCATGGATGTCTTGGGTACCCCCCCTTGTGGTCAACCTGTTTAATCATGTTTTTACCAAGAACCAGGGGAAGGAGCCTGCAGCCAATCGCATGGTAAACGCTACACTGACATGGAATATCTACTTCCAACCTCTGATTAGTATACACAAAGGATATACTACTAGATGTAAAAACAATATAAATGTATATATGGTATGTTTTAATAAATGAATGGCATAGATTGCAAAGTAATGGAAACCATGTTAAAGGATAGGATTGTTGAACATCTAAAAACACATGGATTTCAAGATCAGAGACAACATGGGTTTACTTCAGGGATATCATGCCAAACTAATCTTATTGATTTTTTTGAATGGGTAACTAAAATAATAGATCAGGGTGGTGCAGTAGACATTGCTTACCTAGATTTCAGTAAGGCTTTTGACAATGTTGCACATAGAAGGTTTATCAATAAACTGCAATCTTTAAGTTTGTATTCCAATATTGTTAAATGGGTAAGGCAGTGGGTGAGCAACAGAGGGTTGTAGTTAATGGAATATATTCGAAGCTTGGACTTGTCACCAGTGGGGTACCTTTAGGGATCTGTACTTGGACCCATTCTCTTTAATATTTTATTAGTGATATTGCAGAAGGTCTTGATGATAAGGTATGTCTTTTTGCTGATGATACTAAGATTTGTAACCGGGTTGATGTTCCAGGAGGGATAAGCCAAATGGCAAATGATTTAGGTAAACTAGAAAAATGGTCAGAGTTGTGGCAACTGACATTCAATGTGGAGAAGTGCAAGATAATGCATCTTGGACGTAAAAACCCAAGGGCAGAGTACAGAATATTTGATAGAGTCCAAACCTCAACATATGAGGAAAGGGATTTAGGGGTGATTATTTCTGATGACTTAAAGGTAGGCAGACAACGTAATAGAGCAGCAGGAAATGCTAGCAGAATGCTTGGTTGTATAGGGATAGGTATTAGCAGTAGAAATAGCTCATGCCATTGTACAGAACACTGGTAAGACCTCACCTGGAGTATTGTACTCAGTACTGAACACCGAATCTTCAGAAGGATATTGATACTTTAGAGAGAGTTCAGAGAAAGGCTACTAAACTGGTTCATGGGTTGCAGAATAAAACTTACAAGGAAAAGGTTAAAGGATCTTAAAAGGAACACTATAGTCACCTAAATTACTTTAGCTAAATAAAGCAGTTTTAGTGTATAGATCATTTCCCTGCAATTTCACTGCTCAATTCACGGTCATTTAGGAGTTAAATCACTTTATTTCTGTTTATGCAGCCCTAGCCACACCTCCCCTGGCTATGATTGACAGAGTCTGCATGAAAAAAAAAAACCAAAAAACTGGTTTCACTTTCAAACAGATGTAATTTACCTTAAATAATTGTACCTCAATCTCTAAATTGAACTTTAATCACATACAGGAGGCTCTTGCACGGTCTAGCAAGCTATTAACATAGCAGGGGATAAGAAAATCTTAATTAAACAGAACTTGCAATAAAGAAAGCCTAAATAGGGCTCTCTTGACAGGAAGGGTTTATGGAAGGCTGTGCAAGTCACATGCAGAGAGGTGTCACTAGGGTTCATAAACAAAGGGATTTAACTCCTAAATGGCAGATGATTGAGCAGTGAGACTGCAGGGGCATGTTCTATACACCAAAACTGCTTCTTTAAGCTAAAGTTGTTCCGGTGACTATAGTGTCCCTTTAACATGTATAGCTTGGAGGAAAGACAAGACAGGGGGGATATGATAGAAACATTTAAATACATAAAGGGAATCAACACAGTAAAGGTGGAGACTATATTTAAAAAAAGAAACACTACGACAACAAGAGGACATAGTCTTAAATTAGAGGGGCAAAGGTTTCAAAATAATATCAGGAAGTATTACTTTACTGAGAGGGTAGTGGATGCATGGAATAGCCTTCCAGCTGAAGCGGTAGTGGTTATCACAGTAAAGGAGTTTAGGCGTGGGATAGGCATAAGGCTATCCTAACTATAGGATAAGGCCAGGGACTAATGAAAGTATTTAGAAAATTGGGCAGACTAGATGGGCCGAATGGTTCTTATCTGCCATCACAGTCTATGTTTCTATGTTAGATGTACACTGAACATTAAAACCACCTTCCTAATATTGCATAGGACAAAGTTACATCCACATGAATGCCAGGACCCAAGGTATCCCAGCAGAACATTGCTCAGAGCATAACACTGCCTTCGTCCCATAGTGCATCCTGCAACTATTTCTTCCTCATTATTATTATTATTATTATTTATATAGCGCCAACAAATTCCGTAGCGCTGTACAATGGGATAAACTCATGTAAACAACACACACACCTGGCCAACCACCTGATCTAAAACTTGATTCATCAGACCAGGCAACCTTCTTCCATTGCTCCAAGGTCCAGTTCTGGCACTCACATCCCTACTGAAGGTGCTTGTGGTGCTGGACAAAGGTTATCATGGGCAGTATGACAAGTCTGTGGCTACACAGCCCCATCCGCAGCAAACTGTGATACACTGTGTGTTCTGACACCTTTCTATTGTGGCCAGTATTAAGCTTTTCAACAATTTGAGCTACAGTAACTCTTTTGTGTGATTGGACCAGACGCGCTATCCTTCGCTCCCCATGTGAATCAATGAGCCTTTGGCGCCCAGGACCCTGATGTTGGTTCACCGGTTGTTGTTCCTTGCACCACTTTTGGTAGGTACTTACCAATGCATTCCGGTAACACCCCACAAGACTTGCCGTCTAGCCATCAGTATTTGGCGCTTTCAAAGACACTCAGATCTTTTTGCTTGCCCATTTTTCCTGCTTCCAACACATGACATTCCAGAACTGACTGTTCACTTGCTGCCTAATATTTTCCACTCCTTGACAGGTGCTACTATAACACTCTAATTTGGTTATGAAATGTGCCATTCCCCAAAGATTAACAACTGCTCCAAGTTTTTGTCAATAACCAGGTAGGTATTGCTCATTTTAATTTGAACTAAACATACCCCAAGCACTTCCATCGCATGAGATGCGGATAACAAGCGAGTGGCAATGAGGATCATCAGTTAGCATGACGGCTGTTGTGAACTACCCAGACACTAGGCTAACTACAATGCAGAATGGCAGGAGTGCTAAGAAATAGCAGTTACTTCCATAAGGCAACAAAGAAAGAATGGATAGAGCTACTAAGCTGGGATTGCTACACAATTTAAATGCATATTACAACCTTTTCATTTGTGGAGGTCTGTTTCCTGTTTAATTACAGCCTGTCCGTTCAATCAATAAATAATTTCAGTATTCTAGCTATGCCCTAGAAAGAGCAGTGTTCCTGTCTTTAACATGCAAGACACAGTCATTCAGCCGCCACCGAGAGGACACATATAACTATCAAAAACCGCTCCTCTCCTATGTGGCTTGATTGTGAGTATAGTAGCCAAATCCCAAGTTGCAGATACAGGAAGCAAGACGATGGGTCTATCTGCCCCGCTGATTTCTCATTGGTTACATTACGTGCCAAAGTAGAACACAAAGTCGCATACATTTTTAACAAGTATATGTAAATACACACAGCACAAATGATCACAGCACAGAACATCTCACCTTTCTTGTTTTCACTATCTTCCGACGCACTGCTTGCTTCTTTTAATGCCACTACCCACCACGGCTGGTACTTTAACAAATGCCGAATGGCATCATCTTCGAAGAGATCTGCTCTGATAAAATTAAAACAAAAACATATGTGTCATACGGACTTGTGCGGTAAAGCGCCAGTTTCAGTAGCGGATATACATAGGCAGGTTGGCAGAGGATCATGGGAAGACGCAGTATGATAATAGCTAAAGATTTACATTTAGAATGCTTCTCCAAAAAGAAAAGTTAAAGTAGATGAAATACAGTTGAGATAAAAAAAAGTTTTTTCTAAGAAATAAAAATTAAGTATCATGTTCTTATAAGTTATTTTTTATTATTATATAGACTCATTTCAATTTCACTGTTTCTGAAAGGGAAAAACCAAAGCGTTAAATGGATATTAAACTTCTCGAAGTTCGATATGGAGTTCATATTAAGTTCCTATTAATGTGGACTCTTATCCCAAGCAGTATACACATGATCACTGAGAATTCATAGCTGAAAACCGATGCCAAACAGATCGGTTTTAACTTGTCCTTCCCAAATTGTGTTAACATCCAGGTATTTATAGATATTTTCTATATATTTTATAAATACCTACCTAAAGATGTCCTCCATACACTGCATGATGCTCTGGACTGAATGTATTGAATGTGTACAAATGACACACACTGTATCCCACAATTCCTAGTATCTGGAAATGGATGAACACTAGGAATTGTGGGATGTGACAAGCATTTGGAGCCAGCTGACCTTGTAGCGGCTAGGTGCATCGTTTGGTGGCATAGAAGTAAAGACTCTGGTTGTAAAATTCCATATAGTACAATATAAATTCAGGTTCCGTGCACATGTGTATACTCTTGAGCTGAGATGGGGTGGGAGCGAGAGTGTGTGGTGTGGTCTATGTGGTGTAGGGAGGTGGGAAGGGCTGAGGGGGAGTGCACCAATGGTGAGGGGACATACAAGCTTCCTCATGCAGGTGTGCCCACAACGCTGACTACAAGAGTAGAGCTTAATTCCGTCTGTCACCTATCTATGCAAAATGCGTGCTGATGACAGATATCATTTTTGCACAGAATTATCATTAGGCAGCCTGAAACAGAGTCCTGGGCTGCCTGAGTCACGTCTGCCCGGGCTTCCTTGCTCCATGAACACTTCTAAAAGCAGAAGTAGTCATGGATGGTGGAGTAACCATCAGAATGAATATCTAGAAGGACGAATACATTGTAAACCAAACTAATGATGTGACCACCCTTCCTAACTATCTAGTAGGTTTAACATTTTCCAATTTCTTTTAATATATTCTTCTTCAACTTAATTCACCTCTATTTTTTATTATATAATAAAAACATTCAGAACATATACTCCAAAACATGTGTGGAAAAAACAAGAAACAATTTTAGGTGGACTGCCGACAGAGTATTTCATTTTCCTCTTGCCTGGATTATGTAAAAGAATTCATTCCCATTTGTACCATGCCTTGTATTCAGATATCTAGTCCATTGGGAATTGCAACATCTGCAGCTAGTTTATATTGATCGTGTGACATTAGGACCAGTTCGTTTTTATGAACAGAACACACAATCCTGCTTGCACCTACTAATTTTAGCAGTAATTTATGGGGATTAAAGATTATTAGTTATAATAATTTCATAGACAGATGTGTGTGGGAACAGATGTATTCACTGATGATTTTTCCTTCACTCAGGGCCAAACACAGGAGCAAAAAGGAAAATTATAGGACATAGAAAAAACGAAGAAAAAAAAAACCAAACACTCTCGTGTATACCATTGTTTAACAGACGTGTGCAGAAATCGAACAAAGACACAAGAATCAGCCTAGCCGGCTCCAGTCAGCATTGGCCCCAAATTAATGGCTGACGTCAGAGTCAAGTATGAATTCCTCCGGTGAGCATATCAAATAGATTAGAGTGAGTCAGCCAGCTCGAGAAATAGAAAATAATTGCAGACGCACAGTCACAACGCAGGATGCGAGAGACAGGCACAGCTTCTGGACATCTCTAACAAGCTTCTAAAGATGTGGACGTGCCACATTAACCATGTCTCTTCCAAAGGGGTGATAGTGCCATCAAGATGGAAGTTCTTGTCTCACAATCTGGTAATTTATAGGTTAATTAGTAAATAAAAGAAGTGTTCAGTGTGAGACAAAGACAGGGAGGGGAAAAGGGGAGGTGAGAAGGAGAGAAAGAAAAGAAAGGAGAAAAAAAAAGCAGGGGGGAGTCAAGCACGCAGGAAAAGCAGGGAAAATATAGAAGGGGAAAGAAAAAAAAAAGGGGGAGAAACAATCTGGGAAAAAATTAAAGCAAAGAAGATGAAGAAGAGAAAACAGGAAGAAGAGAAAACAGGAAGAAAAGAAAGTAGGCAATGAGGAGACAGGTAGAGGAAAAGAGTGGGGAACCGGAATAAATTAGGGGTAAAAAGAGAGGAAATAAGAGTAGTTAATGAACAGAGACTGGGGACAAAGAATGCAATGCATTAAGGATAGCGAGAGGGAGATAGAGGGAACTGGGAGAGATTATGAATTAGAGAGAGAGAAACGAAGAGGGAATTGGGAGAAATTATGAAATTCATTTTAAAACAGGGCAATAGGGGAGTGTTGGGGAGAAAATGGAAAACGAAAAGAAAAAAATAGAAGAGAAGAAGGGGAAAGAAAAATAATGCAGAATTAACAAAAAAGATAAAATGGAAAAAGTTAAATAAAATAAAAAAACATAATGATTGAAAAGGTGGGGAAAAAGTTCAGGAAATAGAAGTGACAATAGGCAACAGCTGGGTACAGACCTGCCAACATTGTCAGGTCAGATATCGGATGAACGAGGCGATGTGTGGACTTGTCTATGTTGCTTCTCAGACAAAGTGTCTGTCCACACATGCGCCCCAGGGTGACAGGTTGCTCAAAAGGGCAGCCCATACATTTAGCTCAGCTATACCGCTAATGTATGGGCTTAAAGTGCCATAAATTTAATTAGAGGTCAGACATAGGCATGTTTAAACAAGCAGAAACAAAATACCGGTACTTTCCCCTCTATTCTCCTGATCCCAGGTGACATCTGGTGCCATGCCCAGTGGTCATGTTTATTGTTCCATTGTCAAAATATGGCTAACTAATAGCATAATAGCATGTGAGGATAGAGGAGGTATAACTGATTACAGAATTAAAGGGTTTATGGTTGTAAAAGAAGTGAACTGTGTCTAGGTAGCAATGGGTTATTAGTGTATGGAAAATAAGGAATTAAGGCATGTTTTTTTGTTCTGTTTATAAACCAAACAGCGTAGAGGAATTTACAATTGGTTCTGATGTCCAGTGAGCTTTATTATTACTGAAACCTTATCAGATAAGTTGTCAGAGTTGAGAGACAGTACAGCACTTACATTCAGGAGTGCCAGGCTAGGCGAAGAAGTTTATATAATTCTTGAATAAATCTAAATAATTTTGAAAACCACTTTGAGAGTCAATTTGAATTT